>CM067357.1:53537111-53654611 GCA_034190875.2 Urechis unicinctus
CACATACACACATACACACATACACTGTTCACTAACTAAACCAACTTATATCCTGTCTGTGGCCTCTAACCACGATTGATTTACTACTCTATGTTACCTGCTCTATGCATTCCATCCCTCTCGGTCTCCCTACTATAGACAGATTCACTAATTAAAGAAACGAAGTGACTAGTAGATTAACAAGTGGCTGGTCATTTCATATAGATGTTTTTAAATGATTGACCAGCCATGCTTCACGAAAAGCCGAATCGTATTATGTATATATTCAGAGCTTACCAGGTGGAAGGGCTCTGTTTAACCGCCAAGAAGCTATTTACATTAACCCCTCTCGCAAGTAAAAGAAAGGATACAATGGAAAGCAACACCCAATTCACCATCATTACCCACAGTCATTGTACTGACAATAGCACGTCATTCGATAGTTTGCTCGCAGTAATGCACCTGCTTACAATAATATGGCGAATGAGGCATGTTATGACACGAGCTGCAGCGACAGTTTAAAGTGCCTCACGACAATGGATTATCTGGCAGCGAGTACATACCGGATAAGTGCCAAACCAAAAAAGGAGCAATATATTCATTTTTGAATTACAAATGCCACATGTGGATTGTGCCTGGATATACCTTTCTTTCATTCTATTATTAGACGATAAAAAGCCCATTCGCCGTAAATTTCTTCATGTCAAAATCACGGTGACGAAGACACAACGAGTCATGTTTTGAGTTAAAATTGGCATTTATATTCTGGTGTGTCCAAGTGATATTTGACGAAAATCCTCATAAACTGAAAATCGCCCATTCGAAGGCAAATATAACGCACTTAAGTAAATTAATGAGCCTATTCGCTATTGTTACAAATTATATAATTTCCTTCCACCCAAGGAGGCGCTTATATACAACATAAAACTAAGCGTGGTACAAGCTAAGTGAAAGCAGCTAGTACACAAATCATATGTGATTCATTGCTATAATGAGCCTCTAATCACGATGGGCAAGAAGGTTAAGGAGCTGGATTTGGGTTACAATAGCAATATAATCGATCACACTGTTCTCGTTTTGACTGTAAAATGCTCAAAAATATATGCATAACTCCATTGGTCTCATATCACATATCATCTCAGGAATCTTCATATGCAACAAACTACGATGGTTGTCCGTCGCAAGAAGTTAGTTTTCATAATGAGTGCTTGTATTCTTAGTTTTCTACCATTGCATCTGATGATTATGGCAAATAGCTATATCATTAACCATAATCGGCGCAAAACAAACATTGGTAGCACCAATCACTGCCATGCCCAGTGGAAGTAAGGCTACTACATTCGCAATGTCACGTTTTCGTGGTGCAATCATACCGCTCTGATATCTGCAGAAAAACGCAAAAATGATTCTCACGAGAATAATGGACACAAGTAAGCATAATGCCATAAAATGTTCCGTATTTTATCAGACTGGATCAATAAAGTTGCTACAGAGATGGTGGGGGAACAGAGTGCGTACGAGAGACTGTGGTACATGAACGGCAACCGTTGTTTCGGTCGCTGTTACAAGAAAATTGGATGAGAAATGTTTAATATGTTATCTAATTATGTGATGTAAAGAAACAACAAATGATTTCAATAATTTGCAGGAAATAAACGCTGTTGACGAGGAAGAAGAACAAGATAGAATAATGTGAACAATTATACACTACCGCTGGTGTAGCGCGCAGATGTTGGTACGAAATAAACATACATATTCGCCAACAAACATTCTGCGAGCGCGTTACTTGCAGGTTCATTGTACTATCTAAGCACACGTTCGAGGTCACACATATGCCTTGATTAGAAAAGATTAACGAAATTGTATCAATCCCACGCGTACTTACTACTTCAACTATTACATGAGGCACAGGGGATACAAAGCATGGAAATAAACACCTATGTTAATTGCGCGTTGTATTACTGGTGATAAAGATGTTGGTAATTACCCCCACAATGTTGTCGATCTTACTATAAAGATATGCATTCAGGGATGAATCAATTGTTTTATAGGATGCGCGACCGTGATGCAATCACAGAGGCATTATGCATTTCCATTAATTGATATTATAACTTGTGGCATGCACAGAAGCCATGGTTCATTGAGATATATATATATGATAGATATATATAATATATATATATATCTATATCATATAGATATAAGTCTACAGATATATGACTCTTACTATATAGATAGCGATCTCTGTAGGGGGCAGAGAGCAGAAGACCTAATTATACATATGATGTCCCTTCTACTTATGATCTCATATATATCTGCCTCTCTCTCTATACGAATAAGAAGAAAATCTCTGGTGTTAATCTCTACATCTCTCATCTCCCCCTCTATATGGGTGTTTATTTTCGTTAATGGGAATATCTCGCCACTCTATATATCCCTCTACTCTCTCTCTCTGGGACGTATGAGGTAATATCTAGACAAATCTCTTATACGATGAAATCATCTTCGGTAGCAAGACTCTCTCTCTTGACCCTCTCTTTGCTACTTTTCCATTCTTGCTACCTCAAGGCCATAAATCCCCCCAAGATAAATAGGTCATTTTCCATCTTTCCAGAAACCGATACTAAAAATGGACTGGTAAGATTAACGAGGCAAATAACAGCCAGATTTCTGCATAACAATGCATTGGCGCTTCTGTTCGTAGCATAATAGCATTTTGGACAAATTGAATGATTAAGGATGAGGGGGAAAGGATTATAAACTTACTTGTAATTCCCTCAATCAAGACCAAGAGCATTTAGAAGGGACAGCCAGTAGCCTGTTTGGGACATTCAATCATGGGTCCAAACCCCAACCACACACACACACACACACACCACACACACACCACACAAACACACACACACAAACACACAAACACACACACACAACACACACACCATCCCACACAGCAAACACACAACATACCACCACACACACACCCAACAACACACACACATTCTACACCAATTAATGCATCACAAACAACGGATCACACACACACACACACACACATGGCACCCACACCACAGAGATAACAACACAAACAATGTCACATACACTGTTCACATCCATCCTGTTGTTGGGCCACATTTAACTCTAACCTGGTGTTCCCTCTGGCTAATAGACTGATTCACTAATTAAAGAAACGGTGATTAACAAAGAGGCTGGTCATTTCAATAGATGTTTTTAAATGATTGCCCCATGCTTCACGAAAAGCCGAATGTTTTATATTATATCTTCAGAACAGAAGGGCTCTGTTTAACCGCCAAGAATCCTATTTACATTGACCCCATAGTAAAAGAAAGGTACAATGGAAGCAACACCCAATTCACCATCATTACCCCAGTAATTATATGACAATAACACGTTTGATGCTCGCAGATGAAAGCACAATAATATGCGAATGCGCATGTTTTGTGGCAGTTAAAGTGCTTCACGACAATGGATTTCTGGCAGGCAGTACATACCGGATAAGTCAATATATCATTTTTTGGAATTACAATGCCACGTTTGTGCCCAATACCTTTCTTTATGATTATTTAAAAATTCAGTCAATCAATCCGGTGACGAAGACACAACGAGTCATATTTTGAGTTATGGCATTTATATTCTGGTGGTGTCCAAGTGATATTTGAACGAAAATCTCATAAACTTTTCGAACAAATAGAAGGACAAGTGAAATTTGAACCTATTGTTACATATATGGCTTCACCCCGCATAAAACTAAAGCGTGGTACAATCATCCGAAGTTACACAAATCGGAGGGAGTCGAGCAATAATGCCTCTAATCCATGGGCAAAATGGCTCATTTTCTCATATCGTCACAGTTTACTGTAAAATGCTCAAAAAGAATCGCTAACTCAATTGGTCTTATCAATATCATTGTTCATATGCAAACAAACAAAGTTTCGTCGGCAAGATGCTGTTTTAGCTGGGTCTTTATTTAGTTTTCTATCATTGCATTCTGATGATATGATGCTATATCATTAACCACAAATCCGCAAAAACAAACATTGGTAGCACCAAACTGCAATGTAAAATAAGTCGTTCTAGGAACCCACAAAAAATTCTGAATAATGGCAGTAAGCATAATGCCATTTTCCCTAATCGACTGGATCAATAAAGTTTGAAACAGAATTGGGGGAGGGAACAAGTGCCAACAATGGTATATGAAAATCACGCTGTTACAACCATTGGCTGAGAAATGTTTATTACTGTTAATAGATAGGTGGGTATTTATTATCAATCGACAGAATTTTGTGGCAAGTCACAGACAGATGCTCGTATGTGGAATAAATCACCAATTATACACTACCGCTGGTTAGAGCCGCAGATTGTTGGTACAAATAAAATGCATCTTCGCCAACAAACTAGCTCTAACCCCCAGGTTCATGTTATATATCTAACGATAACATATGATTCGTAAAATCGTGTATTATTCGTATGAGCTCGAATCACGATGCCGGGCTTCTATGTGTGATGTGAAATAACTCCTCTTCCTAGCACAGCCTATAGTGAGATTTGATGATCGCGACTTGATTGATCACCATTAACAATGATGCTATTACAGTAGCATCTCTCCTAGCGAGACTGCATATCAGCAAATGAAAGTATCGCACAAGCATTTCAGTTTGTCATCGAGCCGTCATATCAATGTCACTGATCCTCACATATACGTTACTGAATGTTGCATTGACGTCATTGACCGCAATATTCACATCGACATTTACATCTTTTATCCAGACCATGAAACCATATAAAACGAACATTACTACAAAATTCAAACCACCCGTCTTTTTCATTCCCTGGTAGCATCCCTATAACATTATTAATTTTGAGTGAACCCACAAAATGGGAACCTGCGAAATAAACTGACATTACATGCCAACATTGGCACGACAGCGCATGTTGGCTTATTATTACTGTTAATAGATAGGTGGTAGCCGACGACAGAATGGAATACGACAATGCTCGTATGTGGCATAATCACAACCCTATTCTACCCCAATCATGTTATATGATTAACATATGATTCGTAAATCGTTGTATTATTCGAGGAGTTGGCGTGGCGCGAATCAAGATGTCGTCCGTCGAATGTGAAAGTAAACGGGGTCGCTCTTCTACGACGATTGTGGATTGATAATCTCCTCGACCACCTTTTCTATTATATAACCATCATCCCGTAACCGCCATGTTCACCAAATAAAGCAGCTTGCATCCTACCAATGGACACCTAATCATGACTGATGTCTCACATATTGTACCTAATATATGAATGACCTCCCTCTCAGCATCAAAAGTTAAACAAAATGGCATTATGGACAAATACATATTTACACAAAAGCCTCAGAGGCAATTGATTTACGACAACAAATCATGTTGAGAACATCAAAAGGTAGCATTAAGCAACATTTATACTCGATTCACTTAACCTGGTGATATAGAAATCACCCATCTGTCTACAACTATCTACCTGTGGTCGTAGTATATGTGCTTGTTGGCTAATTGTTAATGGACAATGGTACTATGTTACCGGGCGAAATGACCCATTCGGGCAAGTTATTTGGATTTATAGCTAGGTTAGCATCTTAAGCCCTTCTTAGCTGCTCAGTTTGTTGTTTATCTAATAGTTTGAGCATTTACTAGGCCAAATTGGTTTTGAGAGCTGTGAAACCAACAAGCCAAGTTTGAACAATATGGAACATGCGTTTTAATGGATTTGGAACAGACGGTAACGACATCCAAATTGGACAATGAAGCGTTCTTTTGGAAATCTCAATTCAACCACTAGACACCCAATCTCGAGACAAAGCATCGTATTACCACTCTCAGCACAAACACCAAAGCTCCTAAGAAACCGTGGGCGAATGATGAATGCGACTAGCATAGGGAAGACGATAGGGCTGTCACATCCTCTTGTAAAGGCTTCAAATATAAACCCACCAGATTACTATGGGCGCAGTACAACACTACCCTTCCCAAGACGACACTCAAACGACTAGGCCGTCCTATCTACAAATCAGGTTTTTGTGTTGGGTTTCCAGAGACATTGCGGAGTGACAACTTACTGGCAATTATATATAGAGGTGTTCAAATGATTCAACAACCATATACTTCAGTGTAACAGACCTTATTCGATACCGGGTCTGGGTGTCCGGAAACTTTGGTGAAAGGCCCAGGTAATCTGACGAGCAGGTGTTTATACCCGCTCTGACCAGGAGTCCGTAATATATGGTTTTGCACTATTTGAACGGTGACATTTGCTTACCAGCGATATGCTCACGGGATTGTAATGAATTAGCAAATCACGCATCATGTCCCGATCATTTGGTTAACTATGTGCATGCAATATGATCGCTTATAATGAGTTATTGTAGCGCAAGCAAATATAAATGCACATAACTGATAGCTTTATCATAAAAGCTCACTATTGAGAGAGCTTGTCGTTAACTACACTTCTACATACTACTCTCATAGACACCACATTCTTTACCAAAGACAAATTCTACCTCATATTCAACCAACCTTTTTTGCTAGTATAAGCTAAAATAGTAAATAGCTTATTTATGTCCTGTATTTCGTCGATATGTACGCGATATCCAATTAACAATAAGAAAATGGACTTTTGTTTAAAGGATTACTTTTTATTACAAGATCTAGAAATAATGCCCCATAAAGCAGAACAACCCAGGCACTGTTTAAAAGTTTTGGATTTTGTAAAAGTAATCAAACTTAGACGCAAGCAAAGAACCTTATCCCCATTTTGCTACCACAGTGGGTTTAACCAGCGCCTTTGTCTATATTTATTTTCCAATATATCACTAATTGAACGTGCTATGTACATCCAATAATCTTGAATATTTTCGGGGCCATTTATATAGTTGGATGAAAAAATCATTGGAAGTTCGCTCAGCCTACTATAATAAAAATGAGTTGCTCTGATCGTCTCCAATAGTGTGCGTTCATCATAGTTCTGCTAATATAGTCGTTTATTGATTGGTTTAATGTGTGCCTGAAGTTTTGTCCACTGGCTTGCACGTATTTGTGACTGTTTGACTAAGCGCTTCAATAAGCGCTTGTACGTACATATGGATAGATAGTGCACAGCTGCATTATTAAGTTTACAATTTTAACTCGAGCAATATTATTTGTCTTTTAGCATATTATGAATGCTAGAGAGATCGATAGAAATCACTATAGCAATGCTGCTTCATAGCAGATTGGGTGTCAGGCGGAGAAAGGCAATTAAAAAAATATGTAATGCATTGCCCATTCAGGCCCTTTATCTGGGCCCGATCTGCCATCTTTGTGGTCGTTTATTATGATATTATCGCTTGTTGCTGATGTTTGACCGCATTACAGTTGTATCGTGCAATCTAGGTCAGAGATGCGTTCAATGAAACCCATCGTTTTGAACCGTATTGACTCACACGGAAGTTGTCCAATCACGTCCTTACATATTTAAGCCAATCATGGGCTGTTACGAGACAAATGGGTTTCACTTGGTAAAACATAATCGCAAATATTGACAACGCATAGTCCCCAAAATGACTTTTATCTGCTGGCTGTGTCCGCATTGCTCGCGTTCAAGTGCATGTGATATGTTAAATTATCGCTGTCACCACTTTAGCAAAATAGCTACGTATATTTAGACGTATGGGGAGGTGGGTAAGTAAGGATATCATACATCGCAGGTATATCTTAACTGCCAATGCATTTAGAATATGTGCGAATAGTCGATTGATCTGACACAGCAGACATATTCACTCACTTGCAAAGAAATAGCTACTGGCGATGCAAACTGATTGATGATCAATTTAGACTAATGATTGTTTTTTCATTGATTATAAAAAGTATACGATGTATTGTAACAGAAGAGAATACTATTGGTTTTAAGTAATGTTGTGTTTTAGATAAAGATTGAGTGGCTAGAACTATAGGTTAATTGCCAAGAATCTGTTGCATATATCTTTGATTCATTGCCTACGTCTCCCGGCCTGTACAGCCTAACTTACCAATTTTCTCCAATCTACTTGTGCTTTATACTAATATTTCCACTCTTGCTATTCCCAATGTCGTCCCAAGTGGACGGTGTTAGTGTGTTGGTTTAATGCTACTCCAGAGAGATTTGAGTTTCGCTCGGTGACGGGCAAAGACTTAATGCATTGTATTCAATGCAACCCAACATTTATTATTGCTGTCATTCAAACTGGGTATTGTAATGTCAGTCATACGCTGTTCTGGTCATTTGGTATTCCCAATAATTTGTGTATAAAAAGTTGCGTGAACAACTTTATGTACGGTTCGGTCCACACCAGCAAAACTCAATAAAGCACGGACATATATAAGTGCAAATTCAAGTCAAGCTTATCATGCCGAGGATGTTATTTAATGACAATGAGGTCGTTGTCGGCATAATATACTTCAGCAAGAAAATTATGGTCGATATTATTGGATTCAATATTGCTGTAACAGGACAAAGGACAGCATTGATCAATGGGAGAGTTGTGATAATCGTCCATTGGGAACAAGCACAGTTATTGCAGTTTCCATGCGTGATAAAAGTTATCGTCAACAACGCATTATTTCCTACCAATGTCTTTCGCGTTTTCAAATATCTGATCAACTTTCGAATCAATCACTTCCTAGGGATCATACCTGCCGTATTCCTTTGCACAATCCCTAGGGTGTCATCCAATGCGACGCACACACATCAAATATACACAAGACGTCTTGCGCCGGATTGCTCAGGATATTTCTAAGTTCATGATATTGCATAATAGTTATTTGGTAATATATAGTTGAACTATATTGTTCTGAAATATTGTCGCGGCCAATGACCCACACGACATTCATTCCCTCAACCCAGCGGTGGAGGATGTCGAGGGAAATAGACACATAATTTACATTTCAGAATGCAATTTACTTTCCACATGATAAACAGCCATTGATATTATCGTGGTCCCCTTCCCATAAACACTTGTTGATTAGATTTTGGCATTTCCATCACCAATGGAGTCATTAATCACGTGTATCTGGTGCTCATGTTAACGAATTTCGAATATTTCCCGTGTGGTATTTGCCATCACATAAGCAGAAACAGTTGCCAGGCTTTCTCGGATTGGAGAATTATTCATTGTTTGGCCCGTACTGTAAGATGGAAATAGAAACTACCAATGCAGCTGGATTTAGCATGCACACTATATGTACATAGCTGAACACGGATGTGAGTCTACTTAAAATTGAACCTCTATTGGAGCACGCTATTGCTATAATTGGATAATACGAGTGAGGGAGATGTAGAAAATAAACAGGTCAGAGGTCATGATGTTTTAAAGAAGACTACGCACAATATTTAAGAGACTTTAAAAGCAAAACATGAAGCCAATTTTATCCTTTGAATGAAGATAAAATGCTAAAAACAATGAAGATAAGTGCCATACAAAAACTTCTAAAAGCAAAGATTATTCGTTTTACTTGGCGAAGATCATATAATACTAACGCAGTTGCGGCTTCTTGCATAACTCGACATCTCAAATTGCAAGCTGTGTCAATGTGTGAAGTATGCTAGTATTCATTACATGAATTAGATATAATAAAACAATGGCAAATGATGTACATTAACTTACATCCAACATTTAATAAAGATAAGCGAAAAAAAACCCTGATTCATACCACGCTGACATGTATCTAGCTTGTCAACTTACACAATAGTTGGCCGACTCCGTGCTTCGTTGCTTGCGTTGCATCTATTTGAATTTTAACTGAGTGCCAAAATATCGCCGAAATCATGTCACCGCGATTTCACCATTATGGCTTCATTATGTTACTATCAAAAACGCCATGACATCATCAGAGTGACACAAAGCAAGGGAAATTACAGTAATTTATCTTTTTCCTGGCTGAGTAATTCTCTTCTTGAAGACGTTTCAGTGCTTGTGCAAAAATACCTATGTAGTAACACGTCATGCAAATCGTGTCGCCTGACTATCTGAATGACATGGGATATTTTCAAATAACGAATTCAAATTTCAACAGAGGATGTATATAGTATATAGTATGGTCGGCTTAATGTGAATTAGTTTTGGAAGAACAAGGTCAACAACGTCGACGAATTCAACGTGCCGAACGAAAGCGAGCATGGCGATCTTTAAGCTAACATTATATTGTTCCCTCATCAGTTATTACAGAATACATGCAGAATATGTATCAACTCGAAAAGCCTTTATTAGCATTTGTTATGTTTTGTTATTAAATGCGAAATGTCGATAAATCGTGGTAGTTGTCGTGGAATATGATTGAAAAGAAATTTATTTTCATCCGCAGTAATTAGTGATGCTGGTTCTCTTAATAATGGAACAGCAACGAAAAGTATATTGCCATAATTGAACTCCAAGAAAATAAATAATTTTGCAATATGAACAGGTATTTATGACGGGAATGTTGAATGCTAGGAAAATCACAGACACATTAGACTTAGTTCTGATGATGTATGGTATTAAACAAAAGGCGATTTAGAGGCAATCGAAGCTAAGTATCCTGGGATCAAAAAGATTGCTATTGGTATGCCCAATTTGTAAGATCGAAATAGAAACAAACGTCACAGTGTGCATATATTATGCACACAGTAGTAACATTGCTGAATCACATATCAAATGAATTCATATTTGACTGAATACGGATCCTGTGCCACTGATGTATGCAATGTTGTCATTGGTTGCAATCTGCGTCACGGCTTGTATAGCCTTTATTATTATTGAATACTGCTCTGGATTGAACTTACACCAAATAATAAACGAAAACATGCAAGGCAAAATCTCAATAATGTATTAGCTATAATGTCATTATTCTACTAGTTAATATCCACTGTCTAGACATCTCATAACTCCATTATATTTATGCAACTCCATTTTTCTGTTGATGGTTCCATACTCCATCAGAGGTGATGAATTACCGTGTGCAGTGGATGACATATCGACTTGGGCGCCTTGCAATTATCATATCAAACGTAAAGCTGCATTTTGTATTTTTTAATGAAGACAGCAACTTAAAAGTATTATAAAACGTTCCTACAAACAGAGTATCAGCCATTGAAATATCTTTTCCTACATGCCTTGTTACATTCGAGCAGTAATTGAGTAAGCATGGCGGGAAAAAACCTACTTTGCATACCCACATTGTATCCCTCAAAACGCCCCCGCTTCATGCCGAGCAAATAGGACCCCCTAAATAAGTGATTATATTGTGAAATATCATACACAAACACAGAACGTTTACACTGATATCTGACAAAAGGCCCGAAGATATTCGCATGTGGTGAACGACAAGGAATAGCCAGCGTACATTGCACGCATATCCATTATATGTTATAAAGAGTATAAACAATAAATATTACGCTGTACTCTATCACTTATAGATCGGTAGTGATATCCTTGTTTAGCTCATGGCAAGAATAGGCAGTTAATTGCCATTATTGAATGGTTGATTGAAAAAGTCATTAGCTAACATTGGAAGGTTATGAACAATTGACGGATGGTAATTAACGAGAATCAAATGTGAAGGGGTATTGAATGGCCATTGAATAACTGTTGATGGTTATGAACTACCGAGAGATGGTGATCAACGGATTTCCTAATCAACAAAGCCATTCACTTTTATATCGGAAACTGAATCTATCCCTTCATGACCTGATAGCTTATGCATTTCTGAGGAACACAATAGAACATAGATGAGCCCTGCGCAAAAGTATCCAAGTAAATGCGGAATGCATCTTTCGATGGGTATGGGAAGTAAGGGAAGTTGATAATATCACAGGCCCTGCTGACCTCAACAGAGGGTATTCGTTCCCGTGTGTAGAGCTATTTGAAGGAACTGTATGCTGCATAGGTTGAACACTGCGATCTAATCGATCGAAAATGAGGACTCATTCGCTATTTTGGAAGAAGGACGATAACTGATACGTTGCGGGGTGAAACTGACTACTTACCTAATAACAATGAAACATTCATACAATTAGAGCAATAAAACAAATAGTCGCTATGCCTGTTTATATACGTGTAGTAGTACATGTACATAGGCGAAGACAAACCTTCATCACAGTCACCAATTTTAGCCCTCAACACGCCCTTACCACCTGGCCAAATAGCGCTTAGAGCTTAATACTAGCTATTGATCCTGAGGCCAAGAGAGCGCGTTTTGAAAACATTTGTCTTTATTTCGCTGGAGAACAGTTGCAATATCACAGTCGGTAGTGCGAAATGGAACCAGGTGTGAAATATGATATTCCAGCGTATAAGGTTGTACAAAGCTTTAGAAGCTTTGAAGTCATAGCATAATGTCTCAGATCAACTATTGCAGCCGTATGTACAGGGTACATTTCATAGGTGTTGTTTCGTGACTATTCCAGGTGACTACAACTAGAGAACTGAACGTTGAGTGTATGGTGAGCTTTTAGAGTTGATATGACTGATCAATGCTCGCACTCAAGAGGACCAGAAGTCCATCAATCAAGGGGTGATAATACAATGATCTATTGTACAGGTAATGGCGAGAACTTACGACTTAACCGACGTGCTTTGTACAATGACGACGCGCCGTACTATATGGTATTGTTTTACGTGGTGGAGAAGTGATTCACAAGGTATGTGGTTTGATGAGGCTGGTCTGAATAGGCTGGCGTTTAACATCTCTACGGGGTCTATAATGCATTCGCTTTCCGCTTATGGAAACTGTATGAACATACATCAAGGTTATAGGGTTGTCTTAATACTCCCATGTCCTTGAACCCACGCTAAGAGACATTCCTCTTCAAACTACAACACCGCACCCCCCACCCCCCCCCCCCCCCCCCCCACCCATGTGCTCCCCACCCCAACTCAACCTTTCAAACTCTCATCAGCTCGTCAAGGATCTCGGATTAAAATAAGAACAGTCTAGATTTGAAAAACATACAGAATCGATACATTTCAGCATACGCAACTGATTTATTCCTTTGACAAACTGCCCTTGATAATACGTTACACTTTGCCTGGAATGGGCAATATTATCCTATGAGCTGGGATCCGTTCGAGCAGAAAGCAAACCGTAGATAATTCAAATGAGCTCGATACTTTATGACATGGTTCCACCCAGTGTGATCTGATAGGCAACCGAGCTACTGCGATGGTGATATAGTAACATTTCCATCAGCGAGTCAGCTGAGCTTCATGAGCCTTACTTCCTACTGTAAATGAGAGTATTTGTTTTGAACTTATCGAAAAGGCATGTAAATTAGCATTTCGCTATCATGTTATATCATTAACAACCACATTAAGACCATTAACATCGCTCTAGTGACGATGAAACCGTCGTACTGATTCTATGTCAATAGCCACTTCAAATTCCCCACCACCATTACATAAACGTCCAAAACCCTCAAATACACACTACGGACTGTCGCGTTGGCGACAATGACCGCCATATTCTCATCGACCCTCACACTGTTATCAGTGTCTGTCACCGTTTCACCCTTCACCAACGACCCCATTCGACGCTTACATCTGTTATCCAGATCATGAAACCATATTAAACAAACAATAATACAAAATTCTAAATATCTGCCTTTTTCCTTCTCTTGTAGCATCCCCAAGAACCCATAAACCTCGCGTAGTGTGAAATACATTGACAGACAAACATATCTCTACGAGAGGCGAAAGCGGTCCCTTAATGATTTCCTCGATTACTCTTACCTATTATGTCATCATCATTCTAAGCCCCTTAATCACATTGTTCACCACATAAACCAGCTTGCATCTTACATTTGGCCATCTAATCATCATTGATACATTAATTATTGTACCTGTTATATGCATTACCTCTTTACCAGCATCATTCAATAACAATAAGTCATTATGGACAGATAGACGTATTAAAAAAGCGATCCCCCTAAAGGAGATCAATGTGCGACAAGCACACAACCTTTTAGCACAACCATTGGGCGAATGATGAATGAGACTAGCGTAGCAAAGACGACAGGGCTGTCACATCATCTAGGAATAGCACCCAATATACCACCAGAATATTTCTATGCCACCATAGCAATACTACACCGCTCAAAGTGACACTTAAGCGTCAAGTGTGTCCTATCAATAAATCAGGCCTTTGAGTTGACATTTTTATAACCTTAACAATTACAAGTAGCAGACCATGTTACTTTTTACCGAGCCAAACATATTAGGAGTGTCTTAATTGCATGAGGACGTTCTATGGTTCAATTCAATTGACCTTGGTAGTTTCCGACTGCTCTGGGTGCTCGTTAAATAATACTTTCTGTGCTTCTCAAGTGTCGTTACACGAGGTCTGTCGCTATTTGTAATGAGGACATTTGTTTTCCATATTCGTTGATGCGCTTGACTTTGCATGTTGGCCTCATGTTCCGATTATTTCATTCGTTTTGCATATTCAGCATCCTTGTTGTGTACGCATATATGAATCCACATTATTGATAGCTTCATCATAAAAACATTTCAATTGGAATGCTTGCCATTTACTACAAAACTACATACCGCTTCATAGACATTGCAACAAAAATTAACTTTGGGCCGTAACATGACTAATTATTAAACCAGAGGCAAACACTAACTTACAATAACCCAGTGTGCTTTGTGGGTTTGCTTTTATAAGTTTATATAATCAGCTTTCTCGTTTTATGTATTCCTTAGAAGGGCCTTGGATATATCATTAACACTATTAATGCGGTCATATAATCAAACGACAAATATTTGATTATTTCGTTTTTTGGTGACAACATTTAGACATAATATCCCCTATTAGAACACCCTTGACCTTGTTTTAAAGCATTGGGTTTTATGAAAGTCATCAAGCTGAGAAGCAGATACAGTACTCGGTCCCCTATGCGCTAACTGAATGACAATGAGAGAAGTTCTCTAGAAAAGTCTAAGTTCAGATAATCTCCGTATCACGTCATGTCACATTGCACGACCGATTTACTCATCAGCAGTGTACATAACTCACATTTACCGGAACAGTATCAATAGTTTTCTCGAAACCTGGTCAGATGAAAATCAAGAAATAAATGGCTGGGTGTTTGTCTAGAATGGCTGCCAAAACAAACGCGTTAGCAGCGTTCTGTATATTAGATTATTGATCCAGCGATCAATCTGATATCAGTCAATATGGCAGCACGGAGGAACTGTTGGTTGCAGCCTCTGCTGGATAACTGTGGTTGATATATTCATTCATTCGACTGAGCAACAAAGCTTTTGTGTGGTTCTGGGACAAGTGATATTTTAACCGGATAGACCATTGTATCCTCGTTCGCGGCATTGTAAACAATGTTGCAAAACGTACTGTTGAAGTTTGATGGGAGGAAATTTCAATCGTCGCATGAGTATTACGACAAAACCCATTGTCAGGAATGATCAGTTAAAACGGCTCTAATGATAAGTGATGGAATTTATTCTCATTAACAGATTACGCCGCTCACAATAACCTCTAACCTTCCTCCTATCTGTCATGCTATGAACAATATCGCATTATGCTAGAGGCAGGCTGCTTATAAATGAACAACAGAACCGTAAAAACAGCGCCTATACAATGTCCGTTCGACAAATTGCAGAAATAAGGCCCAGATACTTAAAAGCAGCCATTAGTTAGATGTGCGATCACACATGCTAGGCATGTAATTGAAAGGCATGCATGATGTTAGTGCAGAACTCGCAATATTCCTATCACAAATGAAATATATAAGTTATCTGGTCCACTGCATAACAATAATAACATATGTGAAACAAGTATGAATCGTTCAGCATTGTTAAGATATAAGTAGCTGTCCGGGTCAGCTACCATAGGATAACATTTATAACATATATTAGTGTTCAGGCTGTGAAGCGGCACTGCCATTACAACAGATGTATTTCCGTCAGGATATAAAACAACTGCCTGAAGTTGTTAATATTCGGCTGCTCGTGGTAACGGTATTTTGGGGGCTTTCCGCTACTTTCGACAGTGAGGTGATTACGGCCACCTGGCACAAAACCGAGGTCGGGCTGTAAAACCCGGGACGCTGGGACAAAGGTCCATAACGATACAATCAAGACATTATGTCGGGTGTAACTGTTGTGGAGTAGCGACCTCTATTTAACATGACCATTCGTATCACGAGGAACCACAACCTAAGAGTCGAGAAGCGGCACCGTGTTACTGATACGCCACGGGAACCGGCTGTAAAGTTATTTAATCATTCTATTTTATCTGAATACCTTTTTTAGATGTGCCTTCATAATCAAAAGCATCGTGATATTTTCACACAGGTTTATAATTGAATTATTCCAGCAACTGGGCTTACTCTATCAATCAACTTCAAAGCGCACCCTAGAAACTTCCATGAAATTTACAAAACCGCGATACAAACATAATACGTAAAAAGAACAACAACAAACTTTCATATCCATGCCCGAAAACCACATTAATCGCACTGATTTTCCGTTTTTGTATCAATTGCCAGGATTATAACATGAAGTATTAACACATCGTTATCATTCGCAACACTTATAAAGCAGAAAGTCAATACAGCAAAATATACGACCAAAAGCGTACCAACATTCACAGGGGTACATATATACAGTGATATGCTATAAATAAGCTCACCGTATTTCTGCCTTTCTCTCTCAAACAACGAAAGTATATTTACTTCGAAACGTTATATTCGCACGGCGCAATAAGCAATTATTTTGGAAACGAACGCTGCCCCAAAACCGTCTGATATTTGCTTACGGACAACAACCCTGCATTTTTGTTGACCATGATGTCATCCAATATTTGTAAAAGCACGCAGCGATCGGTTTCTATGATGCAACATCATTTTTCATTCACGGATAATTTCCGGAGACAAAAACAACACCGGAACATACAGCCGAGCACTCAAATGCGATGATATTGATCGTCTTGGCGTGCATCATCGTTGAATAACAAAGAGCGAGAATTACGAAAATAATCCGCAAATACAGTCAGCTACGGTTGGTAAATTTTTTCAAAAGAATGCAGCCAACGTTTGACTGCAATTAAGCTTTATTTTACCAGTGATGCATCATAAACAATTATATATATATATATATATATATAGATATATATATATATATATATATATATATATATATATATATATATATATATATATATATATATAACATAGATATCTATATATACAAATAAAGGTATATACATTTATGTATATACATACATATATATATGAATTATTCAACAAAATTCAACACAAGTTTATGTATATTTATG
Source organism: Urechis unicinctus (assembly GCA_034190875.2). Classification (NCBI taxonomy): domain Eukaryota; kingdom Metazoa; phylum Annelida; class Polychaeta; order Xenopneusta; family Urechidae; genus Urechis; species Urechis unicinctus. Next base: position 53,554,425 of record CM067357.1, read on the forward strand.
AATACTCATTTTTTTTTACCCATAACCCGCATAATATAACTCACAATATACACGAGCAAAAAATAAAATAAAATTGCACCTCATTCAATCACTAGATAAACTACAGCATGAAAAACATGACATTTCGGGTAATTCAACATATATATATATAACAATAACACCCAACTTAATTCAACAGTCTTTTATGTATGAGGCCTCGAGCGCCCTTTATTTTTTTACCCATAACCCGCTTCTAACTCACATCCTCCTCCTCACTTTCATAAAATCGCACCACATTTAATCACTAGATAAACAGAGCGTCGAAACATCCCAGTAATCTATAACACAACTATAGCACCCTCAGGGTTACAACAGTGGTCTGGGGTGACACAAGAAGCACAGTCATCCAGTCGTTGAGGGAGTCTCCGCCCAGACTGGACCTCCTTTCATTTTTTATGTTGAATCCTCCTTCACACACTGGAGCGGAAGGGTCGGAATGAGGTCCATGAAGGCTAATACATCACAACTGTCTGTCCTATGTGCCCTGTTGATGCTTGCCCAGGACATCTAGTCAATTCCTGGACCTCTGCTGCTGTCTGTGAGAATCTGCACAAGACATATGAGCATGCTATAGGCAATAATTATTTACATAACACAAATGATAAATAGGTTTATTCAGCATCAGCTCACCGGTGCTTTAAGCATTGCCCACTGGTCTGGGATATATACAGTGTCAACACTTGCACCAGAGAGTACAACACTGAAATGTTCAACAATTTTGGCTGCTGCCTGATCACCAAAATCTGAAAGCATATTCAGACAGCTGCATATCTTTGGTTGCATATGATCTGCAACAATTGCAAAACATTACATCTTGCTTTTCATCGTGTCGCAGCCAACCTATTTCTTCTCCGCAGTCTGTTTTCAGCCAGCTAGAATTCCATTTCCTGCCTCTTTTTTTCTCATAATCTTTACTTTGAAGCCTTAGCTCTTCTGGTAGCTTGCGCTTACTCGGCTGGGGAGGCCTTGCCCCTTCAACGAAATGCCACATAGTGTAGAACAATTGGTGATTTGGACGCTGACGATTTGGCTTGGTCGACTCGTAGAACAGAGCTTGATGATTAATCATGATCAAATGAAGCCTTATTTATCCACATAAGTTCGCCGAGACCCAAACGCAACGCGCGATGCTACGCAGCGACCGACGTTTCGCCCGTGTCATGACGTGACACGTTGACAGCACGCGCTGCATCGTGACGCGCTGACCAGTTGCTCCTGTCACAGCTTCTCAAAAGCCGACCCTAACCTTGGAGTCATACCTCCGTGCACCTACTTACATAATGAAGACCAGAGACCCTCTAAATAAATACTCACTGCGTTTGGAGTAAACAATCACTGGTGATCTCAGTCGGGGTTCGGGGCCTAAGTGCGTGTTAAATTAAAGGTCGGTCTCTTCAGAACATGCTGCGAGCGGGCGCATCATAAAAACTTAATACAGGCAATTTGTTGACTCCCCACCCGGGCGACAAGTTTCGTAATTTCTACCAGCCCGAGCCGATTTTGACTCGCCATTGGCGGGCGAGCGGGCGTTAGTTTCGAGCCCTGGAATATATATGTATAGATAAATGTATAAATATACATATATATATATATATATATATATATATATATATATATATATATATATATATATATATATATATATATATAGATATATATATATATATATATATATATATATATATATCTATATATATATATATATATATATATATATATATATCTATATATATATATATATATATATCTATTATATATATATATATATATATTGATATATATTTGTGTATATACATAGAAATATATTGTATACTTATGTTAATGCATATATGTATATATTTATAAACTGCACATAAACATGCATATTCTTATATATGTATATTGATATATATAATGATCCACATATATATTCATTTATATATGTGTATAAATATATATATATATATATATATATATATATATATATATATATATATATATATATATATATATATATATATATATATATTTATTTGTTGTGTGTATGCAAGAAAGGGCAATCTTTTCATTTAAGCAAACGGCGTCAAACAACGACAAAGGCCCCTATGAAATTTTCTATAAAGCTCCCACTTCACTTGAAAGTTTAAAAAAGTATTGTGTGACACTAGCGAAATCCCCAGGAAGCACTGTATTCTACTCATATATAGCTACATGGTATGTCGCAACACTGTGAATGCTGAATGGTGCAAAACCTGACTCGGCTATTGGCAGAAAGCAATCTCGAAATTGTTGCCGCGTCCAGAGCATTCTCCAGAGAATGATCAACCCAAGTAAAAATAACGCTTATAAATTATCGTACCTTTTCAATTAAAGTCAACTAAAGGTACGTGTATGCTCTGTTGCAGATTTCCTTAAATAGTTTACCCATCAAGGGTGCATTGTGTGTGCCAATTGATTTGAAATCCCGACATAACGCGGCTAGTTACATAACTCAACCACATTTAATTATCATTGCCTGTAACAGAAACTCTGTCAATAACAAGAACCTCGGAATTAACCACAATATAGCATAGCTTAGTCAGGTCAGATTCAATATAATTCAAATAAAGGATATTGATTCAGATCCACCTCATTCACTATGGGACGCTATTTAATAGGATATATGATATATGATAAAAGCGCCTCTTTTCTTTAATCTGCTTTTTTACATAAATTTCCAGAAAGCACGGCTCAGTGTCACAATTGATGTGAATCAGCACATTAAGCAAAGAGACACCATTTATAAATACCGCAAAAAAGTCCAGGTTTTATTGATTTGCAATGCCTTCAACGAACACAATGACCTAAGTCAACATGGAGTAGACCCCGAAATAGGTAGCAATTTACATGTTTATACATACATCGTCACCTTCCTGCTATATCAGTCACAATTCACTGAATGTCATCCCCGTGTTAGGATATTCTCTTGCAGGACAGTCACGACGCTACATTACATCAGTCCTTCTTGCCGGTAAAGGAACGGATACTATGAGCAGCAGCATCAAATTTACAATCATGGCTCAAATATAGCATGTTATTCGAAAGCATGTTAACTCGCGGTTATGTGCTTGCTCACGATAATATGGCAAACCGGCCATGTCATAATTCGAGCTCCAACGACAGTTCAAACTAGCTCACGATTCAAGATCATCTGACAGGGAACACATACACGTGAAAGACCAAACGATTCCAGAATTTAAAAGAATAGGCATTATATTAATTTTCGATTAAAAAGCTACGTGTAGACTGGGCCTGGCTATATGTTTCTTCCGTTTTGTTATTAAATGATTAATTCATCAATCGCAATAAGCCAGGGTTGATAACACAAAGCGTGGTATGTTATGATTGCAACTTGACATTAATGTGTTATGTGTCTATGTTATGCTTGCCGAACATTTTAATAATTTATGCTCCAAATAATTTGTGTCTACCTTGTCAAAGATAAACATAACTACTGCTTGTTTTTTATCTATTCTATGATCTATCTGTGAATCAAGTAAGGTGTTTCCTAACAGACAAGGGGCATTTAAAACCAAACGCCACATCACCTGATAACATATAGAAATAACATAAATTAATGAGTCGATTTACTTATGTTACCAACTACATAATTTTCTTCCCAATAAGAAGGCTTGTACATCCAATATGACAACATGTGTGGTACTAGCTAAGTGCAAATCCCTTGCAGTAGAATATCATTCGGGATTCATTGCTAGGCTGAGCTTCTAACCACAATGGGCAAGAAGTTTTGGGAGCTGGATATGAGTCACAATAACAATATAATTAATCATATTTTTCTCGTTTACTTAACTGCAAATCTAACGTAGAGTTTTCGCATAAGGCATGAATAAAGTTGTATTTATGACTGCTGTTGTCTCATAACATACCATCAGCAGAATCATAATATGCAACGAGCTACGATACTTGTTGGTGGGGTAATTTTGTTGCAATGGGCGCTTGTAACTTTAGTTTTCTGCAATTGTGTCTGATGATTATGGCAAATAGCCATATCATAAAGTCGAATTGGCGTAATACAAACTCTGGTGGGGAACGATTCACCGTCATACCCAGTTACAGTAGTAAGGCTGCATGATTCATAATGGCACTGTTACATTACATAATCACATTGCATCGTTATCTGCGGAACACTATGTATATATTGATAATGAGCCAAGAAGAGCGATGGCAGCTAGTATTGCCATCGCCACATGCGATCATTGTAAAGCCCTTAGTGAATATATCTGATAAATATAATGATTGGCGCAAGAGTATGATGATTGTTAAGCAGGACTATAGGAGTATGGCCTTGGTAGGTGAAATCCACACGGTAGCTCAGCTAGAAATAAAAGGCATAAATTTAGAGGTGACTAAAGTTTTCATGAGGCCGGCAAGTAAAGATGTTGAAAATACCAACAGTTAGGACCCTATGACGTCCTTGGTGGCAATGATAAGTTAAAAACACATAGATAGATATCTAAAATCAAAATGCTTACTCCAGAATAGTTAATAAGCTCCTTATTGGATAGCCGCCATGACTGGATAAACCAATAAACAAAACGCATAGCATCTATTTTACTCACTAACTAGCTATCTATTCATTGACCTAACATACTTATTAAAGTGAAAGTATCTATGGCCGTCAATGCCAGTCTTGCTAACGGACACAAACAACACAAAGTTTTGACACTATTGTTGGACCTCGTAAGGTCCCTAGGACAGATATGGAGGATGGTGTTCAGCCAAATTCACTTCTATTGTTGAGTGTTGCTGCTACGACACAACGATACTGAACCAAACAATCGATGCTTGCTACAAAACTGCGTTACCGATACGCCTCACATGTATCATTATCATTTCAGCTAACATGAGGAAACGCTGCATTCCAACAAAATGAGGCCAATTGATGACAGCTCTATCTGACAGTAGCCGAGCCATCCAGTTTGGGTCCAGGCATAAACTATCGAGTGTGAAATCAAACTACCGTGTGCTTTGAAGTGTACAGGTATATATATATATATATATATATATATATATATATATATATATATATATATATATATATATATATATATATATATATATATATATATATCTATATCTCTAGATATATCTATATATATATATATATCTCTATATCTCTATATCTCTATATATATATATATCTATATATCTATATATATATATATATATATATATATATATATATATATATATATATGACGAGAAAGGTTCTCCTCATCGCTAACGAAACTAATGCACATCTGTTGCACTTAATGACATCGAGCAAATGAAGTCAGCGTCCGGAGTGATATTCCCTGCGAGACACGCCGTGATGTAGCAAAGAGGAGGAGGCCTGGCATATGCGTGCACGGTTGATTTGCGAGCAGTAAAATCTGCAGACCGATGGTTAGACCGTTTAATTACTAGTGACAGCTCGAGTTTATTGACCTTTAGACAAGTAACTTGCTACCTGCAGTTATGTTGTGTTAGGTAAGGGAGCGTATCGTAGGTTGCAAATGATACAGCACCGTTTTATTTGTTCGGTTTGGCAGCTCATTTGATATTCACGTATTAATATCGTACGCCATTAATTAAATGCAAGTGTTGGTTTTTATCGATATCTCTGATAGTAGGATTGAGTTTACTAGTTGTGGATATACTTTATCAAAACAAAAGATGAGAAACGGCGACAAATCTACCGCCTGTGACGGATACAGATAGATTCTTGAGCCAGCCAACCCAGGTTTGGTCGTTGGTCTATATACAAATAGATGTGCTCTATCGAATAGGGACCAGCCGCAAAGTGATAGCCGCGTATAATTCCCGCATAATGCGATTTATATGAGCTTTCGTGAACAGAGGATAGCGTGAGGACACTTATCAAAGGTGGACAACAATGACTTGCACATACGTATAAGATCCTTTACTGTACAATAATCACTTAGAGCTCACTCGAAGCACATAGGTATATGTGATATCTGTTCAATATCAACATTGTCTTTGCAAACAATGGCCGAGCCGTCAGCGCCGCTCCAAAAAAGATATCTCGTCATATACCGTTCCCCTGTTATAAGAAGACATCGAAACTGCCCAACGAGACTCATATATCCGGCCTCTCTGTCGCCATCACCGCTACCCCAACCCTCTTTACTCCTACAACATTATTCCACATTCCTCACCACCCCCTTCATCTCTCTTTCCATTCCAGTCAACTGGTTTTATTATCCTCTCGTTCCCTTTATCAACATATTCACCGAATCTACCGACAAGCATACCTTACTCCGTCCGCCTTACAAAAGTCATTCTATTGCACATGCTACCTATTCTAAGCATTGCCTACATTCCAGCCTCCTTAGTTAAGCAGAACGACCCCATAGACAGAAACACATATTGAATCAAACGATTTCCCCGGCGGCGATTTAGTTATAACAACAAAATGTCAGCAAAACTGGTGCATTGTGTACGCAGGTCGACGGCAACGAATCACATCATAAGGTGTCACTAATCACGCTTCTCCGGAGTCACCGCACCATGTGATATGCAAATGACCCATTGTCTCATTCGTTTACATTAAGTTATGAGGTAAACAGCATGACTGAGCTAAAAATGGTGATTAGATAGTTGCACACCAGTATGTCATTTGGTAATTAATTTAGATATCAAGTTACCTTGCGATCCAAACCAATTTGTTAACTGCTGCATATATGTTCTCTCTAGTGTTTTGTGTTTCATATAATAGGAGTATTGTATGCTACTATAACATTATAATTTCGAACCTAAATAATGGAAATCGTAACAGCGTTCATATGACATGAAACTGACATGTGTGTGTGCCTAAAAGGATGACTCAAATGTTATTCACCTACGAGACCATGATGCACATGGTAAATGATGTAAGACAATGCAGTTGGGCTTGTGATGCTCTGATAGCATTCCATTGCAGGAGATTGTTAGACATAACGAAGGTGTCGTGTCTATCGCAGCCCGATTGCTTCACAACGTGATTTCTAGTGCTTGTTATGCTCATGTACAAGTCTTCGTAATAAAGAGTCAGGTGTGAGTCGTTTGGAAATGTCCCGTTGTTTGTTGAAAATGCCCAGCGGCTAAGCAGATTGCTGACTTGTTGACGATCAAATACGCACCCCGCACCCTGAAAAAAAGAGAAGCCGATATCTGCTGTACATGCATATATATTACGCTAACAAGAGTTATTTTGTTCAACTCCAACTAAGGCTAAGCGCTAAGGGTATATTTATTAAGCTACAATGACCTGCTTGTAAGTATGATGGTCCTTAATTTGAAGACCCCAATATTTATCCCTGTAGCGCGCTATCCTGATCAGCTGTTTAATAATTGACATCTACTAAACTGTCCAGTTAAATGACATGGGAAAACTGTAGTTCCATGACGGAAAATTGCTTATAAGCGACTCCGTTAGCCCTAGTGACCTCCGCACATTATACCAAAGCTATTCTAGACACTCCCTAAGGATGCTTGAACAGCCTCCAGATTTCAGACGTGCCTTGAACTACGAGTGAAATATGCTAATGGGGCCTATATTAATTTAACCAGGCAAACATATTCGAGTAAGTTACCAGGATGGAGAAGCCAGAAGCGTCCGAGTTTGTTGACGATAATGTGTCGGTAAAATGCGTCGTGGCTTCTGTTGCTTACAAACTCTACAAAAGCACCAGATGTGTGTGATCAATGGCTCAAGATTTACGGCGGATGTCGTAATGTAATATTCTCTGCGATAAACGAACACATTAATTAGCAATGCTGTTACGGTTGTTGATCGAGGTCATGTGATTAAAAGTGCTATAATGTAATGTACTTAACCACCCAAATGTATCGTCCGATACCCTGGCAACAATTGACAGTTTGGCTCCATATGCAGGGAACTTGTGATTCTGAAAGGCACATAAACGCCCATTGTGCTTTGTGTAGATTTTATACGTTGTGGTACACATAGAGTGGAAGGGAGAATATTTATTGTTCGGTTCTGATGCATGGTGGCTCCCTTAATATACAGTGTCCCAATCCTGTCTGCATTGCTGCCACATTGTCATTTGTAACTCGCTAAATGTGGCCCGTTGCTTGATGTCTGCAACAATAGCGGCCGAGAAGAGGCAGTGTTCTCCTGGTATTCAGGCTATCCCTGGTGAGGCCAGTATATTCAATCAAATAGCTTCCTTTTCATTTGCATTTTATAGACTTCAACTCGATATGCAACTAACTATGTCAGTACATTAATACACCCACAAGGAATTATATTAGATTATTTGGCTCTGACAATTTTAATTACTGGACTGAATACAGTGTAAAATAGTGGCGTTATAAGAGATCATTATAGAGGAACTTGACAACATTCGTTTAAATAGTAGTTTTCTGCGCGTGCGACTTATGTAATCCCTCACCTGTCGTACTCGCGTGTTAAACGTTATGATCCAGTTGTTGTTTGTGCTGTTAACATGCTTTGTGTTATGATCTACCTACCATTGTGATTCCTTATCAGTTATCATAGGTAGGTGCCCCACCTGTTATCCGCCATTTCATTTTCTTAGCTCATTTTCCAACCATTTATCTGTGATTAAAGGCGGAGAAAATATCCATATATGTTGTAACAGACACGATGCTGTCTCGATTTGTCTACATAATTCAAGAAGACACCACGTGACATATATGAAGATACCATAACAGTGCGTTTCAAGACGTTAGAGTGACCTGCCCTTGACTTTACCCGATAGCAGAGCGTAGATATACCAAGCTTAACGCGATATTCACTAAATCTTAACATTGATATGTTGATATGAGCCACGCCTGATCCAGGTCCATTACCAAAGGTTGGCAGACTATATTTGTCAATGATAGCATTATCTCTGCGAGTTGCTACATTGTCACACTCTGTGTAAGCCTGCGAAGTATACACAATGTGCAGCAACCTATCACACGGAATAGTGGTAATAACCGAGACTAGTTTTCCTGTCGAAATGTCAATCAAGAACGTGATGGGTAACAAACACCAGGCGTTTACTTTGAACAATGCATAAATAAAATGCCAATGCGTGTAAACCTGCTTGTGAGATTCGCGACACTGTGATCAATCAGATATCAGCCAATGCCGCTGCCTCCGCAGCTTGCAGAATTGGCATGATTAAATATTTGATTGAGCAAAGAGTCCATTAACGGTTCGTGAACCAAAAACTTTCTAACCGGACGAAAATATTATCCTCGGCGGATACATTGGTAGATAATATGGTACAAAATAAGTAATTCAAATGCAATGTCTTAAGCTGTCTCCACCCTCAACAAATGTCAGTAAAGTAGCGTACTACGATGTTTAACATTAGATGGCGAGCGCTGATCAATAATTAAACGCGGGAATGCAACCAAACACACATAGCAAAATAATCTACACTGAATTTCCGCACAACCAAACTACATTCTAGAGTGAAGGTCAGTGTGTGCGTAAGCAGTGGCTGATCCGGTATCACATTAGGCCTCAGACGGTAATGTATGTAACACGCTCCGTTCCAAGTCCAAACAACAGCTTCTGGTTGTCTAGTACAGTATGATATTGCAATATGATTAATCTTTTAACATCATTAAATTCTAAATCACTGTTGGCAACCACAGGATGATTAAGCAAAATATACGATAAACAGAAGTGACAAACACACCACTGGCATTCTCGCGAGGGGAATTCACGCTATTCGCATATTACATGGGTGGCATTCTCACTTTTCAGTGGCATTACTATTGCGATGTGGTGCTCGCATTGTTCAATGAAATTCCTACAGTAGATTGACATTTGCACAGAAGTCCCTTCCAATATAGAAGACGTACCCATTGCTGCAGTTGTCTATTGTACGATGACAAATCTTTGGCATTTCATGATATGATTAACTGCAGTAAAATGTTGTGACCGAAGGGTATCACTAATATGGGAATTGTATTTGCCTATGCATAAATTTTGATTGCCAGGAAAATATTTTTCAATCAATGATCTTGACCTGTATTAGAAGGAAAACAACCTTACAACAGCACTCGAAATTGTGCATAAATACATCGAAGAGAAGACTTAAGTTTGATGATAGTTTTTTAAATCAACAAACCTTCCCCCCCCCCACCCTCCCTACGCCCACTCACCCGCACAGACACTTTCGAGAACATTAACAACACAATATTCTCTGCCTATTCCCACATGAGTAGGGCAATTACCAGATATCACATTGCGGGGCAATCGAACTACGACAGACCTGCCACCTGAAATCAAATGTAACGTAGTTATTTTTATATCGCCGTGAATAGGTGTGTCGTTATGAGGGTGGTTCATTAGAAACACCTGGGGTGATTGTGTGACCGTGGGAATGTTAGTCATTCTGGCTGCGAGCTTCGTACGCGAATGGCTGATTTTGATATTTTCCTCACTCGTCGGTATTATTAGTTAGTTATGACATCAGAGCATTATATCCTATGAAGCTGATAGTAGGAGTACGGAGCAGACGTTCGAATCCTAATATGCGGCATCAACAGCCTCGTCACATTTTTATCTAAATCCGAATCGTTACACTCAACCATGTCCGGCCGCCCTCAATGATATCTAGCAGTCATCATACAGAATCTATTAGTCTGGCGCATGTACACCATTCCAATTCAAACAACATCTCTGCTTTTGACACGAAAAAGTCAAGCAACTTCGGAATTTAAATACATTGCCATCATGGAAACCACTATAGCTTATGTGAGATACACGAATGATCGTTTATTTGACATTGGTGAGTCAGCCACTTCTATATCTTCATTATGGCGTTTCTCAAAGGGAATCTCGCTCCTGACACTGGCTGTCAAGCGTTCTATTTTTCTCCGATGCAACTAATGGTATTAGTTTCGTTTGAAAAAAAAAATCATCAATGCAAGGTTAATAGGTTATCTGGGATGATACGAAGGGTGGAGGAAGGTCGTGGCGTAAATGTTGTACTATAGTTCATTCTATACGGTTTGATGATCCGGATTGATGACTTGCAAATCAAAAGATTTTGGTGATTGAGATTGCTAGTGAATGCGTGCTCGGCGTTGTCCCATTAGACGAAACGATGGGCGGAATAGACGTAGTGTGTTTGTTGGTTTGTTTTATCTTGGTTTCTGTTAGTGTTATACAGTAGTCGGTGTGTCGTATGAATTGGTGAGGCAATCTGTGTGGTGAGTGATAAGCCAGAGACTCCAAGGAGTAAAACTCCCTGATGGAAATGCGCCGGCCCACTTTTGCCTTACTAAGCAGGAAGTCAAATAAAAGAACATTCGAAACCTAATTTGTCTCGCTACTCAGGAGTTGCTTGACCCTCACTTTGCATAATGGGTGAATGGCGCACCTGCGCCAGACTAATTGGTTATATATGAGGATTGTAAGACTTAACATAGGGCGGTTTGATGTTATTGAGTGTATCTATAAGAACTTTGGCGAGACTATTTATGCCATCATACTGAGATCCGAATCTCTGATCAACGGCAGGTATACTTCAATTAAAATCATAGTATACATCAACTCCAGTGTCAATACCTACAGTACCGACGCGTCAGCCATTCGCGTCCGTACAATAACCATCGCTCACAGCGTACTCAACGCTCATATCAAGATATGACACATATCACTTATGACGCAAAATCAACGTTGCTTTTGTGAGCAACTGCTAGTAGAACAAGAATCGCGTAATGTACCGTTTACCAGAAACAAGATGATATCGTCCTGATCAACAAAACTACAGAAAACCCTGACCATGAATCAAAAACAGACATCATCATTAGCCATTAATGCTATACCTGGGTTCCCTGAGAACCTTCCTTCATTCTTGCCTCCAGACGCATAGGTTACATTACCGTGCGCCCAACCCTCTTTTATTCTTTCTTAGCTGTACACTCGAGTTAAGTTTCGGTCCGCTGTACCTATTATCCTGTCATCCTATCATCCCCTTTAGCACCCAAATAACCATATTCACCGAATCGACCACCTTGCGTCCCTTTCCCTTCCACAAAACCAGTCCGACGCTATACTACCTGCTCTTTGCATTAACTACACCTATAACAGCTTCCCTAATTATACAAATTGACCTAAAGACAGGAACCAGAATTTAATCAACCGATTTACCTTGGTCACAATCGAGCTGTGGCAAGATAAACCACTGAGCTTGATGGTAAATACAGCAGGTTTGCAAATAACTCGCCCATTTATTTGTCTACAATGTCATAAAGGTAAATAGCATTAATGAACTTAATCTGGTGATGCAATATTTGCTCGGTTGTTCGGAAGTTGTTAATGGAGAAAGGTATTAGGTGGCATTAGACAATTGGTGGGGGGGGGGTTATACTGACATGATTCTAGTTACAGTTGTTCATCGCCAAATGATTATTCTGACCCATGTGAATGCAGTCTCTCCATGATCTCACACAACGTCCGTTAAATAATTGATCGGCCAAGTCAGTCAACGCAGGTGAACAATAAGGAGACGAGGTTTTTCCTGTATTCCATATTATTTATCAAACTTGGTTTCGCAAAAAAACTGTATCATTTCCATTGATTTGCTGATATTCTACCGGGCATGCACTACATATTCGTTGATGTAACTGTGTTTATATTCCCATTTGCAAAATGCCCTTATACGACTCTACTGAGTAGAACTGCTTATAAACTGCAAAGATATTTGAACATGCCTGGTTAATATGTTTCGCGTGTTTTATGGAGGAACCATACAATGGTGGAAACATCAGAGAGCAGACATTAATTTATGTTTCTTACTAATTACCTTTCCTTGGGTAAACTTAAAATCTCTCCTCTGAGCAAGCACACGCCAAATAGCGCAAGCAATGGATGGAGGATGAATTTCATTATCATAGAGTAAAAGATAGTGATGTCACATCCACTAGCATACATTATTCATCATCAACTCACTGTGCGACAATAACACCCTGCCCTACCCACGATGACACTAAAAAGCCTATCACGTCCTGTTTATAACATATGAATATTTCGGGATGATTGAATGCATCTGAAGAGAAAGGTTTGTGGTCAGCTTCAGTTATAGAATGCGGTTCTTCCTCACCAGATGCCCGAATAAACAAGTATTTACTGAATTTTAAATGATGGACATTTGTTTGCCAGCAATATATCAATGAATGTTTCATTTGCAATGCAAGCTCGGTCGTATATTAAAAAGGGCTTGTAAACAATTACTTTAATCAGACATTAATAGCAACAACAAATGATTACAACACCGCCTAGACACTTAAAGGTTTTGATACACTTTTGGAATAGATTCAATATATAATAAATTATAGAACAATACGACCAAGCAGCTCAAATTTTCCAAAGGTTGCTTTTTAATCGGAGTCCAGTAGGTGCGCATTGGGGAGTATATAACTTACTTTAACATTATCTGTCCCATCGTACTTTATGCAATTCCCTTTATTGTTGGCAGATGCTGTCGTCGGATATCCTTGTAGTGGTAACAGTTGAAATACATGCATGAGCCTCAAGACATCCCGGTCGGCATGCGTAATCTCACCTGCTACTTTCCATGACATCCGATCTCCATATTGCATCACTTTTCATCAGTTATGCTTGCATGTTATATTTGATGACCCACTTGTCGTTTGTGCTGCAGATACCATAAATGATGATACACGTGCTACTGCAATCCCCGATTAATCATCAGAGATGCCCCATTTGTTATTCCCTTAGCTATGTGCCCGCCAATCATTAATTACCCCATTACTAATATATGATGAAAGGACGGGGGAAACGACTATCTTTCCTTGGACACAGGTGTGTTGCTGTCAGTGGAGAGCTAGTGTTACGAATTATATTTAACACTATATATATCATTGAGAAGTTCACTGCGTGGCAAACAGTGTCGAATTCGCAGCAGCTCGGGAATCACAACGACCCTCGCTATGGATAGATACAGTCATTCTCTCGAAAGGCTGGCACAACTGTCCGGATCACCGCTGTCGAGCCGGTGACCTGTTCTGGATTTTATCCGTCGTGGGAAGAGCGTGGGTTAACCAGGCAAAATGGGATATTCACTGAATCGATAACGAGACCGATCTATATCCGTTTATAAAGATCTCCCCGTGTAAAATAATGTTACACTACTAAGACGATTAACTCATCCGCACTGTACACATAGAGCGGCTACCAGCCGTAGTGGTGCTGTAGTTTGATGACAGGAGTTAACCGACGCTGCTGATTAAAATAGTAATTGTGAGTCCGCTGTTACATGACGCGGGAGTATCTGGAAAGTGCCAGCAAAATGCCTTACATCGATTGTTGATACCGGGGCGCATGATAGCGCTAATGTTTAAAGCAGATCGTTCAAAAGTACTGCAAGCAGATATTGGATAACAAGGCATTTAATCTCACATTCGCTAATATCAAGCGCATTATATACAGATAAACAACGTTATTATACAGGGACATGCCTATGCAAAGTTCGTACACTCTAACAAGTAGGCGCGTGGTTATAGCTCAATATTGTATAATAACCGATATATTATGAGTAAACTGTTAACTTCTACAATTACAGTCGTCTGACAATGACATGCTAATATAAACGTCTTAATAATTGCTCAATGAACGCTGCTATCACTATCATAATTGGCATTAATACGCATTGTTTTATGTGACTTACTGTAGCTAATATTTCTTCAAACCTTAACCACTTTGTGTCCTTTAACTTGTCATTTTGTGGTCCATACACAACAATCCAAGTGGCAGACATTTACAAAGAACAAAACGACTGCCCGAGCAAAACATAATTAATATCTATTCCACGTGTCGCTTTTCCATTGGCGATAAGAAGGTCGACAAAGTTCGTGCCGGTAATTATTCGGTTACGCAAACTGATATATCATGCGAGACAGGCCGGAATAACGCTTTGATGTAAGGACGGTTTGTGCCAACGGCAACGATGAGGGGAAGCGCATACACAACCTGCGATGGCTATCTACGAGGCTCAAATAACAGATTGGGGTTCTCAGGCACAGTACATAAATACATATATAAACGACAAAAGTGTTTCCGTTTTATTTGTTTACTGCTTCGTTGCCTCTCTCTCGTTTGATCCAAAGCATTAGGAGTCTAGTTCTCCATTTATAATTAGCCTACGGCGAATGCATTGCAAACTTGTCCCCATAGATGCCACGTCGAGCACGTTGGGATCTTAAATTTGTCTCCATTGGTATTGAGTCCCCAGAAAGGTTATCTAATATGCTCTGGAATCACCTGTCATGTAACAATGATCAGGTTTAATGCGTGTATTAGATAGGATGGAAGTTTTATAACAGACACAACCAAATCCAGCACGTTTGCATATAACTCGTTCATTCTAACGAACCACATCAGAAAAGTCAAAACAAACAAGCAGTGTAGGCAAATACTTGTGCAACTTACCAAACTAATAAATAATAATTCCATGACAAGCAATTTATGGACGTTAAATTGGCCTATTGCCCAATGATATATCGCTGTAACCTAGGGCAGTATTGATCTATGAGAGAGCTAAGATTATAGTCAATCCAGAGCAACCACGGTTATGGCACTTTTTCATACGGCATTACAGTTTTCTACAACAATGCATTATTATCTACCAACGTGTCCAGCGTATAAATCTCATGGGCCCACTTAACAATGAATCACTTGCAGAGTTTGTAACTACTGTGCATATCAGAACCACCAAATGTATTACTGCCATACCAGGCTACAAACAGCAGCAAATCAAATAGTGACGCACTCAACCATTTTGGCCTTTTTAGGCAATTACAAAGCCTGGCTATGCATGGTGTCTCTATGTGCACCGTTTTCCCATTCTTATATGGGGAGGGGGAGTGGGATGGGGTGTAATTGTTACATTTTTTATGCTTAAACGCCTTATAGAGGCAACGTGCAATCTGTACCGGACATTACAATGCATTAGATAAGATCTCCGGTTTCCGCTTAGCAATGAATCACTGGTCTTAAATCGTTACTCTTGTGGCGCTAACGTACTTGCTTTTCGAATGGTGCTGTGAATATCAGAGCAGCTAGATGGTTTATAGCCATCCAAGGCGCACACCGCCATCAATCATATATTATCACCATTTATCTATACAAATTCCATTCAGCCATTCAGCACGTGCAAGGTTTGTGTGAATATTGAATATGTGATTAATTCATGTGATTAAACGCTTTCTTACAGTACGTTTAGTTGCATTCATTAACACAAGACATGCTATTCAATTTATTGCTCTAATGGCATTGCATAAAAGAGGAAAATCCGTAGGATGACGGAAGAAGTTGGGCAGGACATTTAAGGTTGCTGTTGTTGCTTTAACCTTGGGTATATAGTTGATTTATTTCATCGCAGAAAAGAAAATGGTTATGTCAATAAAGGAGGTGCCATTATCATAAACATATGTATCATACCTTTCCAGTGCAAATCATGTGAATGGCAAAATAAAATATATGTCCATATCATCTAAACGCTGCAATTGCTGATTGCACATCTAACTAACGGTTGCTTTGAAGTGTCTGGGCTTTATGATTGCCAATGCAATGGGAATATGTTCAGCGTGCAATTCAAAGGCGTTGTTTTGATGGTTTCGTTTTTAATTGCTAAACAGCCTGCCACTGGGATAACACAATATTGCCCATAGCATGACTAATAGGTGGGAACATGGAGATTGGATAAGAGGTACATTATCATCTGTATCGGATTAAATCAGCGAGGAACAAGAAATTCTATTTGATATATTTATAGCCTTTTTCAGTGAGCAATACAAAGGGTTGCTATACATATTTTACTGAGAAGACTTGCATGTTTATATTTTTATAAATAAGTGATGTCAACCCATAAGCGCATGCTTACTTCTAAGTTTACTGCAGGTCAAGGGCTTACCCATGATTTGTCTGCAAATGCACCGATCCATTTTCGTGAGCAATTAGCTCTCGTCATGCAGTATTTAACTTCCTCAGGCAAATTAATGTCATTTAGCGACAATAGACATTGCCCTGGACACATTTATGCTTCCCTACCTTATGTTACAGCTGATTCAAGTTGTCTATTATATTTAGCGTAGACTGTATTTTCCACCATATCTCACTTGAACATTTTGCCTTATTGTGTCACAATATCTCGACGGAGGATCCAATGTTCCTAGCGGTTAACATTTCACCAGAATCACCAATAGCTTCACTGCTGTGTCCAATTGGTAAATATGTCAACTGCAGTTATCCAGCGTAGGCTTATTTGTTCGCCACGGCCGACAGTTTGTCTGTGCGGCTATTATGGTTATTTTCGGATTTATTGCAGATTCACAAATCTAATGTTCATGATGCTTCATATGCGGTAATTTCCGCAGGCCATTCTAGAAATGTATTTGTTGACGCAAACACCTGGCACTTACTCCGCATCACGTTCTTGATTGGCGTTTGACCAAGTTACTGGATAAAGCTATTCATACTGTGACGGTAGTTGGTCGTACGTAATCTATACTGCTGGTGCGTAAATCCACTGTGTTATGTGACATGATATAACGGGTAATTATCGAAACTTTTACAGCACCCTCATTGACAGATATGAAATTACCATCTTTGGTGACGCCTGGGATACAATACTGAAACACCAACTATTCTGTGACTCTATCTCGACAGCAGAGTATCTATTTCTTACCGACGATTGCGTCTCTTTTTATCCCAGATAGTAGGTCGGATAAGGGATAATTTATGTAGCATTGCAGGTTTGATAAGGCACGATTGATTGGTATTAGCTTGGATAATGATATTTTTCTACTCTGGTATTTAACTTGGGGTCACGGTAAATAGGCGAATCACATATAACATGGTAGCATCACTCTAGCAGGTGAGATATCCCAAATAATGTATTGGTCATTACAGATAAGAGGTAAGAATAATTGGTATCATGAGTCGTAGGAGGGAGTTTCAACCAGTCGAACTTAACAAGTCATAAACTCTCCACCAGGCACATACTTAACTCTGTTACTCATGAAATATTTGTTGGATGACCAAAGTCTACTACTTTGAGGTGATAATAGCACACAAAATGAACCTATTGGATGTCCTTAGCACGTTCAATCAGTAATATACTGGTAGTTAGGTGTCGACGACAGCTTGGGTTAAAGTGTTACCAAATTTGGGATAAAAGCTGATCTTGTAATTCAGTTTAATGGCATTCTCAAACAGTGTGTAAGGGGTATTTTAAGTAGTTTGCATGTGATATTAAGTACAGTTTTTGCAACGGATACACTGGAAGCTGTCAGTCACAAACCTGCACACAGGCGGCTCATGCCATATGGTCGTCTTTCATTGTAAGAAGCAGTGATGGAATTCGGCAGCCCCCTGAGTAACTGAGCAGCCCTCTTTAGGACAGCACTGCTCACCTCACTAGAATGAGGAAGGGGCTAGAAAAGGTGCCCTAAACCTCAGCGGGAGAAACAATAAGAAACTAATTAAAACCACAAACCTTGTATTTGGGGCTTGGAATGTGCGTACACTTCTTGATAACCCAAATTCTCATAGGCCAGGCAGAAGAACAGCACTTGTCGGCCATGAACTCGCACGGTACAACATAGACATTGCTGCCCTCAGTGAAACTCGGTTTGCTGAAGAAGGGCAACTAACTGAGATTGGAGCTGGCTATACATTCTTTTGGAGTGATAAGGCTATTGATGATCGGCGTGAATCAGGTGTTGGATTTGCAGTCAGGAATCACCTGGTCAAGAAACTTGCAAGTTTACCTAAAGGTGTAAATGACCGCCTCATGTCTCTTTGCCTTCCAATTGGTAGAGATAAGTATGCCACAGTAATCGGCTGCTATGCTCCAACAATGACAAACCCTGATGATGCAATTGGTAGAGATAAGTATGCACACAGTAATCAGCTGCTATGCTCCAACACTGACAAACCCTGAAAGGACAAGTTTTACCAGGACCTACACCAACTTGTGACCAACACTCCCAAGAGCCACAAACTAGTCCTCCTCGGCGACTTCAATGCAAGAGTAGGAAATGATCATGCCACCTGGACAGATGTTATTGATATGCATGGGGTTGGAAAATCAAATAGCAATGGTCACTTATTGCTGCTGTTTTGCACAGAGCACCAGCTACTTTTAACAAATACTGTCTTTAGACTTCGTACAAGAAACAAAACAACCTGGATGCACCCAAGATCAAAGCATTGGCATTTAATTGACTTTGTTATTGTCAGAAAATCAGACAGACAAGATATCTCGATAGCCAATGTTACCAGACTTCTAAGATCTAAGATGAAGCTAAAAATACAACCAAAGAGACGTCCACAGGGGTCTTAAACAGCCAAAAAACTTGATGTGTCTAAACTAAAAGACACGTCAGTTCAAATGAAACTCCAGGATGAAATGGAACTAAACTGGATGACCTCCAGCTAAACTCCATGGATATCGAAGAAAACTGGTCATCTTTCCGGGACACTGTGTATGCCACATCAAAAGAAGTCCTAGGACATCCACGAAAACAACATCAAGACTGGTTTGATGATAATGGCATTGACATAAAGCTGTTACTAGAAAATAGAAAGATATCTTTAAGAAACATTAACATCAATCCTTCAACAGCAAATAAAGATGCTCACCAGAAAAATTGTAGTACTATCCAACGCAGATAAAGAGAGATGGAGAACAAATGGTACCAAGACAGAGCGGCTGAAATTCAGCATTATGCAGACATTCATGACATGAGGAATTTCTATGCTGCCCTAAGGACTCTGTTTGGGCCTGAATCATCAAGCTGCTCCCCGCTTCTCTCCTCTGATGGAAATACTCTCATTACAGACAAAGATGGAATTTTAAATAGATGGGCTGAACACTTCGAGAGTGTCCTAAACAAACCCTCTCCGGTAAATTCCGATGCCTTAGAAAAACTCCCACAGGTCCCAACGAACCATGACCTAGATATAATACCATCTATTGCGGAAGTCGATAAAGCACTCAAACGATTATCAAGTGGAAAAGCACCTGGTTCAGATGCTATACCTGCTGAAATCTCCATATTTGTAGGTGCAAAACTGCATAGAAAGCTCACAAAATTGATTCAACAAATGTGGAATCAATCTAAAATACCTCAGGAATTCAAATTTGCAAACGTAGTCCATCTATACAAAAAGAAAGGCAGTAGCAAATCCTGTGATAACTACAGAGGCATTCTCTGCTATCAATAGCCGGAAAAATACTTGCTCGAATCCTTCTGAACAGGCTCATTTAAAAAAAACACCTAGAGCTAGGGCTCTTACCAGAAAGCCAATGCGGAATTAGGAACGACCGTGGGACAATCGACATGATATTTGCAGCCAGACAACTTCAGGAGAACTGTCAGGAACAAAATGTTGATCTGTACTTCACATTTAGCGACCTCACAAAGGCCTTCGATACAGTGTGCAGAGAAGATAATGTCCAAATTTGGTTGCCCAGACAAATTTTTCTCCATAATAAGGGAGTTTCATGATGGCATGCAGGCAAAAGTACTTGTTAGTGGCAAACGGTGTGAAACAAGGGTGTGTGCTTGCGCCTACACTCTTCAGCATGATCTTCTCAGTAATGCTGGACTAGCTTTCAAACCAGAAGATCCGGGTTTTGAAATCAGATATCGAACTGATAGAGATCTCTTCAATCTTCAACGTCTCAAAGCTAAACCAAAGGTCAACATCACTAAAGTAAGAGACTTCCTGTTTGCCGATGACTGTGCCCTTGCTGCACCAAATGAGAATGCAATGCAACATTG
This sequence comes from Urechis unicinctus, assembly GCA_034190875.2. NCBI lineage: Eukaryota > Metazoa > Annelida > Polychaeta > Xenopneusta > Urechidae > Urechis > Urechis unicinctus. The sequence goes on from CM067357.1 coordinate 53,575,287, forward strand.
CATGGACAGTTTTGCAACATCCTGTGACAATTTTGGTTTAAACGTTAGTGCAAAAAAGACTGAAGGGCTTTACTAACCAGCACCAGGAAAAATATGTTCTGCACAAGAAATAAATGTAAACAACCAAATGCTATCAAACACTACTAAATTCACATACCTTGGCAGCACACTCTCTAATACAATCCATATAGATGACGACGTACTCTCCAGGATATCCAAGGCAAGCCATGCTTTTGGCAGACTTAGACACTTAGTATGGAATAGGAAAAGGACTCACCCTAGAAACCAAACTCCAGGTCTATCGGGCTGCAGTTCTTACCTCTCTCCTTTATGGTGCCGAGTCCTGGACTGTTTACCAACGCCATGCCAGGAAGATTAACCGTCTTCACTTTACTTGCCTGAGAAAACTCTTAAACATCAAATGGAAAGATATGATTCCTGACACTGAGGTACTTGCCAGAGCCAAAATGCAAAGCATCTTTGCAATGCTCAAGAGGATCAAACTCCACTGGGCTGGCCATGTCCTCAGAATGTCGGAAAAAAGAATACCAAAACAGCTCTTACATGGCGAACTCACCACTGGAAAAAGATCTTGTGGTGTCCAGAAGAAAAGGTTCAAAGACTCCCTAAAGGTGTCTTTAAAGGATTGCAACATCAACCACACAAGCTGGGAGACAATAGCTCAGGACAGACAAGTGTGGCGTTCCAAAACCATTAAAGGAGCTAAGGCATATGAGGCTGACCGTATCGTGTCTGCAGTTGCAAAAAGGAGAGCCAGGAAATCAAGACATGCAGCGATTCCCAACCTCATAAAACCAGGCTAGGATGAATGATGACTGAAAGATGGGCCTCTTTACATGTGAAGGACAAAGATACATACTATATATATTACACTAGATAATCCAGGCGATGTTAAAGGGATCTTAGGGATGCTACAAGTCACGGAGTTTATTTTGTATGGTATTATGATCTTGACAGAAGATGAAGCCATCAAATAGAGTGTTTGGTGAAGATAGCTACTTCTTGTTCCTGCATGTTGCTGCTACATAACAGTGCCTATTATATATCACTGCCAGCCATGATAAACATGTAGCACACCCGTTGCATATGGGATTCCTAATCGCCTCAACGTAGCTTTTCAAACGGTATTTTAACATGCAGCCGTGATAGTCGAAAATCCCTTGCAATTTCAAACCCATTCATTTTACTTAATGGAGCGGGTTGCGTAGATACAAGGTTAATTTCTACGTTTACACGTTTGCCTATTGACAAACTGGTTTCATTTGGATTGCGATATAATTTTTTCAGTTATCCACCCATCCATACTTACTGTGACAAAGCCCTGTCGCTGTGATGCACTTAGCGACACATCGCAGTTGTGGATATAATTCAGTTGCTCAATTGATATGATCATGTTGACCCGCCTATAATCGATTACTACACATATCATCGTCCTCAACAACAAAATTGCCAATGCTAGTTGTTGGTTAGTTGTGATTACTCGTGAATCGGGTGATCACGTTTGACGATTGTCCTATCTCTGAAAGGTGATGCACCCTACTCGGTAGCACGATAGTATCGAATACATATGGGGTTATAATTAATAGATTAATGTTTAATGATATCCATGAACATACCGTCGGTTGTTATGGCGCGTTGTTACCAGACACTCATGACGTTTGGATCTAGTTCGTTGTGACAAACTCAGTCAGTGCTCGATTACTATTGTGATCCCATTTCTTGCCTTTGTCACCTGTAGGTTTTCGACCCCTTTCGCGAGGATCTAAATAGCAGTATTTTGAAACGAAAAATGTTTGGGTTGGTTTAACTGCGTTTTAAATAAAAGATCACGCATGCGTCTCATGAGTTCGTTTTAGACGTGTGACTGTTGTTACTTTCCTTAAAAATTTCCAGTTTATAAAGATTCTATAAGCGGTTCATGCCGAAAGAGTCCAAAACCACATGCCTTGTCAACGAGATGTGAAGAATGAGCAACATGAGGCAATGAGGGTACAAAAGATTGATGTGTCAAAGTGTCCCAAATTAATTCGTCCTCAGGCTATACTGCATCAGCGCATCCTATCAAATCCTCATATTATATACCTCGACAACATGGATATAAAGAAATACTAAACTGCGAAGTATGCTCTATTGAAATTAGAAAGAAACCGATCAAAATATGACTCTATCCAGATGGTGAAACGAAAATATTTAACGAGTTACGACGAGTGAAGCCGAGTCAAAACGCATGAATACATCCAGGAATGAGCAATTCGTTGACCCGCAGTGATGGAGGGTATCCTAATGTAGACCCCTGGCATTTGTGAACAAAGTTTTATTGTCATTAATGCACAATTATATACTCGGCATATTTTAAATGATGTAATGAAGAACTTAATTAAAAAGCAAATGTGTCACACTTTGTTCTAATATATACTTATGGTCCTGTACTACTTGACACGTATATATATATATATATATATATATATATATATATATATATATATATATATATATATATATATATATATATATATATATATATATATATATATATATATATATATATATATATATATATATATGTATATATATATATACATATATATATATATACATATATATATGTATATTTATATATATATGTATATATATATGTACAAATGCATATATATGTATATAGATATATGTATATTTACATATATATATATGTGCGTATGTGTGCGCAGTTTAGTATATATATATAATATATATATATATATATATATATATATATATATATATATATATATATATATATATATATATATATATATTTGTATATATATCCATATATGAGGTAAATGTACCTGGAGCTACTCGTTTAATGCTTTTCCGCGCAGGGACAGGAAACGGTGAAAATTGCATCTTAAGGGGATATTAAAGGACATGCCAAGATAAACGGATTCAAATTTAATCGTAGTGCATTCATTCCATTCTGGACTGTTTATATTGGTTTGTCGTTTTTAATCATTCTGATTTCATGAAAATCAAGGGGTAGAACAGCATGGCCGTATGCCATGTTGATAACGTTTTGACAGTTTGATGTTCAGCCATTATACTGCGACTGACATTCGTGAACGGTTTATGGAAGTCTTCTCAATTATTTGCGGGCTATTTATACAATGTGACGTCCCAAATATTCAGTTGCTAGACCTCACAACCGTAGGCTCACAACCGTATTCAGCCATGTACATACTGTGTGCATACTAAATGCAGTTGTTTATTATTTCCATCTCATCAAATGTCAATTTGTTCAATGTTAGAAAAACTCTGGCAACGATTGCCTCTTTATTGGATTATTTGAAAGTATGCACGAAAAAAGGGGTTCAATTATGTCAATGCATATTCCTTTCTTATTAAATGGTACTTATAATTGTGCATGTGCCCACCATATTCTGCAACAACATCGGGACTTATCGACAATTCGCATCTTCTTGGTTCTTTACTTTAGAAGCGAACCAGTGGCTCCAATGATTAAATCAATGCAATGGGTGCTATACTCACTAATGACCTGAACAACAAAACTCTCCGAGTGCTTTTCGCAGTTTTGATCTAGCCTCGCACGTGCGGTATGTATAAAAACAGAATATGACTTTGTTCTTGTTAATACTGCCATTGTTATTTTTCGACGGCTGATCTTACTCTTTGTGCCATTTGTTGTGATTGCTGTACCCATTGTTTAAAATTTCCCCTTATTTTTAGGCGACAGATTTTGCTTGACGTTGCATTGCTTAGGTAATAATGTACCGGCGCTGAAATGAAGAGCTGGTGGCCGTTGTAGGCACTTGACTGCCGTGTCATGTGCGTGCTATGCAGGGCATAATCAATTAATGAGACATGCCTTACTTCGTGTCACCCTGATGACGTCATAGCGTCGGTTATGATTGCACTAGACAGCCATAATCTTGGATTAGCAGATTACAAAGACTACTCATTGTCTTCTAATGGCACAGATCATGTTTTTCACCGTACAATATTTTTGGAAAATTGTAATTGGCTGTGTCGTTTGCTTGGTGAGTCTCCCAATTGTTGCCGTAGTGTATTGCGGCTGATTGGTTGCGCAACTGCGTAAGCTACGGCATGAGTCACCTTACGCGACAAATTGTGATATATCTTTGTAAGAACATTGTTGAGAAATAAGCTTTCTTTTAATGGCACATTTTGTCTTCCTAATTGTGAAATATATTGACATTTAACTTGTGCGCGCGATGCGTTGTAGCTGATCGAGGAAGTGGTTAAAGCGCAACAATGGTAAGGAAATAGCGTATCTTAAAGCTGATATCTTTGTTAATGCTGCCCAAGCTGCTACGATGTGACTGCAATTGAGTCATCAAATGCAGATTCAAGGAAATATGTCAGTTATGATTGGTCAGTAAGCAGTTTGTTTTTGGGGCATTCGGATCATAGTTATTAACGTATCTTATAAGATTACATCACAAACATTGACGTCATAAGTAGTGTCATCATTGCGAATGACTTCGATTCGGTTCCCGTCAGAAGACTTACTTCACAACACCGTTGGAAAAACCAAGCTAATTCCATATTGCAAATGGCACGTGCGCACAATTATTAGTGTAAATGCTTGCTGTGGCAAGCTACTACTTATTCAAGGCAATATATTATGGAATCACTAACTCGCTGTTTTCAAGAATTGAAAAGAGTTCGCGAATCTTATTGCTACTTGGTCATCATCTAAGCCATGTTGATTGTTGTTGTTGCTGTTCTTATTTCAGATATTAATGCTGCTTGGCTGGCCATATACAGCGACAGCCATGTTCAACTGTCGGTTTCTTTTTGATAGTGTGTATTTGACGAGTGTAGTTAAGTAGGAATTCCCTCTCTATTGATAATTTTCTATCCATCACAGTTTCACATTTCTGTATCTTGATTTTCTTTTGATATGCAATGGCTTTTATCTTCTGTTTAAGCTGTCATCGTCTGTATCTTTCATCTCTGCATATTTCATAAATGCAAGAATATTTATTAGACGTTTTAAGTAACAAATATCCATTCAGCAAATGTTATTTAAAAATTGATTAATTTTGCTCCTGATACGGAATGTTATTTCACTGTCCTTAATGTCACATCAACAAAGCGGAAATATATCTTAGTATAATATGTGCCTATTGAGCCACAGAAATCCGTATGCTATTTGAGCAAACGTCTATAATGCAGATATGCAACATTAGCGAATATAAGGGCATATATTTAACGCTGGAGTTTGCATAGGGACTGTAGTGAGTCGTATTATTTGGTCTAAGTTCACTAGGCAGCGCCGCACCACTTGTTAGTGGCGGGGTTTTGAATACGTCAACGTTCCTTGAGTGTGGTAACAATAGAAGACTATGGGTAAAGAGACAAAGCGTTATATAGCGCACGATGGATTGTGTTGCAAGATGTCCGTTGACGCTCCATGACTTATTTTATAGCTATTGGTATGCTTCGAATTTGTGCAACATATGCATTTGCTAGCTTTGTATTTATGCATCGGCACTGGCTAAGGCCTAAATGTGAAAATTGGGTCAGTCTTCTGGAAACTGGATATTTATCAGCCACTTTATGTGATGCTCTAGCTTAATTCGCAGTTCGCAGTACACCATCAAGTATTAGTGAACAAATATCTCGACCAATCTACATTGAATATTACGCGGCGCCCTAATGATACACCTGTTGTAAGCATCTGTGGCGGAAATCACTTGATATCTCTGGGAGATGCGACTTCCATGCATCATCTTTCAGGCCCCTTTCCATGTTTAAATCGATGAAAACATTTCTTATACTAGCGTGTGAAATCACATCCGGGTCCTGTACCATCTAAAGTCGCCGCATAACTGTGTCGCTATCAATGATATCAAAGGTGCTATTGGTTCACTTCTTTGCAATAAAGTACCATTGATATTACCATCGCCATACTTACGGAAGCCTGACGAAACGGTATTGTTTACATATTTCGATGTTTATTATGATGTTTATCTTTTCTTTGCGACTCCTTGACCGCAGCATAACAACCGATTACCTCATTAGCAGAACATTATGAACACAGATGTGAACTCATTTCGATAAGAATCATTTCACGGATCACATTCACTCTGATATAATCTTCATACAGTACTGTCGCTGCTCTGAATCACAATTCGGCAACAAATAGCAAAATCTGAAATGTAGCTTCCGGGATAAACATTGGGCTGTTCAATGCGAATAGATATCATATGATGCAGTTTATATCAAGAATTTTCTGTTTGCCATGTTTACTAGGAAGGAATGCATATTGGAATATTGTTTCGTATACATATGAACCACTGAAAACCACTTGCTTATAGATGCATTCAACAATGCATTTATGGGTAATTTCAATCGGCTGGATGATACCTGAGGCATATTGTTGCAAGGTTCACGACATCTATTGATGCAATGCATGCGTCAGCCACGTAACTGCTTTGTTTGGTGTTATACGTGCATAGAACATTCTTCTTTCTACATGCTGAAAAGGTCAACGGTTTTACTTCATTCTAATACGCGATTCGTCAATTATCTGGGCACTCTTTGCCTTATAAAAACTAATACAACGAACATTGAACACGGGATCACAACACGGCACAATATCGGACCATAATAATGGAGGCATTCTTCTGCTAGACGAAAAAGAAAAGGGGTTTCTTCGATGAGTGCTCTGTAGCATGATAAGTGTTTGGTCACGGAAGATGATTTACATCGATAAATTAGTATACTATCCAGTGGTTTATCAAATGGTTTGTTCAATCAATTCTTTCGATGCGCTTCACTCGCCACAAATATTGATTATCATTCAGCAAGATGTATCTATCCAATTGTCGCTTTATATGTTTTTTAATACATCTAGACCACGATACAGCGCTTGTGTAACAGTAAATTACTTCATTTGACATTTCTAGATAATATAGACTGTTGTGGGCTACCGATCACTGTTACCTAAGCTAGACAAAGCATGTAGTTTACATGTAAACCAACAAAGTCGCATTCCCCACCGTCATTTATCTGTCGCTGCATTCGAAAACAGGCTAAATGGCTTCACTGCCAAATGTAGGCATCGTTTGGAACGGCAGCATTTTAATTTGGGATGTTTCCGTGGATTGTTGCTGCTGCCATGCGCCCGTTCGTCCTTCCGCCAGTCTGTTCGTAAAATTGGATTGCCAGTTGGTTATAAAGCATGATAGCAGCGGTGATAAGGCTCCGGAATATGGTTGATATGAGGTAGCCTCATAAATTGAACAATTATTGTGCTTATTAAATTCCCATGTTTGCGCCGATATTAAGCCTCCTTAGCGAGAATGACAAGTCCAGTGTCTATATTTGACTAGCGCTTTCGTCATCATCTCTGATATTCATGTCACCCTAACGTGTGGGCCTGTCACAAGCAGATCAATGTTGTGACTGTCAGAAAACGCTACAATACATATCCGTCGAGCAATCTCGATTGTAACCATCACCGAAGGGTGTTAAAGATGCTGTGATAAGGTTGACTTTCTGTCGCTATTATTGCAGAATGTTGTTGTCTGGGGATGTTGTGTCTGTATACAAGACAGGACGTTGCATGTGATACCTAAAAGGATCTACACACTGACCTGATATGCAGTGTTATGCTCGTAGTGTACCACAGCGCGTACACGGTCAATGTCTAAAAGGTAATGTTTTCTAGGCTTACCATTCATGTTATAAAAAAGTGTTCTAGAGGCGGTTAATCGAGTTTTCACCTAAACAAGGCCCAATCAGTGATGCCCGTACCAGCTGCAGATTGCATCGTTAGCATACAATACACCAGGCTTAGTATGTTATGATTTCGCCGAATGAAATTCTTCTTCTTGTCCTCGTAAACGCGAATAACGTAAAGATCCAATGATGTAATCGAAAGACGCTTCACTGCCTGTACAACATAAGTAGAATGGACCATACCCAGCTGGTAATATGAACATTTTAGCACCACAATATGATAGCAAAGTCAAGTCGATCAAAAACACCATACATCCATACGTGTCTCATCAACCTAGATCTACGACCTCATCTACCTCATGCATCCTAATAGCATCCTTCACTCAGACAATATACCAGATATAACTCGGATGATAGAGCAGATTGTACGGGATGTTCATGATTTGTGGAGCTAAGATACATATACACAGATCCCATAACAATCTTATAGAAAGTAGTATGCAAACGTATAGCTAGTAATCTAGGAAGGTTGGTCTTCTTGGTCATTTTATCAGACAAAATGGGGTTTGAAATAAGGATTCGCTTGCTGCTGGGGTATGTATGTGCGTATCCGTGCATTTGAATACTGTATCATCCAATCGCATTCCCATTATCATTATCACTTAATGACATTTTACTCTTGTGACAGAATTGCTAATTAATAATAAAGTCGCGGGTTCGATCCTGCAAGGTTGTGGCCCCTGGGATTAGGAAGACAATACCTAATAATAATTATTATAAACATGATGTACAATCTATAGGTGTTTTGATTCCCAAAACGTGCGACTATAGTACAAAATGTGGTTCAGTTACATAGTATATCTATTACACTACTTTGCAACTACAACTTATATATAACCAATATTACTGGTGTGCCTCTCCTTCTGCTCTAGTTTTTACTCAAGAGGTTTGTTCATACGTAGGGGATATATTGGCTATCAACACAGTATTGGTACGTATATGGGTTGGGGATGGGTTTCGGGGGCGATGATCTAGGTTACAGGCGAAGGAGGTGTAAACAGTGCATATTTTATAGTAGGTTTGTTATGATATGCTGCAGTCAGCGGAATGAGATATTGTTAAGCGGATAAAGTTCTCAGCATATTATATATTTTCTCCTTTGTCTAACTGTACTTCTTTAACCTATCTTGGGATAAATCTTGAGCGCAAAATTACCCCATTATACAGCCAGTGTTAATGTTGATAGATTGGTCTAATTGGGAATATGTTTGATTGAAACAGATGGTTTTGAAAACCGGTGTGGAATATAGTAAGTTTTGATTAGAGAAGGTGAATAATTGCATAGTTTGTCAATGACGGCCATGGTATTATTATTGTAATAGGAAACGTTGTTATTGTCACGCGCTTGTGTGTGTGCGTACGTGCGTGTATGTTCGTGCGTGTGTGTGTCTGTTCGCTTGCTTGCTGTGCCTTTGTGAGTACCTGTATATACTTACGCGTTTGCAGATGATTGACAATGATGCTGGATGTGATTAATAATGCTAACTGTTATTACTCAGTGTGAGACATGGTCACCTCTATCGCGCGTCAATGACCTCTATTATTGCTAGTCTCATGAACCTTTAGTATATTATCATAGCCCATGTTCTTCGATGCAGATCTCTTGAACGTTAGTCTTACCTTCCGAGAAGTGTCATGACAACATTCTTTCAATGTCATCCCATGATGACATTTACCATGATAAGATGACCTCAATAGGTGGCGAATTACCTTGGACACTGAAATTATATTGAATCGTATTACTATTTTTTTTTTATCGCGTCACAATAACTGAATAGATCAAACCATCTGCCAAATACCAGAAACCAGAACACGTTCTCACGAATTAGTGAATATTGATACATACCTTCATAAGCCGACAAACCACTCCTAAACCGTTTCAATATTCCGCGTTGACACTCTAGCTGTTAGGCTCCGAGTCAAAACGCAGTCTCAAGACACACCTCAGATGATTGATTCTGGAATCTGTTGTCGGAAGCTATGCCTGTTGATTTAGAATGGTGTGTGATATTTAGCTACGTGCGACGTTATCTTGTCTATGACGTACTCTAGCGGTAACAAGTAAGCGTAATCAGTACGATTTTAGGAACGATTCGTATGCAATTTTTTCTCATGTTTAAGCCGCTTCAATGGTTTAACCTATGGAGTGCATGACAAAATATACATACATTTAACAGTCACAGTAAACACTGGTAAAAGAATGGCAATATTATTCGAATTAATAGCTTTAAATAAGACTATTATAATTAATGGCTGATGAGTTATTAAACGCAATACCCGACCATTCTTAACTGATCGCTACTTTATCACAGCATGCTATCAGCATTTGTTCAATACAGGGAAGGTTCCTGAAATTGAAAGTGAAGTATTTCTAGCTCTTAACCAGGTTCGAATGCTGCATTCTTTCTATAATTGCTGATGAATGTACACAATGCATTGCTTTGTAAAGATCCGTTCCAGCAATTCTAATAGGAAATGTAGATATTTATAAGTAGGTTTTTGACTGATCCATCAGTAAAAATAATGCGGTTTCAAAAGGTGCATAGTGATTTATCACATATATCAACAATGAATCGTTTGAGTAATGTCAGGAAACAACATGACCTGTTCATATACGCATCCATCTTTAACCATAGTATAGTTACCGTGCACCTGGTGCGCCAGCAGACTGTTATTATTTTATGATCCATCGACCAACATTAATATGCTAGAATGTACGAGGTACCCCCCCCCCCCCCCCCCCCCCCCACCCCCCATGCCCCCTATCTACAGTCTGTAGAGCAGATACAATGCAATGGGCGATGTTTGATTTCACTTTACTGATGGACATTTCTAATCGCCATGGGTGCTTCGTGTAATTATCAGGGCGACTTTCTTGATTAAGAGGGCCTTTTTTTCATTTGTTATAATTGCGGTATCATATGATGCTCACCTTGTTTTATATTTATGCGGATGCGTTTGTGCTGTAGACACAGTCTGTGTGTATTTTCTCAACGATGTTAATTGCATTGTTCTTGGCGAATCACATATAACATGCTAGCATCATTCTAGCAGGTGAGACATCCCAAATAATGTATTGGTCATTACAGATAAGAGGTAAGAATAATTGGTATCATGAGTCGTAAGAGGGAGTTTCAACCAGTCGAACTTAACAAGTGAGTCACAAACTCTCCACCAGGCACATACTTAACTCTCTTACTCATGAAATATTTGTTGGATGACCAAAGTCTACTACTTTGAGGTGATAATAGCACACAAAATGAACCTATTGGATGTCCTTAGCACGTTCAATCAGTAATATACTGGTAGTTAGGTGTCGACGACAGCTTGGGTTAAAGTGTTACCAAATTTGGGATAAAAGCTGATCTTGTAATTCAGTTTAATGACATTCTCAAACAGTGTGTAAGGGGTACTTTTAAGTAGTTTGCATTTAATATTAAGTTCAGTTTTTGCAACGGATACACTGGAAGCTGTCAGTCACAAACCTGCACACAGGCGGCTCATGCCATATGGTCGTCTTTCATTGTAAGGAGCAATGATGGAATTCGGCAGCCCCCTGAGTAACTGAGCAGCTCTCTTTAGGACAGCACTGCTCACCTCCCTAGAATGAGGAAGGGGATAGAAAAGGTGCTTTAAACCTCAGCGGTAGAAACAATAAGAAACTAATTAAAACCACAAACCTTGTATTTGGGGCTTGGAATGTGCGTACACTTCTTGATAACCCAAATTCTCATAGGCCAGGCAGAAGAACAGCACTTGTTGGCCATGAACTCGCACGGTACAACATAGACATTGCTGCCCTCAGTGAAACTCGGTTTGCTGAAGAAGGGCAACTAACTGAGATTGGAGCTGGCTATACATTCTTTTGGAGTGATAAGGCTATTGATGATCGGCGTGAATCAGGTGTTGGATTTGCAGTCAGGAATCACCTGGTCAAGAAACTTGCAAGTTTACCTAAAGGTGTAAATGACCGCCTCATGTCTCTTTGCCTTCCAATTGGTAGAGATAAGTATGCCACAGTAATCAGCTGCTATGCTCCAACAATGACAAACCCTGATGATGCAAAGGACAAGTTTTACCAGGACCTACACCAACTTGTGTCCAACACTCCCAAGAGCCACAAACTAGTCCTCCTCGGCGACTTCAATGCAAGAGTAGGAAATGATCATGCCACCTGGACAGATGTTATTGGTATGCATGGGGTTGGAAAATCAAATAGCAATGGTCACTTATTGCTGCTGTTTTGCACAGAGCACCAGCTACTTATAACAAATACTGTCTTTAGACTTCGTACAAGAAACAAAACAACCTGGATGCACCCAAGATCAAAGCATTGGCATTTAATTGACTTTGTTATTGTCAGAAAATCAGACAGACAAGATATCTCGATAGCCAAAAGTATGTTTGGTGCAGAGTGTTGGAATGTTCACAGACTTCTAAGATCTAAGATGAAGCTAAAAATACAACAAAAGAGACGTCCACAGGGGTCTTAAACAGCCAAAAAACTTGATGTGTCTAAACTAAAAGACACGTCAGTTCAACTGAAACTCTAGGATGAAATGGAACTAAACTGGATGACCTCCAGCTAAACTCCATGGATATCGAAGAAAACTGGTCATCTTGCCGAGACACTGTGTATGCCACATCACAAGAAGTCCTAGGACATCCACGAAAACAACATCAAGACTGGTTTGATGATAATGACATTGACATAAAGCTGTTTCTAGAAAATAGAAAGACATCTTTAAGAAACATTAACATCAATCCTTCAACAGCAAATAAAGATGCTCACCAAAAAAATTGTAGTACTATCCAACGCAGATAAAGAGAGATGGAGAACAAATGGTACCAAGACACAGCGGCTGAAATTCAGCATTATGCAGACTTTCATGACATGAGGAATTTCTATGCTGCCCTGAGGACTCTGTTTGGGCCTGAATCATCAAGCTGCTCCCCGCTTCTCTCCTCTGATGGAAATACTCTCATTACAGACAAAGATGGAATTTTAAATAGATGGGCTGAACACTTCGAGAGTGTCCTAAACAAACCCTCTCCGGTAAATTCCGATGCCTTAGAAAAACTCCCACAGGTCCCAACGAACCATGACCTAGATATAATACCATCTATTGCGGAAGTCGATAAAGCACTCAAACGATTATCAAGTGGAAAAGCACCTGGTTCAGATGCTATACCTGCTGAAATCTCCATATTTGTAGGTCAGGAACAAAATGTTGATCTGTACTTCACATTTATCGACATCACAAAGGCCTTCGATACAGTGTGCAGAGAAGGTCTTTGGGAGATAATGTCCAAATTTGGTTGCCCAGACAAATTTTTCTCCATAATTAGGAAGTTTCATGATGGCATGCAGGCAAGAGTACTTGATGGTGGCAAATTTTCCGACCCTTTCGATGTTTCAAACGGTGTGAAACAAGGGTGTGTGCTTGCGCCTACACTCTTCAGCATGATCTTCTCAGCAATGCTGGACTAGCTTTCAAACCAGAAGATCCGGGTTTTGAAATCAGATATCGAACTGATCTCTTCAATCTTCAACGTCTCAAAGCTAAAACAAAGGTCAACATCACTAAAGTAAGAGACTTCCTGTTTGCCGATGACTGTGCCCTTGCTGCACCAAATGAGAATGCAATTCAACATTGCATGGACAGTTTTGCAACATCCTCTGACTATTTTGGTTTAAACGTTAGTACAAAAAAGACTGAAGTGCTTTACCAACCAGCACCAGGAAAAACATGTTCTGCACAAGAAATAAATGTAAACAACCAAATGCTATCAAACACTGCTAAATTCACATACCTTGGCAGCACACTCTCTAATACAATCCATATAGATGACGAAGTACTCTCCAGGATATCCAAGGCAAGCCAAGCTTTGGGCAGACTTAGACACTTAGTATGGAATAGGTAAGGACTCACCCTAGAAACCAAACTCCAGGTCTATCGGGCTGCAGTTCTTACCTCTCTCCTTTATGGTGCCGAGTCCTGGACTGTTTACCAACGCCATGCCAGGAAGATTAACCGTCTTCACTTTACTTGCCTGAGAAAACTCTTAAACATCAAATGGAAAGATATGATTCCTGACACTGAGGTACTTGCCAGAGCCAAAATGCAAAGCATCTTTGCAATGATCAAGAGGATCAAACTCCGCTGGGCTGGCCATGTCCTCAGAATGTCGGAAAAAAGAATACCGAAACAGCTCTTACATGGCGAACTCACCACTGGAAAAAGATCTTGTGGTGTCCAGAAGAAAAGGTTCTAAGACTCCCTAAAGGTGTCTTTACAGGATTGCAACATCAACCACACAAGCTGGGACAGACAAGTGTGGCGTTCCAAAACCATTAAAGGAGCTAAGGCATATGAGGCTGACCGTATCGTGTCTGCAGTTGCAAAAAGGAGAGCCAGGAAATCAAGACATGCAGCGATTCCCAACCTCAATGCCAACACAGGATAAAACCAGGACATCTCCGTCCTGGCTAGGATGAATGATGACTGAAAGATGGTCCTCTTTACATGTGAAGGACAACGATATATACTATATATATTACACTAGATAATCCAGGCGAGGTTAAAGGGATCTTAGGGATGTTACAAGTCACGGAGTTTATTTTGTATGGTATTATGATCTTGACAGAAGATGAAGCCATCAAATAGAGTGTTTGGTGAAGATAGCTACTTCTTGTTCCTGCATGTTGCTGCTACATAACAGTGCCTATTATATATCACTGCCAGCCATGATAAACATGTAGCACACCCGTTGCATATGGGATTCCTAATCGCCTCAACGTAGCTTTTCTAACGGTATTTTAACATGCAGCCGTGATAGTCGAAAATCCCTTGCAATTTCAAACCCATTCATTTTACTTAATGGAGCGGTTGCGTAAATACAAGGTTAATTTCTACGTTTACACGTTGCCTATTGACAAACTGGTTTCATTTGGATTGCGTTATTCTGTTATCCACCCATCCATACTTACTGTGACAAAACCCTGTCGCTGTGATGCACTTAGCGACACATCGCAGTTGTGGATATAATTCAGTTGCTCAATTGATATGATCATGTTGACCCGCCTATAATCGATTACTACACATATCATCGTCCTCAACAACAAAATTGCATTTGTTCCGCGGATTTAACGTGTCATGGTTTTTAAATACATCTTGAGTATGAAAGTATGTTCGTTAAAGTGACACAAAACAAAGATTTATACTAAACATGAAGCGGTAAACTGAACCCTGCAAGAAAAGCTCTGATAATGTCGCTAGCTTTAGTTCTTTAAGTGTCTTCTCCGAATAGATGAGATAGAACGATTGTGGGCAACCATTTATAGTAAATTTAGCAAGCAATGACTCCTAATTTATCCATGGATTTAAGGTTGCAATAATGGAACAATGGACATCAACCGCAGCAGAGGTGACATCACCGCATGCGATGGAGCATGTAATTATTCCTCGCAACATTCCTATATACAGTGTTTTGATTCCCTCCATCTTGCTACAGCCAGGGGGTGGAAGTAGCAACTAATTGTCTGATGGCCAATGCTAGTTGTTGGTTAGTTGTGATTACTCGTGAATCGGGTGATCACGTTTGACGATTGTCCTATCTCTGAAAGGTGATGCACCCTACTCGGTAGCACGATAGTATCGAATACATATGGGGTTATAATTAATAGATTAATGTTTAATGATATTCATGCACATACCGTCGGTTGTTATGGCGCGTTGTTACCAGACACTCATGACGTTTGGATCTAGTTCGTTGTGACAAACTCAGTCAGTGCTCGATTACTATTGTGATCCCATTTCTTGCCTTTGTCACCTGTAGGTTTTCGACCCCTTTCGCGAGGATCTAAATAGCAGTATTTTGAAACGAAAAATGTTTGGGTTGGTTTAACTGCGTTTTAAATAAAAGATCACGCATGCGTCTCATGAGCTCGTTTTAGACGTGTGACTGTTGTTACTTTCCTTAATAATTTCCACTTTAAAAAGATTCTATAAGCGGTTTATGCCGAAAGAGTCCAAAACCACGTGCCTTGTCAACGAGATATGAAGAATGAGCAACATGAGGCAAACAGGGTACAAAAGATTGATGTGTCAAAGTGTCCCAAATTAATTCGTCCTCAGGCTATACTGCATCAGCGCATCATATCAAATCCTCATATAATATACCTCGACAACATGGATATAAAGATATACTAAACTGCGAAGTATGCTCTATTGAAATTAGAAAGAAACCGATCCGAATAACGACTCTATCCATATGGTGAAACGAAAATATTTAACGATATACGACGAGTGAAGCCGAGTCAAAGAGAATAAATAATTGTGCATTAATGACAATAAAAATTTGTCAACAAATTCCAGGGGTCTACAATAGGATACCCTCCATCACTGCGGGTCAACGAATTGCTCATTTATGGATGTATTCATGCGTCTTGACTCGGCTTCACTCGTCTTAACGCGTTAAATATTTTCGTTTCACCATCTGGATAGAGTCATATTTTGATCGGTTTCTTTCTAATTGCAATAGAGCAGGCTTCGCAGATTAGTATATATATTTATATATATATATATATATATATATACATATATATATATATATATATATATATATATATATATATATATATATATATATATATATATATATATATATATATATATATATATATATATATATATATATATATATATATATATATATATATATATATTAGCACGAACGCGACCTTCAGTGGACAAACCGCCAACCTTTCGTAGACTTTGGTCCACGAAAGGATATACCAGTATGTCCACATAAAGTCAACGCTCATTTTCGTCCAAAATAATTAAAAATATTTTGGTTTGACCATTCGAATGTGATAGTCTAGTGTTAGTAACGTACACAGATAATCTTTCACACGTGATTTCTGTGGATTTTGAATATAATAGCGAAATAACATTTTAACAACTAACCATTCGTTGACATAACACGCAAACCTCAATATCTTCCATACAACCGTATATACTTCGATCAAAATTTCCGAAATAATGTTTAATCGTATGTGTTGGATATATTTATTTGAAAAATTAAAATATTTGATTTATTCTTAAATTTCTTTACCGAAAAACTCTATTTTTCTACTTTTTCATTAATCTACAACATTGATTTAGATCCCGAAATTCTACCAATGGTTCAAAATGATCACATCTACAGCAAATATTATGTTTCTAATCCATGATGACTGAAAATGATTAAAATATTTCGGTATTCCGCGAATATTCAAAAATATATAAGGGCACGAAAGGTTGGATTTATACGTATAGATTAATGTCTTAACCTTTCGTGGACGACGTTTCGAGGACCAAAAGTATATACCAGCAATAAAAAGTGACAAAAAGATTTTAATTCGCTTTAAACTATTTAATTGTATCAATTAAAAGATGCTGAATAAATAATTGATTATTAATGATAGCAAAAATGCACTATAAAAATTTGTCCACGAATGGTTGGAGACCACGAATGGATGTAATCGTCAGTATATATATATATATATATATATATATATATATATATATATATATATAGATATATATATATATATATATATATATATATAGATATATATATATATATATATATATATATATATATATATATATATATATATATATATATATATATATATATATATATATATATATATATATATATATATATATATATATTTGTATATATATATGCATATACGAGGTAAATGTAACTGGAGCTACTCGTTTAATGCTTTTCCGCGCAGGGACAGGAAACGGTAAAAATTGCATCTTAAGGGGATATTAAAGGACATGCCAAGATAAACGGATTACAATTTAATCGTAGTGCATTCATTCCATTCTGGACTGTTTATATTGGTTTGTCGTTTTTAATCATTCTGATTTCATGAAAATCAAGGGGTAGAACAGCATGGCCGTATGCCATGTTGATAACGTTTTGACAGTTTGATGTTTAGCCATTATACTGCGACTGACATTCGTGAACGGTTTATGGAAGTCTTCTCAATTATTTGCGGGCTATTTATACAATGTGACGTCCCAAATATTTAGTTGCTAGACCTCACAACCGTAGGCTTACAACCGTATTCAGCCATGTACATACTGTGTGCATACTAAATGCAGTTGTTTATTATTTCCATCTCATCGTATGGACGTTAAAATGTCAATTTGTTCAATGTTAGAAAAATCTGGCAACGATTGCCTCTTTATTGGATTATTTGAAAGTATGCACGAAAAAAGGGGTTCAATTATGTCAATGCATATTCCTTTCTTATTAAATGGTACTTATAATTGTGCATGTGCCCACCATATTCTGCAACAACATCGGGACTTATCGACAATTCTTCTTGGTTCTTTACTTTAGAAGCGAACCAGTGGCTCCAATGATTAAATCAATGCAATGGGCGCTATACTACACTAATGGCCTGAACAACAAAACTCTCCGAGTGCTTTTCGCAGTTTTGATCTAGCCTCGCACGTGCGGTATGTATAAAAACAGCATATGACTTTGTTCTTGTTAATACTGCCATTGTTATTTTTCGACGGCTGATCTTACTCTTTGTGCCATTTGTTGTGATTGCTGTACCCAATGTTTAAAATTTCCCCTTATTTTTAGGCGACAGATTTTGCTTGACGTTGCATTGCTTAGGTAATAGTGTACCGGCGCTGAAATGAAGAGCTGGTGGCCGTTGTAGGCACTTGACTGCCGTGTCATGTGCGTGATATGCAGGGCATAATCAATTAATGAGACATGCCTTACTTCGTGTCACCCTGATGACGTCATAGCGTCGGTTATGATTGCACTAGACAGCCATAATCTTGGATTAGCAGATTACAAAGACTACTCATTGTCTTCTAATGGCACAGTTCATGTTTTTCACCGTACAATATTTTTGGAAAATTGTAATTGGCTGTGTCGTTTGCTTGGTGAGTCACCCAATTGTTGCCGTAGTGTATTGCGGCTGATTGGTTGCGCAACTGCGTAAGCTACGGCATGAGTCACCTTACGCGACAAATTGTGATATATCTTTGTTAGAACATTGTTGAGACATAAGCTTTCTTTTAATGGCACATTTTGTCTGCCTAATTGTGAAATATATTGACATTTAACTTGTGCGCGCGATGCGTTGTAGCTGATCGAGGAAGTGGTTAAAGCGCAACAATGGTAAGGAAATAGCGTATCTTAAAGCTGATATCTTTGTTAATGCTGCCCAAGCTGCTACGATGTGACTGCAATTGAGTCATCAAATGCAGATTCAAGGAAATATGTCAGTTATGATTGGTCAGTAAGCAGTTTGTTTTTGGGGCATTCGGGTCATAGTTATTAACGTATCTTATAAGATTACATCACAAACATTGACGTCATAAGTAGTGTCATCATTGCGAATGACTTCGATTCGGTTCCCGTCAGAAGGCTTACTTCACAATACCGTTGGAAAAACCAAGCTAATTCCATATTGCAAATGGCACGTGCGCACAATTATTAGTGTAAATGCTTGCTGTGGCAAGCTACTACTTATTCAAGGCAATATATTATGGAATCACTAACTCGCTGTTTTCAAGAATTAAAAAGAGTTCGCGAATCTTATTGCTACTTGGTCATCGTCTAAGCCATGTTGATTGTTGTTGTTGCTGTTCTTATTTCAGATATTAACGCTGCTTGGCTTATGTTGGCCATATACAGCGACAGCCATGTTCAACTGTCGGTTTCTTTTTAATAGTGTGTATTTGACGAGTGTAGTTAAGTAGGAATTCCCTCTCTATTGATAATTTTCTATCCATCACAGTTCACATTTCTGTATCTTGATTTTCTTTTGATATGCAATGGCTTTTATCTTCTGTTTAAGCTGTCATCGTCTGTATCTTTCATCTCTGCATATTTCATAAATGCAAGAATATTTATTAGACGTTTTAAGTTACAAATATCCATTCAGCAAATGTTATTTAAAAATTGATTAATTTTGCTCCTGATACGGAATGTTATTTCACTGTCCTTAATGTCACATCAACAAAGCGGAAATATATCTTCGTGTAATATGTGCCACAGACATCCGTATGCTATTTGAGCAAACGTCTATAATGCAGATATGCAACATTAGCGAATATAAGGGCATATATTTAACGCTGGAGTTTGCATAGGGACTGTAGTGAGTCGTATTATTTGGTCTAAGTTCACTAGGCAGCGCCGCACCACTTGTTAGTGGCGGGGTTTTGAATACGTCAACGTTCCTTGAGTGTGGTAACATAGAAGACTATGGGTAAAGAGACAAAGCGTTATATAGCGCACGATGGATTGTGTTGCAAGATGTCCGTTGACGCTCCATGACTTATTTTATAGCTATTGGTATGCTTCGAATTTGTGCAACATATGCATTTGCTAGCTTTGTATTTATGCATCGGCACTGGCTAAGGCCTAAACGTGAAAATTGGGTCAGTCTTCTGGAAACTGGATATTTATCAGCCACTTTATGTGATGCTCTAGCTTAATTCGCAGTTCGCAGTGCACCATCAAGTATTAGTGAACAAATATCTCGACCAATCTACATCGAATATTACGCGGCGCCCTAATGATACACCTGTTGTAAGCATCTGTGGCGGAAATCACTTGATATCTCTGGGAGATGCGACTTCCATGCATCATCTTTCAGGCCCCTTTCCATGTTTAAATCGATGAAAACATTTCTTATACTAGCGTGTGAAATCACATCCGGGTCCTGTACCATCTAAAGTCGCCGCATAACTGTGTCGCTATCAATGATATCAAAGGTGCTATTGGTTCACTTCTTTGCAATAAAGTACCATTGATATTACCATCGCCATACTTACGGAAGCCTGACGAAACGGTATTGTTTACATATTTCGATGTTTATTATGATGTTTATCTTTTCTTTGCGACTCCTTGACCGCAGCATAACAACCGATTACCTCATTAGCAGAACATTATGAACACAGATGTGAACTCATTTCGATAAGAATCATTTCACGGACAACATTCACTCTGATATAATCTTTCATACAGTACTGTCGCTGCTCTGAATCACAATTCGGCAACAAATAGCAAAATCTGAAATGTAGCTTCCGGGATAAACATTGGGCTGTTCAATGCGAATAGATATCATATGATGCAGTTTATATTAGGAATTTTCTGTTTGCCATGTTTACTAGGAAGGAATGCACATTGGAATATTGTTTCGTATACATTGAACCACTGAAAACCACTTGCTTATAGATGCATTCAACAATGCATTTATGGGTAATTTCAATCGGCTGGATGATACCTGAGGCATATTGTTGCAAGGTTCACGACATCTATTGATGCAATGCATGCGTCAGCCACGTTACTGCTCTGTTTGGTGTTATATGTGCATAGAACATTCTTCTTTCTACATGCTGAAAAGGTCAACGGTTTTAGTTCATTCTAATACGCGATTCGTCAATTATCTGGGCACTCTTTGCCTTATAAAAACTAATACAACGAACATTGAACACGGGATCACAACACGGCACAATATCGGACCATAATAATGGAGGCATTCTTCTGCTAGACGAAAAAGAAAAGGGGTTTCTTCGATGAGTGCTCTGTAGCATGATAAGTGTTTGGTCACGGAAGATGATTTACATCGATAAATTAGTATACTATCCAGTGGTTTATCAAATGGTTTGTTCAATCAATTCTTTCGATGCGCTTCACTCGCCACAAATATTGATTATCATTCAGCAAGATGTATCTATCCAATTGTCGCTTTATATGTTTTTTAATACATCTAGACCACGATACAGCGCTTGTGTAACAGTAAATTACTTCATTTGACATTTCTAGATAATATAGACTGTTGTGGGCTACCGATCACTGTTACCTAAGCTAGACAAAGCATGTAGTTTACATGTAAACCAACAAAGTCGCATTCCCCACCGTCATTTATCTGTCGCTGCATTTGAAAACAGGCTAAATGGCTTCACTGCCAAATGTAGGCATCGTTTGGAACGGCAGCATTTTAATTTGGGATGTTTCCGTGGATTGTTGCTGCTGCCATGCGCCCGTTCGTCCTTCCGCCAGTCTGTTCGTAAAATTGGATTGCCAGTTGGTTATAAAGCATGATAGCAGCGGTGATAAGGCTCCGGAATATGGTTGATATGAGGTAGCCTCATAAATTGAACAATTATTGTGCTTATTAAATTCCCATGTTTGCGCCGATATTAAGCCTCCTTAGCGAGAATGACAAGTCCAGTGTCTACATTTGACTAGCGCTTTCGTCATCATCTTTGTTATTCATGTCACCCTAACGTGTGGGCCTGTCACAAGCAGATCAATGCTGTGACTGTCAGAAAACGCTACAATACATATCCGTCGAGCAATCTCGATTGTAACCATCACCGAAGGGTGTTAAACATGCTGTGATAAGGTAGACTTTCTGTCGCTATTATTGCCGAATGTTGTTGTCTGGGGATGTTGTGTCTGTATACAAGACAGGACGTTGCATGTGATACCTAAAAGGATCTACACACTGACCTGATATGCAGTGTTATGCTCGTAGTGTACCACAGCGCGTACACGGTCAATGTCTAAAAGGTAATGTTTTCTAGGCTTACCATTCATGTTATAAAAAAGTGTTCTAGAGGCGGTTAATCGAGTTTTCACCTAAATAAGGCCAATCAGTGATGCCCGTACCAGCTGCAGATTGCATCGTTAGCATACAATACCCCAGGCTTAGTATGTTATGATTTCGCCGAATGAAATTGTTCTTCTTGTCCTCGTAAACGCGAATAACGTAAAGATCCAATGATGTAATCGAAAGACGCTTCACTGCCTGTACAACATAAGTAGAATGGACCATACCCAGCTGGTAATATGAACATTTTAGCACCACAATATGATAGCAAAGACAAGTCGATCAAATACACCATACATCCATACGTGTCTCATCAACCTAGATCTACGACCTCATCTACCTCATGCATCCTAATAGCATCCTTCACTCAGACAATATACCAGATATAAATCGGATGATAGAGCAGATTGTACGGGATGTTCATGATTTGTGGAGCTAAGGTACATATACACAGATCCCATAACAATCTTATAGAAAGTAGTATGCAAACGTATAGCTAGTAATCTAGGAAGGTTGGCCTTCTTGGTCATTGTATCAGACAAAATGGGGTTTGAAATAAGGATTCGCTTGCTGCTGGCTGTATGTATGTGCGTATCCGTGCGTTAAACTTGTGCTGGTTAGGAACAATGATAAAACATTTGAATACTGTATCATCCAATCGCATTCCCATCATCATTATCACTTAATGACATTTTACTCTTGTGACAGAATTGATAATTAATAATAAAGTCGCGGGTTCGATCCTGCAAGGTTGTGGCCCCTGGGATTAGGAAGACAATACCTAATAATAATTATTATAAACATGATGTACAATCTATAGGTGTTTTGATTCCCAAAACGTGCGATTATAGTACAAAATGTGGTTCAGTTACATAGTATATCTATTACACTACTTTGCAACTACAACTTATATATAACCAATATTACTGGTGTGCCTCTCTTTCTGCTCTAGTTTTTACTCAAGAGGTTTGTTCATACGTAGGGGATATATTGGCTATCAACACAGTATTGGTACGTATATGGGTTGGGGATGGGTTTCGGGGGCGATGATCTAGGTTACAGGCGAAGGAGGTGTAAACAGTGCATATTTTATAGTAGGTTTGTTATGATATGCTGCAGTCAGCGGAATGAGATATTGTTAAGCGGATAAAGTTCTCAGCATATTATATATTTTTTCCTTTGTCTAACTGTACTTCTTTAACCTATCTTAGGATAAATCTTGAGCGCAAAATTACCCCATTATACAGCCAGTGTTAATGTTGATAGATTGGTCTAATTGGGAATATGTTTGATTGAAACAGATGGTTTTGAAAACCAGTGTGGAATATAGTAAGTTTTGATTAGAGAAGGTGAATAATTGCATAGTTTGTCAATGACGGCCATGGTATTATTATTGTAATAGGAAACGTTGTTATTGTCACGCGCTTGTGTGTGTGCGTACGTGCGTGTATGTTCGTGCGTGTGTGTGTCTGTTCGTTTGCTTGCTGTGCCTTTGTGAGTACCTGTATATACTTACGCGTTTGCAGATGATTGACAATGATGCTGGATGTGATTAATAATGCTAACTGTTATTACTCAGTGTGAGACATGGTCACCTCTATCGCGCGTCAATGACCTCTATTATTGCTAGTCTCATGAACCTTTAGTATATTATCATAGCCCATGTTCTTCGATGCAGATCTCTTGAACGTTAGTCTTACCTTCCGAGAAGTGTCATGACAACATTCTTTCAATGTCATCCCATGATGACATTTACCATGATACGATGACCTCAATAGGTGGCGAATTGCCTTGGACACTGAAATTATATTGAATCGTATTACTATTTTTTTTTATCGCGTCACAATAGCTGAATAGATCAAACCATCTGCCAAATACCAGAAACCAGAACACGTTCTCACGAATTAGTGAATATTGATACATACCTTCATAAGCCGACAAAACACTCCTAAACCGTGTCAATATTCCACGTTGACACTCTAGCTGTTAGGCTCCGAGTCAAAACTCAGTCTCAAGACACACTTCAGATGATTGATTGTGGAATCTGTTGTCGGAAGCTATGCGTGTTGATTTAGACTGGTGTGTGATATTTAGCTACGTGCGACGTTATCTTGTCTATGACGTACTCGTTAAATTCTAGCGGTAACAAGTAAGCGCAATCGGTACGATTTTAGGAACGCTTCGTATGCAATTTTATCTCATGTTTAAGCCGCTTCAATGGTTTAACCTATGGAGTGCATGACAAAATATACATACATTTAACAGTCACAGTAAACACTGGTTAAAGAATGGCAATATTATTCGAATTAATAGCTTTAAATAAGACAATTATAATTAATGGCTGATGAGTTATTAAACGCAATACCCAACCATTCTTAACTGATCGCTACTTTATCACAACATGCTATCAGCATTTATTCAATACAGGGAAGGTTCCTGAAATTGAAGGTGAAGTATTTCTAGCTCTTAACCAGGTTCGAATGCTGCATTCTTTCTATAATTGCTGATGAATGTACACAATGCATTGCTTTGTAAAGATCCGTTCCAGCAATTCTAATAGGAAATGTAGATATTTATAAGTAGGTTTTTGACTGATCCATCAGTAAAAATAATGCGGTTTCAAAAGGTGCATAGTGATTTATCACATATATCAACAATGAATCGTTTGAGTAATGTCAGGAAACAACATGACCTGTTCATATACGCATCCATCTTTAACCATAGTATAGTTACCGTGCACCTGGTGCGCCAGCAGACTGTTATTATTTTATGATCCATCGACCAACATTAATATGCTAGAATGTACGAGGTAACTCCCCCCCCCCCCCCCATGCCCCCTATCTACAGTCTGTAGAGCAGATACAATGCAATGGGCGATGTTTGATTTCACTTTACTGATGGACATTTCTAATCGCCATGGGTGCTTCGTTTAAGTATCAGGGCGACTTTCTTGATTAAGAGGGGCTTTTTTTCATTTGTTATAATTGCGGTATCATATGATGCTCACCTTGTTTTATATTATGCGGATGCGTTTGTGCTGTAGACACAGTCTGTGTGTATTTTCTCAACGATGTTAATTGCATTGTTCGTGGTTGTTTGGGGTTGACATGCACCGAATGGTTATACCTCGGCTGACATTCGTTTCCATACAATCTGGGGGCTGCTGCAACCAATATGAGGGTCTGTTACTACATATTTGCCAAACAATAAGACCTTATACCCATTTATAGAGCTGTTAATAGAATAACATTCGAAGCTTCGTGTCTGGTACCTGCTATATATGATGATGATACGAATTTCTGATGGTGTAATCACGACAAAGGGTCCAGTCTTGATTTTATCATTATCCATACAATTTGGCGAGCAAACGTACGACAGGAGTTATTGCTGAAAACGCTGTCAACGTAAAATATATCATCTTGTGGAATCATCACAATATCAGTATGCAAACATGTAGAATTTAGCCGAACATTGCGCTACCAATACGAGGTGTATGGAGTCATCCAACGCCAAACTATTTTAGCATATTTGATTGGTGTCTGTGTTTGGTTGATAACTGCAATCTAGTATGAGAAATGCAATAACAGTGTTGGTTCCGGCTAGAATACTTTATTGACTCTTCCATATATCTATGCAACCCGCTGCTGCAGCAAAATTTCACGTGATTACATTAAAGTGTTTCGACAATTTATGTGTTAAGTACAAAATACACATTAAGCCGCTAATACAAAATGTATTCGTGTGTATTGTATTATTTGTTAACATGAATTTATGACATTACTAAACAGACAGTTTATCTGTTTCTTATTGATTGTTAAATGTGTCGTGTGCAGGTAACAATTGAAAATATGTTCACTTGTCTAAGAAGGAGAATGAGGGACTTGTTGAACGATGTACACAATTTATATATGCCTACATTTGAAAGATGATGTGCTGTTGGTGTTGTCACCGATTAATAAGACTTGCTGCTTCATTATCACTGAACAGGGTCATTAGCTGTTAAAACTTTGCACTGAAATCCTGGCAGATAAAATAGTTGTCGGGTATATACATTAATGGTTTGTACAGTTGCGACATTTTCTGACGCAAATACGTTTCTTTTATCTGATCTACCACAACAATGTTGTGAATTGAGTGCAACTGCAGAGAGGGAATACCACTATATGAAAGATGTCAAAATGCAACGAGCATTCCACTATAAATACGACGCAATGAAGACAACTGCAATACCATTAATGGGAAAGCTGTTATAAAATGAAAAACCCTGGTAAGAACTGCAATCGAATAGCGTGATGCCACATTACGAATGGCACGTGACTGGCATTGGTATAAAAGACACGATTGCCACTAACGAGAATATCTTTAATGAATATGCCATCGAATATATGCGTATATCATTCCAAGGTATCGGCTGCCGACAATGATTTACAATTTTGCAATTTTGAAAACAATCACTCTTGCTGTATATATACGTGTTGATGTAGATTACTAGAGAGCCCAAGCCGGTTATTTGTGGATGACCAGCGCGTGTTTTGTACGTAGTCCTCTTAGGTAATACATGTGGCCAAGTGCCAACCTACACCAGCCGGTCATCTATCAATTATGTCTATTGTTTGATAGTGATATCTGCCACTTGGATCGAGTACAATGAGCTCAGTGGTTGATTTTGGAATCATTATCTGTGGGAGCGGTTTACATATAATAAGGAATAATAATTACATTTACGATATAGGCAGCAGTTTTCGTTGAACATCCATTCCGATGCGTTCAGACATATCTTGTCCCGTCGTCTGATGTGAGCTTTAACATATATTTGGAACTAAGGGCTCACACATATTGTTGGTAGTTGATATACAATAATAAGCGGTATTTAAGCGTCTACACTGTTGCATGACACGGTTGGACTACGATGTTTGTCCATTTAAATTGCGCTTAAATTTAGAAATTGTAAAGGTTGAATTACCTTACGTCCAATCTCCATTCTTTTGAGCAATCGGCTCTCGCATTGTCATTTTATTTTGAACATCACATTACACTGCGCTTCTAACACAAATCAATGGTAAACATTGCTTATGACACTTTCCGGACCCCATCCAAATACACAAGGCACGTGTTACAGCCGCCGCGTTACATCATCAGCACTACGTCATGTTCTTATTATTGATTTACAACGCTCCCGCCAAGAATATAGAGCTTATCTCACGATGTGAATTGACATTAGGCCAGGTAACTAGATGCAGCTGTTAAAACTCTTCCGGCTGAGGGGTAGTTTGACATTGGTATCGAACATATTGTTACGCAGAAACGAATAGGACAAATATGATACATCTACCTTCAATAACGGATATCGATCAGGTTCGTGTACATGTTTTGCCTGGTAGATTACCTCAGTGCAAGGAACAAACAAAGTCTAGGACTGATCACAGGATGTCGATTCTTGAAACATTCTTGGTACCCTCTGATAACCTCAGTGGATACAAAGGAAGATATATAAACAAAGTCTAGGACTGATCACAGGACGTCGATTCTTGAAACATATCTTATTATATATATGATATAAAGACTATATATATTATATATTTAAGTAAGTAATTGAATTCTGTTACGTCCTACTTTCTTTATTCCGTTATTTTGAGTACCCAACTCTCGTCTTGATATTTCATATTGAACCTCAACTTTCAATGAATTATTGATACTTATCGATGGTAGACATTGCTTCGGACACTTTTTGACCCCAACGAAATACCCAAACCTCTTGTAACAGCCGATCCATTCATTCTTTTATACCCAGCAACGTCTTTCATTTCCTGTTGCCTAGGTTCATCAGCACTACGTTATTTTTGTAATATTGTCTGACAACGCTTCTCTCAATTATGGGATAACGAATGATTGATGGGCCATTGCAAGTGGAACGACGAATAACAGGTGGGCCATCTCGGATAATCGATGTGGGGTCATAATAACTGCTTGATAATCAAACATAACTCGTGGGCAACACAGACGACAGATAGGTAATCATATATAACGAGCATAACAAATAAAAAATGAAGTTCCAACGAAAACCGAAGGGCCATTCCAGATAATTGAAATAGGTTATGGTCTATTAAAGATGAGATGACTCGTACTAAGTGAGGTAACACGAGTTGCCTGCGCGGATCATAAATGTTGCAACGAACCATTCTGTTCACAAGACATCAGTAAACATATAAATGCAATTTTATGCGGTATGAAGGGACGAGGAATGCACACAAATTTTATATCACCCCCACGGGACACGTACTTAAATAAGGGCAACGAGGATCCATTTGTTGAAAAAAGCCCAAGGGGATCAAAGACTTCCACGTGGACATAATAAAGGTACTCGTATGTTTCAACTGCCCATTGATTGATGCGCATTGGAATTATTTCATTGCTTATTATATGCAAATTACTTAAATCGGGCATCGATGATCCATTTGTTGAAAAAAAAGCCCAAGGGAATCAATGACTTCCACGTGGACCTAATAAAGCTCCTCGTATCTTTTAACTACCATGCGCATTGCAATTATCTCATATGCAAATTATATACAAATTATATAACGGAAACGGTGACGTCCTTTCATAATCATGTTTCATATCAAATCGCTGTCCAGAATCTGTGCTCTCTTATATTGAAGCAGCCATCTTTGGACAAGAAGGCATTAATGAACCTTTTGCAATAATCTTCGTAATTTGTTAATGCTACGAAATACTACGTGCAGTGCTAAACAATATTTTATGCGAAGTTGTAGAATGTGTTACGAGCAAACTTAAGATTTTCACTGAAGATTAAAACCCTGAAATAACAAAGTATGCTCGTTGAGAATTCCTACTTTGTCCTTCAGGAACTTGACGAGTGTTTGTTTTATACTGTGTGACAGAAGTACATAATGTCACCTAGAGCAAGCACGCAAACACAAGCGCGCAGACAAAAAGACTCGTATTGCATGTGAACCTTTACAACACTTAAGTCTAGTGTCGAACCAATGTACAATTCGATTTGATTATTTGTTGAACTTTAAAACCCAGCTAACTGGACAAAATAGGAGACAACCCATTTGCACCTCTTGTCCATTTTGGCCAAATAAAAACTGATGACTTATACCATGGATCTATATACTGCAAATTGTATAGCCTATCGGATGTATGTAGCCAGCTTCATCAACGGTATATTGGCTGTTGAATATTGGGGATAGTGTGGATTAAACACTTGGAATGAACACATGTAGTAATTCAAACCCCTTAAGGACACGTACTGTCTTGGTTGTGCTTTAAAGCTGTTTTAGGTGTATTTATGCACAGCTGTTGTTAAACGTGCAAAATCCAAGTTATCAAATGCGAGTTAATAAATTACCGAGCTTTTATTGTAAATGACATATCCATAATCTGTTAAATATAGGAAAAAAGCTGTTCGACTGCAACTAAGACGTGGGTACGAAATTGGACAAGTATTACTTTTTCTCAAGTAATTACCCA
Organism: Urechis unicinctus; assembly: GCA_034190875.2. Classification (NCBI taxonomy): domain Eukaryota; kingdom Metazoa; phylum Annelida; class Polychaeta; order Xenopneusta; family Urechidae; genus Urechis; species Urechis unicinctus. The sequence continues at coordinate 53,605,222 of CM067357.1, forward strand.
TGGTACAGCCAGCAGGGGATTATGTGGTGCCCAAAAGTTGTCGATAGTACAGTAGTTAATGACAAACCCTCCAAGTGATGTGCTAATCTAATAAAGCATTAAATTATATGACGTCATATTCACATCCGCCGCAATAGTGCATTGTAAGTTATCTATGTTATTAATGCAAAGTAGATAGCAGCAACGTGAAACGTCATACATCTAGAATTCCGTACAATTGTTTACGCGTGCATTTTGATATAGCGGACAGCATTATAAAACTAAGGCTGACAAGAACCGTACTGTTCATATTACTTTTGCCTTCGTCGAGGAAAACGGATACCTAAATCATTGTGCATTTGCTAATGATGATTTAAAAGTATCATAAATCTCCTACAAGCAACACAACCGCAACATGATTCGGCTGGGTAGCAAACACACCTGTTCCATCATCCAAATATATTAAATAAGATGGCCTTCCATACGTCTTAAGAAAGCGAACACAACATCCTGTAGGCAGTAGGCCCTGGTTATCTGTGTGACATATTTGGTAGGGAAGTGATGTTATGCTCGCACAGTTATCTGATGGTGGCATGGTGAATGCTTTAACTAGAGGATGTGACAGCACTATCCTCTACCCTGCGCCAGTCGCATACATCTTTCGACCGCTATTTGGTTCATGATTGTTTACAAGGGTGTAGTAATTACAATTTACATAATTCATCGTCCGCTATCTTGTGTCTTGATCGTCGGATGATGCTAGTTGCGCTCCCAGCAATCACGTACAATACGCTAACAATATCAGTGTCCCATAATTATATTGTATGTTTCTAATTCACCCCATATCAAATTGTAAGGCGAGTTTCACGTTTTACTTTTTGCATTGGACCCAGGATTTCCAAGCGTTAATTTTGTCTCGTTGGACAAGACAGGCATTCGTCATCTGTGCAATTGTTAATCCATAGAATTATAAGCCACTTGAAAATGTACCCCATATGTCTCTAGGAATATGTTAAGGGTTCATATGCTTACCCAGGTAGGGTTAAGCCGCTTAAGATAAGGGAGGCAGCAGTGACATCGCAGACAAATTATTGGTCGTAGCGACATTTCGCATGAACCATGATGGAGAGCAGTCTATATTCATATTGAATAGATAAGTAGATCATGGAAACTGTCCCCCATTTGCATGTTTCCAAACGGTGGAAAGTTTGATTTTACACAATGCACGCTTTGATCCAAACCGGTTGTGTTGGCTACTGGCAGTTATGGCTGTTCTTGGCTGGCCTCCTGACAAAAGGCGATCTCAGGTGGTAGTTGCAGTCTGATTGTTATTATTTTTTATATATAATCGATAATTACTATTTAAGGTCGGTACAGAGTGATTAATGAGCAATCTTTATATACGCTATACCTTTATTGCAACTATTTTCACTACCTTTGTGCGCAGTCAGTATGTTAATTCCAACAATTGGTATCAACTGTTTGTGTAGCCCCTTAAAATAATCACGAGTCCCTACATATGCTATAATTTACTGATAACAGTAATCTAATTGTAGTAATCTTACATTGGTACCATCAGTTCAACGTGTAATTTGATCCATCACAACTTTCAGCTATAAAGATCGAAAGGTGTGACCATATTGCTAGTAAAGGTGCTGCTGGAGTGTAACGTCGTAAATTAGGCGCAGTCACAATGGCATTTCATTTCAGGAAAAATCGATTTCTCGCATAAAGCGAGGCCTCTAATGGAACTCGTATTGAAACGATCATTAATAACCATCCCTGACAAGGCCAGGGAACATTCTTTATATTTTGGCCTGGAAACTTGCTGTACATCAACTGCGTGATATGTTGTAATTTATGCTTCATCGTGCAACGGAAAATCCTGCGTACCAAGAACACTTGCTTTAGTAAACGCACATAAACCCACACGGAGCGCATCTTCATTTCCGTATGTATTGAGGGAAAGGAAGTGTAGTCGGCATACGCGACATGAAAGAGATACTACGATATTCATTCACCTTTGGTAGATTGCGGGAAATACATTATTCTGGGCGCGAATCAATTTTTGTTTACCTAATTCATACATTGATCTTATCCATTTGTCGTCCTCTGAGTGTTTCACATTAGTTTGTCACATAGAGTAATCCTAAACGAGGTAATTGACTTTATTTGTCTATTTAATTAAAAGTGCCGTTTTCAGTGGCTTTTTTTATAAATTTAGATAACCATTTCTCTTGATGTTATCCTACCACTATGGCACGAATCGCTGGTATATGACAATTTCGAAATGGCCATGTCCAGATATATCGAGGCCTTTGAAGGTGAAAATAATGTACAGCGCAAAACGTTTCATAATATTTCTTTTGTAATCATATTATTCAGCATTCATTAATGAACAGTGTATCGTCGGATGACCTTTGACAGCTTTCACTATTAATAACACATCGCTATTTAATTCGCAATTACTTTCTGCTTCTGCCTTTCCGGTCTTGTTGTCGATCGCAATGCTAAATGATCATTTCCTTCACATTACATCTGAGCTAGCCACACGGTAATTGTGATATCCAGTTCCTGACAGTAATTGGCGTCTTTGTCATTAGAGGTTGTTTATATATGCGTAGAATAAGTCTCATAAGAGCGCCGAGGGTTGCCATTTAAATCATTCGGCCATGCATGCTTTGGTAGACGTTGATATTTCCAAGGATCTGGCAAACTAAATATTTTTGCTACATTTCTCAAACCTCCAATGCATGTAATTGGTTCAATGTACCTTGACTGAGACATTTGCTATCACCTACATGGGTGTTATATTTATTTGAATGGAGTAACGGTATTCTATATTATGTGTACACCATTTTTAGTGACGTCAAAAGCTAGCATTCTCGCTAACTGACTGATTTCCGACAATTACCCTTAGTGGAATAGGGCTAAGCCTTGTTGCGACCCATTTTCCTGCTGGAAAATGCGAAGTTGTATACCTGTACCAATGTCCTCTCTGTTAGTTAATACGCAAGCCGTTCCGACCATTTACTAGAACACGATCATCAGGTGCAATGTTAAATCTATGCAGCGTCTCCCGAGTCTTTGGTGCGTTCGTGGCCCTGATTACTGATCAGCGTCTCCCATTTATCGCCGAATCAACATCGGTCGCCAAACAAAGGCAATATTTGAATGTTTGCAGTAGGCCATGTTCCCAACACTTGTTCGAGCAGGGGCACTCTCCTGTTGGAATTTTGCGTGTAACGGCGATACTGGCCTCATTAAAAATTATATAACGATGCGTGCACCAAATATTAAGGTTTCTGTCACTACACATGATTCAATGTATCTTAACGTAGGCATAAATATAACTACCACTTGGGAAAAAACCTTATTAACACGGCCACTGCAGGTTGATGGGGATAACCTTGGCTATTTACAAACATAACCCAAATTGCTGAGAGTCATCACAGATTACACTATGAATGTAAAACCTTGTAAGAGCAATTAATCCCTTTTCCTGCCATCACTTTGATAGATTCACATTGGAGGGGGTGAATAGAGTAGTTTCAATTATGCTAAATATCCGAAACGTGACAGACACTAGGGGCCGCTGAGACCTTCTGCAATGTGCTGACATTATATATAACTGCGCCAGGAGACCGGTGACACCACGCTCATTGGTGTAAATAACATCACTTGATGCTAAGAGGCAAATCACGCATATCGCTCTTCGCCGTAATTCCAAATATTTGGGACAATAAAGGCATCATTTTGTTTTTCTTTTACATTGGATCATCTTATTGAAGATGATATATTAACCCAACAGTGTGTTATCTTTCATGCAGAATTACGTTTGATGGTTGTTAATCATATTCTTAGCATGATGAAATGGCGGAAGTTATAACACAAATAATTCGTCATATAGATTCTTTAAACCCACATATCACAATGATATAAACAGTTGGATTTATAAATGTGCAAGTTGAAGTTTTATATTGTTGACACTAGAAATAGCATATGTTAGTTCTTTTGACATATAATCTTCAGTTACAGTCTTTAAATTATCTTTTCATATCATATTGTTAGGGTTATATTACTAGAAAGCTAGCTTCCAACTGTCCAGAAAGTTCAATGGTGCACCATTCATCAAGGTCATTGGTCACGGTTATTAGGTTGTGTGAGTGCTCCACCGAGATCTGGCCCCTGCTCAACTGTCACAATGAACTGTCATTGAAGAGCTCAAGTTCACGTCCATGGCGCTAATTGGTGCTTTATCAAACATTCTAGCCCGTTCAGCGCAAACGACGTTAGAGTTCGATATTTCCCTCACTCGTTGTGCTTGCATACACCATATCATAGCTTATATTGTATTCATAAGTCGTCTAGATGATAATGTGTATATAAGGTAGTCGTTTTCTTGGCCGTTATTGTCAGGTTAACGATAGGCATCTGATTAATTTGCTAGTGACATATAACTGGTAAGGAGCGTGCTAACTGTCGCGTCGACTCGTAGATGAACCATGCAATATGTCTTATCGGACATGACAAGCTGAATCCCGACCATGACACTTATTTTGACAGTTGTGTTCATTCCCATTCACATGCGTGTCAACCTGAAGTGTGATTCACCATCGTCCTTAATTGTTGCTTCTCACCTGCCTGTGTCCATGACAAGAACCGTATGTGGGATATATTACCAAGGAGATGTTCACAGAATGTGTTAGATCATAGGTTTTATGGGGCAAGTAACGTCTCAAAACAATCTATTCGCATATATAATCATAAACATCCCTTCCCACTGAGTGCTGATTTCATTTTCAAATCAGTTTATTATGTTCAAATTACAACAACTGTTCCTTTTTGTATTGACGATTTGCCAAACCACATCTTCTACATCCACAAAAAACACCCGCCTTATTGTCAACAGAAAGCCATACACGACGGCATATTTTCAAATTCTGCCTCATCGGCCTAGTCTAACGACTTACCCTACCTTAACCCTTGGTACCTTTAAGAGAAGCTTACAACGTGGGCTTGCTAGTATTTTCAGATTTCAAGCAAACAGCTCGGAGACTTTGGACGATATATATTCTGACCATCATCAATGAAGGCAGAAGGTATGTCGATAGAAAGCATGTAAGTATCATTGTAAAGTTCGCTGCATCACCCATTGAGTAAGTACACTTGCGGTTGTGGTGACTTGAGTGTTTATGTATCGCATATTGATGTCTTTGTCGCATATGGAATCAGCTTTTGTTGGTTCCATGATTATCTGTCACATGAATTCACGATATAAAGCTTATATATGTGTAGAGTACATAATTGTTTTAAACCAGGCATCGAAATGTCGATGTGATTGTAAGGTTGCCCAACGCCCAAAAAAATATCACAAATGACGTACCAGGAACAATAATTGATCCACATGGACATGAGGCTTTGAGCCTTGCATCTTATCGTATCGAGATGCGATACCGTTGTCCGTTAGTGGCATATGACAGTTCCTCCTTTGTCTTTGTGCGCCCTTTACTGATATTCATTTGACATAGTAGGTTGATAACCCAAAATGAGTGCATATCACGTGGAGGATGTTTAGAAACCGTCTTATATATGATTTGCAGTTGACCAACAGTGCTGATGTTCATTTGACATAGTAGGTTGATAACCCGAAATGAGTACATATCACGTGGAGGATGTTTAGAAACCGTCTTATACATGATTTGCAGGTGACCAACAGTGCTGATGTTCATTTGTACGGTTATAACACAAAATGAATGCATGGCAAGTGGAGGATGTTCAGAAACCGTCTTATACATGATTTGCAGTTGACCAACGGTACAGCACTAACAACGATGGAGAATGAATATAGCAGAATCAGCATAATTGAACTTGTATCATTCTGCGTTTTTATTGGATATCTATAGATAAGGTAGGATTAACCAAGGGACGAAACTAGAGCATATAAAATCGGTGAGATTATGCTTGGCCTTTAGATACGCTTATTCGTCGTGGGTGCTTATAATGTGTGCTAAGACAACAACCGGGATGTGCGGGTCCTCGTAAAAGTGTTGGAAATTAAAAGTATCTCATATCATTTTAAATAATATGATATACTTTATTTATTGTGTACTTAGTAGCACAGGTCTTCAAATTAGATACGTTACAAGGTGCACATTATGACATTGGGATCCGGCATTTCAGTTCAGTAAATGCTGTCTCAAATACACGTGTTTAAGAAAAGCTAATAAATTTTTCCTTGGACCATCAGAAAATTGTTTGCTTAGTCAAAACACTACACATATAATCAGGAAGTCTTAGTAGACTTATTATGACAATAAAGGTAGAAACTACTAAAGGTTATTGATGATATAAACTGACTTCCGCTATCTTTGTCAACCCTGTAATGCGGTGCAACGTGCAATATTTGCATCATTTCATTCTCGCCAATTGTTGCATCATCGTTGATTGTCACTTACCATATAAGCAATATGGCGAATTAACGTTTTGTGAGCTGGCTCCTAAAGCCTATTGACTAAGACATACACTATCACAAATTGCACAATGCACCTGTAAGGCATTTATACATGGACCTTTTTACAATTATATTTTAAATAAAAGACCGCACCGGCAGGTAAAAGGCCAAGATATAGGCAACGCGTAACTTTTTTTTGTAATTGCCTTTCACCATGCTAACTCCGATTGCGCTTCACATAGGCAACCACATACAGGATGTCTACCAATACAAACCGTAACAAAACGTAGGCACTGGCTTATATTACGGAAGGAAGTAACTTGCTAGCTTGGCAATAAAATCAGTCAAGCGTTTTATTTTCCAAGCAGTTTCGTAAATGCTTGCAAAAAAGTAAGCCAACTGGTCATACTGTTCACATGATATTAAATGCTTATTTGCTGATGTTACTTCGGTTTATGAAGAGTGTTGTGTTATTGGTGGAGTGAAGCAGAAAAATAACTGGATTGTATGACAGTATGGATAAAGTCGTAGCATAAACAGCGAGTCCATCTTGCTCTATTGTATTTGCGCATGGCACATGACTATTACTACATGACGTGCGATTCATTACCAGAGTTCAGGTGATCCTTTTGAGAACGTGGAACGGTGGCAGGCGATTTTGGATTTGACAAAGGTCATCCCATTTATGTGTATTGGTATAGCGTGCGGTGCGTTTAAGCTTATTGTAAAAGGCCTCAAGAGACATTCTAAAGTAGACGCTTTTTTATGCTTAGTATCTAGCAGGAAATAGATATGGAAGCAAGGGTGATTTTGTCCAGATGTTTCTTTATCGTATCATTGCCCGTAACATATCACGACCTCTACACGGTCAATCGAGAGAACGACACATTAGCAGTGCTAGCGCTGCACATATCCATGGGCTATATTAACTTATAAGATGAGTATAAACGGCCTTTCAGAGCTATAGCAAACTGCCGTTAGAAAAGGGCTAGGTTGTGCAAAATTATCGCTAGCTTATTTAAGCCGTCACCTGTATATCAAAATTAGGGCAAGTCCCGAGGGAAATATTGTCCTTGACCCTGACTTTTTATTCTCGGTCGCAATGGATGGGCTTCAAACCCCGTTTTAGCCAAGTGCAGCCAGTCTACGAGGTTAATAGACTCCAGGAGATGATATAGGGGCGGAGCAGAGCAGGTGGTGTGATATAGTATTACGGCGCATTATGTCCGGTTTGATGATCCGGATGGAAGATTTACACATCAAACAGGGTAGTTGATAGCGGTTGTTAGTGTATGAATAAATGGTGTTGTCCCATGGGATGGCAGGATGGGCCGTATGTTGGTTGTGTGATGGAAAGGAATGCTGTATTTTGGCTTTTTTTTACTTTGATATGTATTTTGCGTAAATTGTCGTTACCACCATCTGCGATGTGAGAGGGAAGGTTGGACATTTAAGGCTGTGAAAGACACTGGCATAGATATGACGGGCAATGATCTGAAACTATCACTGACGATAATGTGACGGTCACTGTATAAGATTGGCGGTCAGGGAAGATTAAATGACGGTGTTGTGGTATATAAGTGGTCTATTGTCATACAATAGCGATATGACTGTATAACTGCCATAAGATGGATAGTATTGTGTTATTGACGATAGTGTACTTGCTGATGATGTTAATGTGACTTCGGGTTGTCTAACTGACGCGCATGCGAAAGTGAAGTAATAATCCTGCAAAGATTACGTTTAAAAAGCATCTTTTTAACAGCGGGAAGTGAGGCTTCTGTTTGATATCGTTTGTGTCGTTGCACTCGGCACGGAAAACTGTCCTGTTGAGAGATAAGCTGTAATATCAAAAGCATCATAGTCCGCAGACACTTGGGTTCTAAATTGCATCTCGTGCCAACCCGCATATATATATCCTGCCTTAATCCGTATCGTCGTCACTTTCCTGTATAATGTTTTGATTATAGAGGGACTGCTATATTTGTACAAGGTATTGTGTGACTACGTGGATTCATCACAAGATTTGACCCTCATTGTATCGCACCAAATTGCTGCCTAGTTTCGTCGAGATGGTGGTTGGGGTCGGTAGGTGAAATAGAAGGCCGCAATGTAGGTTTCCTCAGTGGTATTCAGCAAATTTACGCATTGAACGATTGGTGGCAATTAGCAGGGCTTGGTTTTGGTACCTACTTGATTAAGTGATGGGATTTAACCCTTCTGTAAGCCATTTAGTATAATTATGTCACTTCATGCATATGGTTCAAACTGAATTGGCCACGGTGGTGATATCATTACACTGTCATTTTATCAATCTATGTATAACGATGATGTCACTTCGCGTACGGGTGCCCATTGCAAGTTTGAATCTTCATGTACTATGTTTCACCGATTAATTATCCAAGAATGAACATTGTGTGGTATCTCAGTGTACCGCTTACTGTAGTGTTTTGACAAACAGTGGATGCATCATGGTAGTGACTAGAATGGAGGGTTTCCGTCAATTGTATAATTGTACCCATATCCGAGGGCATCTCTCACTGCAAGTGCCTGGTCAAGACATTCAGGTCCAAAATGCTTGCTACACAAAAACGAGCGGGTTGTTGGACCCGGCCAATCTGCCCTTGTACGCCGCACTTGTGATATCCATTGCTTACGCAACTCCTCCTCGCGAGGAAAACTGCATAATAGAACGCTTCCCGAAGAAATGTTCGAACACTTCGCGGTCACGCAGCATTTTGGCATGACTGATCCGGACTAAACAAGATAAAAATTAACTGTTGACACATGGTTTCTATAGAAGCTGACTTGTGCTGCAGAAACTGGGTTCCCCTTTATGCGTCATTTCCGGTTGACCTCGGCTCACGCACGAAATGCCGCTTCGCTCCAAAGAACGTTTAATATCTCTTTTATTATTTATCGGAGGCCAAAAACTCGACACCATCGATCCGCATTATTTTTGTCAGTTTATACTCACAAATCATATTTTAGGTGTCATAGGCATTTGAAGACTCGTGCGGATGTGGATAATGCCAGGTTAGACATTCTGCGAATACATGAAAAATGTATGAATCGTACACTACAATACTAACACACTACATTGTGCCTGATATATTAACAGAACGTCTGTATCATACCGTAGATAGTTGTTTCCACCATCCTTTATCGCAGACAATAGGTCAGATAAGGGATGATCGGTGGAGCTTTAACAGCTCAAATAACGAACAATAGAAGGTGTATCCATGATAAGTAAAAGTAGACAACTGCAAAGAGGTAGTTCGTAACATGTGACATTTTACCATCACAATAACATGCTCGGCATCACGGATAATTTATGAGTCATTACAGCTAACAGGTGCAAAGAGTCAAACAGCGACTAATTAATTGGCAGTAAAATAAAGACAATAAAACGGCTCATACACTGACTATAAGCACGTTATGTGTAAGGTGTTACCAAGAGAGGTCCTGCGTTATCATGAGACTCCTCATGGGCGACTACTCACAGCTTCCCATAGTTTCAGTCTACCTCACGTGCCATGAACCAGCCTGGATTGGGTGCTCTGTGGAGGCAGCTGCCGGCAGGTCGGCTCTGTCTGCTGATCAATAGTAGCAGAAGAAAGTTGCAGAATAATTTCCCTCGAGGTAATTCAGGGAGTAAAACTGGATAAATGATGGTAAATGATGCAAAATATTCAAGGAAGCCAACTACAAACCAAAAGCACTCCTACAAAACCTAAAAAATAGAGTGAGGAATTGACACGAAATTGACAGTCGGATAAAAAGATATTGTTTTCTCAGAGCGGCTTCAATCATGAAATGCCAATGTTGTAACCATAATCACACAGATTGAAGGTCAGATATCATAGTACGGCAACGTGCAGGGTAGCAAAGGGATTGACCTACTTGACATAAATGGAATAACGGAAAATTTTATTACATTCACCTGTCTTCTAGTCGCCACTACATTCTGCCTATTTTATATATATATATATAAATACATATATATATATATATATATATATATATATATATATATATATATATATATATATATTTACATATATATATACACACACACACGCACACGCACACAAACACACACACACACATATCAATATATATATATATATATATAATATATACATACATGTATATATATAATATATATATATATAGCTATATGTATATATTATATATATTGAATATAGATATATAAATATGTATAAATATATATTTATGCAGATATATATATACATATATATATTCTAAATATATATATATATATATATATATAGCTATATTTATATATATTTATATATATAAATATATATGCATATATATACATATATATATGTATAAAAATATACATTTATATATATAATATATATATATATTACATACATATATATATACATATATGAATATATGCATATACATATATATATATATATATATATATATATATATATATATATATATATATATATGTGTATATAGCTTTGCAAACGAATAGCTGAATCGATGTTTTATGACGTCCCGTCATCGTGGTGGGTATATATTGAACCCTGTCGGAGTAGATGCAAGCTAGTTGGTTACAAGGTCTCAAATACCCTGACTTCCTGTTACGAATGTTTTGCAGATATGGCTTTCTCTTTGAAAGTCTTGAATGAACAGCTTATTTTTGTGGTTGTAATGCCATGCCCTGAAGACAATACAATTCATTTGGTGTGTCTAGAGTGGCCTAGATTACTTTTATGAGGTAGCTACCGTAACCTATTTGCCGTAGGCCGAAAGCCCGCAAAGTACGACCAAAAGTCTTTTATTGTGAGCATCCACGCTATCCATCAACTGGTTGTTTAGTAGGCAGACCGAGCTTTAAGACTCCCATTGATGTTTCTTATCACAACAACGAGTGTGTGGTTATCCGGCGTTCAGCTCTTGTCTATGGACTAGCGGTTGCCATTGGTAAGCTGGTATAGCAACAGCCGCACGGCGCATTGCCACTAAAGACGGCGGGCGAGTTTGTAATGTAACTGTTCCATATTGGATATGACGAAGAAGAAGGACATATTGTTCGCCCCGATATACACCGTTCTTGCAGGCTCATTAGAACTTTGACTATGTGTTATTTAAATGTGACGGTCAGATGTATATACCTGTATATAGATATATATATATATATATATATATATATATATATATATATATATATATAGAGATATATATATATATATATAGAGATATATAGATATAGATATATATATATATCTATAGATATAAATATATAGATTGATATATATATGTATACACATATAAATATACATATATAGAGATATATATAGAGATATATATTTAGAGATATTTACATCTATATCTCTTCTATTATATATATTATATATCTATCATAGAGATCTATCTCTCTATGAGAGATCTATATATACTGTATCTATCTCTATAGAGATATATATCTACTCTTTAGATATATATATTTCTCTTCTCTATAGAGTCTATTATATCTCTCTATTAGATAGAGATATCTCTCTCTCTCATATATCCTCTAGAGATATCTAGAGAGTCTCTATCATATCTCTTTCTAGATCTATCTTCTTCTAGGAGAGAAAGATATCTCTAGAGTTCTATATCTCTCTCTCTCTATATATAGAGATATCTTTCTCTATCTCTCTCTCTTAATATATCTCTCTCTATCTCTATATATATCTCTATATATCTATATATCTATCTATATATATATAATATCTCTCTATATGTCTATTATCTCTCCTCTATGATCTATCTCTCCTCTCATATATCTCTATATATTTTATAGGTATATATATAATTATATATTAAATATATATATATATAGTATATCTTAGATATTATCTATATAGATATTTCTCTATATATATCTCTCTCTATATGTATCTCTCGATCTTCTCTCTATATAAATATCTCTCTCTCTCTCTCTATATCTCTATCTCCTCTCTCTCTCTCTTATGTCTCTCTAATATCTCTTCTATGTCTATATGTCCTCTATATATAATATGTCTATTTATATATATCTCTATGAGTATATTTATATATGTATCTATACGTCTCTCTAAATGTATCTATTATATATATATATATATATATATCTTAAATCTATATATCTATTTATTGACCAAGATATAATATATATATATAGAGAGAGAGTCCTATATATAAGATAGAGAGATTCTATATCTCTAAAGAGCTAGTAGAGATCCGATTATAGTTATGTTTTAAGATATATAGAGATATCGATATAGATATCTCCCTATATATCTAGTATATATTTCCTCTATATATCTCCTCTATATATCCCTCTTTATATATTATCTATATATCTATGTAACTCTCTATATATAAATATATAGTTCTATTTTATCTACGATATATATATATGTATCTATATATCCTATTTATAGATATATATTATATATCTATATATTATATTTATCCTATATATATATCTTATAATATAAGAGATATCTCTCTATCTATATATATCTATATATATATATATATCTCTTATATATATATATTTTATATCTATCTCTATATTATCTTTATATATAAATTCATATATATTTATTGGTAGTTTAAAATGGTCTTTGCAATATCGTTAAAACAGGTCATCCTCGTAATTCCAAGGAAGACTATGGCATATATTTTGTGGAGTGTATTTTCATTCTTCCATGGAGACCTGCCATGTCTTATACGTGTAAGATGTGAAAACGCTAGTAGCACTCTTACTATTGACACTTGACGTGGCAGTCAAACTCACTGGTAGCCCAACAAAGCCAGTGATGGTTCCACTTAAACTAAAATTCGCTGATGAATCTATTTATTGAAAGTCTGTCGTACGTTGTTGTCTATAGTAAATAGACAACTTAATGGCCAATGGATCGTCCTCCGAGCACTCTATGGATAAACCTATTACTCCCAAATGTCCCTGATTTAAAACAAGACCTTATTGGATTTATGAGTTACACATGATATCTGGGTTGACTCAAATACCCGACTTGATTCGGGGATTAAATGAAATTAAAGGCGTTCGATCAAGACATCTATATGGAACACGGAAAAGTTGCTGATGATGGGATCTATTAGGCCTTACTGGTGTCGATTAAAGGATCCAAATCACATAGGAGTGCAATTATTTCATTCTGGACTACATACAGCATTTTTCCACCATAGTTTAATATAAAATGATGAGAGTTATATTCAACCTGAAGCTATGAAAGGTACGAAAATAAGAACATGCGTTGCTTGTCATGTTAGTGCTGGTGATGCACGTGAAGGCTAAGCTTTCGCATCATACGCGTGACGTCTGGAAAACAAGCGATGCATCCACTCGGGGACTATAAGTGAAAGTTTTTCTCAAGTATTCTCATATATTGACAGGTCTTTCAACTATGTGACTCCCAACAAAGATGCTGAACCTACTACATTCCTAACACTTATGGTTTAAGATGGCAACTCTACGGTCCGATAATGGTTCAATTTTAAGAAGACCTGTACCCGCGTTACCACGCACAATAACATGCTGAATGGCACGATGCTCATGCATAAGCAAACTTGACCATTTAATTACCAACCTTTTTATGACGCTCTGGCTCGACTTCACACGATATATAATGTTGGTTTTGAACGAACATGGAATGCTGTGATTGAATGTAGATGCAGACCAACATCTTAATAAAATAAACTTGAGAGTGTGTTTATCCACACAATTCGTTAATTACGGTTGCACGATCAGCCATTTTGGAAATAAATCGTATGAATGACCTTGAACTGATTCCTCCCATGGTCGGATGACTCCATGATAAGTTGCTGTATGTCTAAAGTCGCAATTACGCGACAAGCGGAAGCAATATCGGCCAAAAGATAGTTGGCGCGAACGGAATGGGATTAAATGTCGGACTATTATTGTTATAGCCATCTCCAATGCGGTTATTACAGGAATGTGCATAAAAATGTATCGATGACATTGAGTTCAATGAGGTTCCAACAGAAATTTACATTTATTTTTCATATTGCCGTTATTTCTGATTTATTTGGATCAGGTTTTGAATGGGAATTTTCTATAATGCTGTACGATGTGATGATTTGTGTGACCAGTCGTTGGCTTTTTGCAATGAAACGCAAGGACTGATCGTATGCATATCAATAACGTAAATAGTCATTCACATTCGATGAATTCTAGAAATAGGCATTTCATGTCATTATCTTTTGGAAATAGCTAATATCAACGTTTGTTTTTGGCACGCTCGGCCGGCAATGACTGTGCTACTATGTCCACATAATACTACCATTGTGAATCTTCCAACACGCAAAACGAAGCTCCGCTATCTACAAAAAACTTAACCGATAGCAGCTGAAGCATAGACGATTATCAAGAGGATGGTGTTGCTGTCAACCGTAACGCAATGAAATAGTCGACATTTATGAGTGAGGTCGGTTAACGTTCATTTCATGTTGTTATAAGCCACAGTTCACGTTTTTCATTACTATTTTAAGCAGATACAATATATTGTTGCTACGCACAAATATTCTACGCAGTGCAGTGTTGTGAAACCATTGATAATGTTGAGCCTTTCCCATTAACCTAACAACGCTCATTGGTTGTGCTCGTAGTAACAACGAGGGTACATGCTGTCGAATGACGAAACAACAGTGTACAATGTGTTGATATGCCTGAACTGCATTCATTTCAGCCTTCTACGGAATGAATGCAACAATGCATCGCAATATCCCATTAAAAGACTGATAGAAGGGTGAACATCGTATACAGCTAACAGCGACCGTTTCCAGCGAATTCAGAACGGCATAGTTATGCAATGGGACATTGGACATTCATTCCTTTCCACTACCAATTTTATTTATCGAGCGGGATATACGTCCAATGACATTCGGGTGTAACCCAATCCATTGATCTTTACTCCGAGAAATTCGTTTTCTAATTGTAAAAAAACAAATCCTACAAAACTCTAAGGGATTTATAGGATGACACGATCCTAAAGTTTACAAGCACGGTAGCATCCCAGGTTTTGTTTTCCTTTCCTATTAACAATGAAGAACATATCCACCATTCATATCAGCTCAGTTGCAACAGTGTCAACATTAATGAAAGATATATCCAACGAATATCAACTCACTATAACACCCCTAAAACTGGTTATCAATGTAAGGTGAGCGATAATAAGGTTAAATCGTGTGTGGAAGCATTGTATGCTAAGGCGGTGTTAGTTACACGAGAATAATGCGTGATTATTGCATGTAAATCAAATCCATTTGACTGACATATTGTGTTCTAAGTTGTATAAGTTAAGCATGAAGTATCCGTTTCCATTCAATCCGTGGAGCAGTATTTGACAAATGATCATATTACATGCTCCAAGTGTAGTCACGATGGGAATTCACCTGATATGTAATTCAGTCATGCACCCATTGTCTACACAACTAGTGCAGCTGCCATGTGTGTTTCTATTTCAAGTTCACTGTATAGACATAACCCTATCGGTTTCTTAAATTCTGGAAAACCGGCTTAAATTGTCAAACCGGCTTATTTGTTAGCAAACACCTTCAACGAAATGTCCGACCTCTCCGTGATTTTCTCACTTCCATTAAACATTCCAGTCATGAATCGTTGTTGACGTTGCCAAATTGCTTTTGCTCCGAGGGTTCAATTGTGTCAAATTAGATTCCTTTCCTATAATGATAATGACAAAATTTTCTCAATTCCAGCCCATCATATTCCGTTACAACAACGATGACTCATCGATATTTCCATACCTGAGTACGCAGGTAAGGAGATCCAATCAGTTGTTCTAATGAATAAATGCATCTTTATTAAGTTCCTGATCAAATTCAATGTAATGCAGTCTCCCCGGTGCTGTTTGCATTTATGATCTAGAAGTCCTTCGTACATTATGTACCACAAAAGTTAAGAAACATTTCACTGATCCTATTGCAAGTTGCTCATTTTGTTTATACGTTTTCCAACTATCCATCTACATGTGTTCAGCAAAAACTAGAGACACCTAAGGAACGACATAGTTTAAGAGCGTAAACTTCGAATTTTTAAATGATGAAGATTTAGCTCTTCCTTAATTACTTCAAAAACAGCAGACGACCGGTTGTACTCGCTCAAATTTGTATCCATTATTTGAACATTCACATTGCTGCTTAAATATTTGTCTTAATGATGAGCTTTAGTTAACTAGTGACGCTATTTTGACCGTGAGGCAACAGGGATATTGAAAAAATTTTGATGGCTTTTAGGGAAGCGACACATCACGGCATTAAACCCAGAACTTGCATATAATCTTAAGGTCAATAAATTCACCACTTGTTGTCGGTGTTTAGTTGAAAAACCGGTACCAAGATCACAAGGCTCTATATTTCATTGTCAGAGGAAGGACTCTATATGTCATCCCCAATTACAGTTCTGTAAGCTATATACACGGGCTTAATGTTTTTGGTTTTTCGTCCACTTCGTCTCCAATCACCAAGCAACAACACAAGCTTGTTTCCTCTCTTAAGGATAGCACTCGCTGTCTCTATTACCGCTGCATTTAATAAAACAATCATACCCTTTGCGTATAGTTGATTTACAACAGGGGCCCCTGTAGGGGTTTTAATGGATCAGAGCCTTGTGACAACTCGTTGAATAAAAATGCTACCAGGGAATAAATATCAAGATGTCTATTTGGTTGTAGATACAGGAAAGTAAATGAACCTGAATTTACAGGGAATTTGTTTCGCTGTGAGCGGTGGTATTATACTTGATACTATTACAACTGAGACATGCAGTGCAACTGCGTAGGTTATTCTGCATGGTGATTCTTCATGATGTCATATTTTGTTCTTGTCGCATGGGTTCTTTTTATAAGAGCGTCTTATTTGATGCTAATGGATACTGCCGTCATAAGCAATAACGCTGCGGCTGACGACAGTAATTCGGTTCTTTCCTGAAGTTAACTATGCATTGCAGGTTGGAAACGCTTGTTCGATCTGCAATACGAACGTCACTTGCGAACTGTGAATACTCTAATTAAAGTCAATTTTAAGCAACATATAATGATACTGTCAGATTGTTTTGACATCTTTGGATCATCAAAATAGGCATTTCAATTACATACTGATAATAGATATATATTTCACATGTATGCAAGTGGGTACAAGACTAAACCACATCATCTACACCCTAATCCATGTTGAATTATCAATTACCCTTCATGTGGTGTGCTGTTAAGATGTGTCTATATTTGGATTAATTGCTTACAATTATGGTGTATTTAAGAATCACCAGAGGTCTTAAATATCAATGTTTTATGCGTCATTTGTGTATGCCGGAAAGGTTTTTTTGTTGTTAGGTGTGAAATAATTTCACTAAATAATCAGATATATTAATCTGAACTCACTTCATTTAATGCTCTGTTATTTAAACTTGACTCCAGCACTGACGTATGTCTTAACAACATCAAAACCATCTATCCAAAAAGTGATTTAAATACAGTAAGGTCTGTCTGAAGCATTGAAGAGGGAAGGGACAATTTCCGTATGTGTTTATGTCCCATGAAATTGTGCTGTATGTAACCAATATATCCATTGGGTGAGATAATTGGATTGCTTGTACCATCTTTGGTTTTAATTGCTGTCAACAACCTTAACATGTAGATGAAAATCGTGACGAATTTGCATGGTTGGAAGTTTGGAACAGCCGAAAAGAGTCATACGTTTTGGGCGCAATCTGTGAAAGATGCAAGGTTAAGGGGGACTGAATAGCAGCTGTCGAGATTAACTAACAACATGGTGTGCCATCGCAAAAATGAAGAATGGTGTAGATGATGGGGGACTCAAGAACGGCGCCAAGAAGTCAGCATGCGTACTGCTGTTTTCTGATGATATAATATGCTTAACCTGCAATTATATAGGCTAATACCTTGTTGTACAGTGTTACTTCCATCCCGACGGAGGAAGTTTCGAATGTGGTGTTGGCTACGATATTGTGTCAATTAGGTGATGGCTTTCAAGGTAACCTAAATGAGTGTCACAATCATCTTAATAAATCATGGCCTTTCAATTGCATTGTGTCACGGGTTAATTCACACACCAAGACCAGGAAGTAAATCTGGTGTGACCAGTGTTAGGTCGGCAGGTGTAACAGGTAATATGTGAAAGGAACTAGACTTCATTATATGCAAGTATGGTATCAATGATGCACGAGAGCAAACTATTATCGACGGGCTTATTTCGTTAAAATCGTTTTAAATATAAACCACGGCATCTGATGATTACATGGGATTAATAAAGGCAAAATTAAATTATTTTAAAAGGCTAGATGTGTGCGGTGGACGCAGCCAATAACAATTGTAACCGCTTCACCTTTTAGCTGTTTTCCTTTGCGTAACGTAAATCTAAAGCCACTTACAAGCCCATGGAAGGCTGCCTAGTTCTGTAAAGTTCTTATTTCGGTCTAATTAGCCAGCCTCGATCAGGCTGTCACTACTGGATGTCATATTGACGCCACTTAAAGCCGGCCAACGTCTTTTAGTCTTGGCAAAGTCTCATGTAAAGCGCCATGGAGAGCGAACGAGAGTTGTTGAACGCAAAGTAATGCTATGGAATCTAATTGTGATTATCGAGTAGAGGAACGTTCTTGTGGGTGATGGTGTGATGGTCTGGCGCTTTGAGTGGAAATGTGGTGTTTATTGTGTTTAGTATTGCGCTATATCCCTAGCCTGATAATCTCTGTTGATACCGTATACCTATTCCATGTCGCCGAATAAACTGCCGGGAGATATCTGAATCAGTCAGTTCCAGTCAATTTGGCCGACAGCAATATTTTCAGAATATATCTTGCTGTGTTTTCTATAACATCCTGGTTCTCCTACAGATCTATTGAGCCACCGAAGTAGGATAGATCGACACTATGGTTAATTTTCGTCTGGCTGCTAATTAACTGTTATTTAACCGTTAATATCCCTCGGTCAAATGATAAAATTTATTAACGTGTTTTGTTAAGTTTTATCTTGTTAGCTCTAGGTATATCAGTTGTCGCTGTTGTTTGTAAGTTGCTAATTCCTATAAATGCAACACCTGTAATATACAAAATTCCATACCCGTTCCCTATCCCCATCCACAGTCACACATACATGCACACAAGGGCTTTCAAACATTTGCCATATTGCCCACGTGGGGAAATGTTTAATTTTATCGAACACAATTTATATTACTCTAATAGATGAAAATCATATGTAAAGTAGTAGAAGTTAACCCAATGGTGTATGTTTATGGGCGCTAACGGTCGTGAGGTTGAATTGCCGTGCTACAAGAGGAGTATTTAAGGGCTTTAGCAACCACGACTGAACTATCAATGTGCATTTGAACGCGAATAATGCAGCCACAAAATGCAGGTAAGAGTCATCGTGGGGATAATGCGTTTTAAGTTTTGCAATTGCCTTTCACAAAATGAAATCAACTGCTTTCTTAACATCCCTCGAATTGCTTGATGATGTAAGAACTTCAGAGAGGAAGGGAGACATAAGGCAGGGCGTGTACTTAACGAAATTTATATGTCTGTCATTTCATGGCTATGGTTGCATCACTGTCACCGAATCCGCGTACCAAGTGACCTGTACTGGTCGGATGTGTGCGAAGACTAAAATCCTGCTTTACATACTAAGTCTATTTCATTATCGTTCCCGGGACAAAGTGACATTAAGAGAGGAAGGCAACACTTATACTTGACACAAATTCGTTAAATAATACCCCCAAAATATTCCCAGTTGGTATTGTTGGACTGACAATATTGCAGCGATGCATGAATTAAACATTCAATGCGTGGATTTAAATCTAGGTATTATGTAGACGATAGGACGTAGATTGAGATACAATGTCAACTTTCACACTGGATCAGCTTAATACAGAGGGGGTTAACTATATGTACATTGCTGGTTAATATTAATGATTAACACACGCAACGTCATTCCTATAATGCAATCGGTACTAAATCAGTTCAGCGCGACGACAAAATACACAGTTGTGAATTACAGCGTGACCAGGTCCTTCTTTTATTTGGATATAAACTGGACTTCTAACGGATGAATTCCAAGTGTAGATATGCTAATCCGCACATTTTATTTATAAATACCTATAAATGCTTGATGGAATGGGGTACCTGAGTTGCATGACAAAACACGACAATGGGGCCCAGTTAAGATTGGAATGTCATGCCTATCTGCAATTTTTAGCAGCTATATGCCCACGCAAATATAACACAATACTTTTTCCATGACTGCCGTTTCCTTTGGTTTCGGCGTGGGAAAGAGTGTTGTCAGGATTAGTATCAAGCAAGAGTTAGATATGGAAGCAACGGTGACTGAAGCCTAAAGTACCCGTGTCTTATCACTGACACTCGACAATGAAGCAGTGCTAGGACGACACAGACGTTTCGAAGAGATCTGCTGACATGCATGTTTGCGAACCAGGACAACAAAGCCTTATTTTTGCAAGACAGTTTACAGTTACGAGTAACTGATGAAGATAACAATATAAAAACATGGTGTCACTATTTATCCATACTATAGATGCCTACATATTCTATAGATCCAGCAGCGTTCACCGGATGTTAGAAGGCGTCCATTAGACACAGGCCTACACTTTGTAGAGATCATACAAGGTACACCGCTGTCAATAGTCATTCATTCTACACAGGCCTACACATTGTAGAGATCATTTAAAGAACACCGGCTGTTAATCGCCATCAATCCTATACTGGCCGACACGTCCATCCACACTAGTCGACCACACATCACGGTCACCTTAATATTCTTATACTATTCATACTTATTTTACAGTGCAACCGGATAACCCCAGCAAGACGTTAGGCTATGTCAATACACCCACTCTGCTTGTTGTATTTAACTTGAGATGCCAACTATGCTATATCGTCCCCGCCATACCCTAGATATGATATTCAGCAGTTATGTATGACACTCAAGCCATTTCTTTGCTGGGTTTGTAAACGCTTTTACTTTTGCTATTAAACACCTTTTAAATGGCTGTGTAGAGCCCATCTAGCCGAGTTTTCGCCAGATATGAGGGTGTGTCTTTTAACTATCATGGTTGAGCTCGCCTCATTATATGCAAAACCTGTTTATGTAACGCTTCGGCTAAGGTTGCGTTGAGGTTCGATGTGCTGGGACATATAATGCACCTAATGCATGGAACTCGTTTACTTATCACTGCCTCTTTGATTTATTTTGCCGCTTAAGGGGCTGCGAGCGCTGGCGTATATGAGTTTCCGTTTGATATATGAATTTGTCTTCTCTACTTTGTTGAGGGCCGTCGGAAACCTTTGTATATATAAATCTACATAATGCAGCACTTGATATGGTAATGTAGTGGCCATTCAAGAGACTGGTGGTATAATGTAAGCTAAACTGTAAACTAGAGATTGTACTTTAATGGGAACGATTGTGTATATACGTTGTCCTGGGTGATGTATGAGGCTACAATTACAACGCATTGTGTTTAGACCGACGCAGCGAGGTTTCATATTAAATAGCAGTGAATTAGCCAATTCACAGCCCTTGATTTGTCCACATATCACGCTTAACCTATATCGTGTGTAAAGACATTAATCAAACCTCCACCCGAATATCAACATCTTGGCAAATCTCGAGGAAATTTGATTTGCATTCTGTTTTAGGTCCAATGGATGGGTATAAGTTCGTCTCGAAACCCACGTTGCATTGATAGAGCCAGTCACTTAATTGGATCAGGGGATGATACAGTAGTGAAGAAGGACAGGTGATATAAATCTAGTGTTGTAGATCCTTTCATCCTGTTTAATTATCTAGATGGAAAATTTACATATCAAATGGCTTAATTGATAGCGGTTGGTTGTGTATATCAACATGACGTCACATGGGATGACAGGATGGGTTGTATGTTCGGTCGGGTAATGAAAAGGATTTTGTTTCTTGGCGTTTTTAGTGTGATGACGTGATATATACGTTGGTGAATTTGTTTTGCCAATCCATGATGTGAGGGGGGGTGGTGAGGAGTCACTTACTTCATTATTACGGGCAAGGATGTGTCACAATCAGTATCGATAATGTGACATTCACTGGCGATAGTGTGACGGTCACTGACATAATGGTGCAGGTCAGGGGCGTTTATTTCACCGTGTTGTGTGATTTAGGTTAGCTATTGACCAAAAAATATATATGACGATATACTTGCGATCAGAATGATATAATAATGTCAATAGCGATAACTTAATTGCAGAAGACTTTAATATGATACCAATTTGTCTAACTGACACACATATGAAGAAGCAGCATGATGCTTGCAGTAATTTCCACGACTATTATCCATATAATAGCGGAAAGGGTGTCATTTGCTTAATCTCGATCGTTCCGTTGCACTCGTTGAAAACCATCTTCTCGATACAAACTTAATAAAATACTTTTAACTCTCCTGCTATGATATCACTTTATCCCTCGATGTGGTTTTATCATTACGCTATCTACTTGATTTGCAGCTGTCGTTGTATTTTGCTGCAGCCAGCTGTATTTATCGATGATGTCATTTTGACTTCAAGCTGTGCGCGTAAAGCAGATCAATAACATCACAAAAGTTAGTCCCCTTGCAAGTTGGCATGTTGGTGTACGCTATTGCATCCAGCAATAATATGGAAATGATGGTTATGTGGTATCGTATCTCAGCAATTAGTGTGATGTTTCGACAAATAGGGGCTGGCATCATGCTAAATACGATAATGTAGGGTTTCCGTCTAGGGGAAATGAACTGTCGGGCTTTTGTTTGTAAGGTTTCGTTTTCTATTGATTATTTATTAGTTCACGTAACGCTAATGTTGTATATTTAAACATTAAAAAATACACAATCGCAGTCTTGTATGCTCATGAACATTTGCCCGTTGATTTCCTGTCAAGACGGGGATACAATTGTTTTATATCATTGTACCAAAGACCACAATGGCCGTTAGGGGAGGGCCACTTTACAGAAAATATG
Source organism: Urechis unicinctus (assembly GCA_034190875.2). Taxonomy (NCBI): domain Eukaryota; kingdom Metazoa; phylum Annelida; class Polychaeta; order Xenopneusta; family Urechidae; genus Urechis; species Urechis unicinctus. Next base: position 53,628,725 of record CM067357.1, read on the forward strand.
CCGCTGTATTACAACAATGTCACCATTGTGAAGGCCCAAAGCAACAATGCCACTAACGGTAATGCAATTAACAAATATGTCAGTACAGAATTTGCAGTATATCCTTTTTATCATCCTATCGCAGCTGCTATTGACATAGACTTACACTCTTAAAATAATGAAATTTTTTATTTTCCCTTATGTAAATAATTTCATGTTGTAGTGCACCGGATTATCCTTAGCTGTTATTTGTGGTTAGAACAGTGCGTGTTTTGTAAATAGCGCTCGAAGTTTATATATGAAACCAAATACTGCACAGGCGTTCACCCTGCCTGCCTCGCAAGTACAAACTTGGTACGTCTGATTGCACATCAATGAAAGGCTGGTTTGAAGTTTGTGGGCTATATAAATGCAATCGGAAAAGCGACTGACCGAGCTAACATTTAATGCCCGTTGTTTTGTTAGTGTTTTCTTTGTAAAACGTCATATAGTACTGATAGGGGGCGTGGGGTGGTTAATATGGGGTGTATTATAAGCTGTATCGGGGTTCGTCAGTAAAGCAGCATTAATCTTACTTGGTTTATTTATTCCAGTTTTCATTAATGTTTTGGTGGAATGGGTGGATATCCATATCAATATGTTTGAGCGTAAATAAAGAATTTGAGGTTGACGCGTAGTATCTAATGAAGTAATTAATGATGACATTACTCCACAGCATTAGTGTGTATGTACGTTTCGAAGTACGTTTATGCCAAAGAATGTAATCAGGACTTATTTCTCATTATTTGCGCAATAGATAGAGTTCCATGTTGTTTCTTCCAAAATTTACCAGTCTATTTCCTTGGGCAATCATGTATCGTCATTCGTTAATTAACATCATCTTACACTGAACTAGTGGCATTAATCGATGACAGACATTGCTTTAGACAATTGTGTGACCCCATCCAAATATTTAAGGCCTTATGTTGCCGCAATCCCACACTTTCTATTCTGCTGTAATTTCCTCCCTTCATGTTTTGTCGTCACTTCGTCGTTTTGTCCATGCAACCGCCTGACGACTATTCCCGTTAGCGCTCTTGATTGGCATATGTCCAAGTAACGAGATACAGTCATTTTTACTGTTCCCGCAGATCGCTTGCCTTAATTGACAGATATGGATTTCGCATTCGTCTGCAGTTTATCATACATATTCCAGCTGTCAGCGATTCTTGCAATACATGACTGGCCCACAACTGATAGGGTTATCAACAGTTCAAAGACACTCGGGTGTTAAAAGGGTACAAAGACAATGTATCATAACGGGCGGTCGTGGATGAGGTCGTGTTTGACAATTGTTGACTTCCTTAATAATGTCTGAAGTATAAAATACAACATTGGCAAACTAGCTGTTCTCCGGCAGTTCTCGTGTGTTGCATGATATTGAGACCAATTAGGCCAATACAACGTTGTGGCGGAACATTGCCTGTCAATACGTGACCGAATTTGTATTGTAAGTGGCATATCCATTGCAAGTGTAGAAAATAAAAGGAATGAACGTACAAGACATATACTGACATAAACAGGTAGTGCTTTGACCAAAATGTTACATTTGTCTGCCATTGCTAAAAACAAAAGGTTATGTTATTTGATGTCTGCAAAGTGGCTGGTATATCATATTACTCTTCCAACGGTGTGCTCGTATTACAATGCACTGAACGATGTGACGTCATATTTACACGAGCCACAATTGTACATGGCATGCTATTCATGTAGTAAATGAAGAGTGTGATTGGTGTCACGTTTATCATTCGTAGCATGCTAATGATACGATCTTATTGCTGGAAAACTAACATCTACTGGCACGAATGCTGCAAACCGTTTTGCTGTAGATACCTGAAGTTACAGACATTAAGACTCTTAAGTATCCGCTTAGAATGGTTTAACGGTGTGATAACATGGCATGCTATTCATGAAGTAAATGAAGAGTGTGATGGGTGTCACGGATATCATTCGTAGCATGCTAATGATACGATCTTATTGCTGGAAAACTAACATCTACTGGCACGAATGCTGCAAATCGTTTTGCTGTAGATAACTTGATGGAGTGGACAGCACCAGACAGCAAAACAACGGTCTGCCTTCGCTGATGTTAACAGACATGCTTACTCTTAAGTATCCGCTTAGATGGTTTAACGGTGTGATAAAGCATCTTTGATATGACTGTAATTCTGACTTTTTCTCGAACGTATGCTCACATAACTAAATATAGCTCTTTTTGTCATCACTGTACTCTATGCTCTCATGTCTGAAAACAGATGGAATTCCTACACTTTATCCCATTTCTACGCTATCCCGTTTTAAAGACACAGGTTCTTGTAATCATGCAGTATTTTTGACTAAAAAACATTGCAATATGCATTATCTATCTTCCAGAAACTCCTCTAACTTCCGCAATCAAAAGGTGTCATTTTGGATTAGGTCTGTAATTTTTGAATGACTGCTTTTTTTGGCAATTTCAATCTCTCGTCCAACTTTTCATTACAAAGGTAAAAGGTTTATTCAGCAGTACGGACGGTATAATTCATCTCACATTCTACCCGTATGCATCATAAATGAGTATGTTATGTTTGTTGTTGAACATCGACTTATATTTGCGTTGCCCTGTCCAATGTAAAAACCCTATGCAAAATGAAGACCATGAAAGGATGCAATCAATAACAGGTGTTATTTTAACTTATGGATCTGACTTAACATTAAACATCACTAATGAACATATAAGATATTAAGGAAATGAACGACCCAAATCTCAATCAAAAGGGACACTATTACCAATAATTGATATTCCGATCTTGTGATAATCATGGGTTGCGACAGTTAAAGGGCCATAGTTGCCTCGTGAGGAGATACAAATGGTTGAATCGCTTGGACTGGATCATCTGTCACTGTGTATGTTATGCATTTGTTGTCACAATCATGTAGTGATTTGCAAGTTCATTGAAAATTTTATTTTTTGAATATACCTTAGGGGTCATAGGTCATGATGAGTTCATTTTATGAAAGACAATCAAGAAATCCCTCATTAATACATGATAATACAAGTACTGCAGGAGTATAATGACACAATTTGCAAGTAACGAGAACCAATTAACAACGGGGTTATCATTAGCATATTGACCATGACCACCGACAAACCGAGACTAAGTTGTTAGACGCAATGGTACTGATGGTGGATGTCGAACCCACGTGTTATTATATTTTATGCCCTAGCAGCACAACTCACAGCCATTCATCGCGCACATCCGGTGCGAAAATAAGAGATTATCCAAGTGTCATCATCAACGCGCCGATCATTTTGGTGCGCCAACGTAAGGTACAATTGTTCAGTTTGAAAGGTTCGGCATTACATACCTTATGAGCGAAGCAACCATAGGACGGCATTTAACTCAGACGAAGCGTATAATAATTGTATATAAGTGGCTGGGCGGTTCAACCTCGGTGAATTGTGAGTGGTGTGTATGTGCAGTCTACGTGACCCTCCTTATCGCCATGTTACTAATCAAAATACCTAGGTACATGTTACAGCAGAATTATCATTGTTATTGAGTCTGACAATGGTTGGAATTTTAATCAGCTCAGCTTTATGTCCTGCATCATTCATACCGCGATAAGTGTACTACGTCCTCTGACTAATGTCATGTCTCTCTTGTACGAAAACTCATACAATGTGCACACATGGGTAGATTACGTAGTGCAGAGTTAAGGCACATAGCTGTCCTCTAAATATGTTTGTTTCTGATCTAATAATACGCAATAATTAAGAAGCCCTTTTCTAATTTCATGTGAACAAGTGATTGTTTTATTAACGATGTACTGGTAGCTGGCATCGCTACTTTTGCAGCATTGCCGATTGCATATACGACACTCCCATGGTAAAACTCAGCAGGCCAGAACGACGATATACTGATTACCTATTAATACGTCGACATAATCTTCTCAGATTGGTTTCTTTGGCAGGTAAGCTGATTCCTTTCTCCATTTACAATTGTCAGACTGGCGAGCCCAAATAGCATAGGTAACCTAATACCTTCCCCAGTAACCAATAACCAGGCAGGCGTGCAAGTATTGCGCCACCGAATCGAGTAAACTCTTCACGATAACCTCATGACATTGTAACATTGGTGTAGACTAGTTTCTGCCCGGGGGATTAGCATTTAGCCTTTTGAGGTTACTATTTTGTGGTTGATGAAGCATCGTCCTTTGGAATATACAAGCATTTCAATTTCCTTCGCTCTGTGTGGTGTATATACAGCGTGGGTGGCATTGATTGCCTGCTGTCGGGAACGGACATTGCGATAGGAAAAGTAATATCTTAGGAATTATATCTTCTCACACTTTAACCATGATGTTGAGTAAGAAAATACTTGAGACCAAAATAAAATTTCTCCGCCGCGCCAATAGTATAATAAAGCATTATACTTTATATTTTATGTCGTATTGTAAAATTAATATGATATGAAAAGGGTTAAGTTTAATGTTTTAGTTGTAATAGGTACTGATGTGGCTTGTTGCCATCACGATGGTTACTTTCCAAGATCATTGACCATTACTAACATGCATTCTGATGACATATCTTAATCGCCTCCGGGAAAACCGCTTATTTCAATATTTGTCTCCGCTTTTATTGTCATTCTGTATAACTAAGGAAGCTGGGATAAAGGAAATGAATGCAGTAGGTCGCATATGCAAATAATCAATCGAATAGATCAGGGACGGGGTGAGAATATTGAAGCAGGTTGATTCGGTTATTATTCTGAGTAAGGGGCTTGGAGAATTAAATGGAGGATGGTGCGTACGTCGTATAAAGTTCTGTGCGCATCAAACGCTCATCAGGCGACAATGATGTTAGTGTTTGTGACCCGTTGCCACGATTTCTATGGCTGTGTTGGCACTTCCGTTGGTTCACTGAGCGGCCAGGGGAGGGTCATCGCACTGTATGTCTTTACAAGGAACATATACCAAACACAAATCATTCTTTTATCTACCGCATAACTAAGAGTGACCAGCCATCAGGATTTCAATACTGGGAATATGAACATTATAAATATGTTAATGCATTTTCCAACATCTATAGCTGCAGTAATATCACCTCTATGGAACGCCATATGACTTAAATGAGGTTAAAAATATCATGGGATAGCAATTGTTTAATTTAACACGAAAATCTTAGAGTGCCCATGTGAGCAACTACTTACGGTTCGTCTGCTACAAAATTGCTTTTGGAAACGATCGTTTAAAAGATCTTTATAAATTTGTGATACCTTCTAAGATTAAATAACGGTCGTCCAACTCTATATGGAATCGTATCCCATTTTGTAGGAAGGTGATGGGGAATTATTTTTCATAACATATCATACTGGCTGCTTATAATGGATAGATATTGGCAGACAAAGATTATTCAACTGTATACCTCACGATAAAGTTAAATTTTGCTCGCTAACTTAAATTCATCGCGCTGTCGAACCAAATACCCAATACGTTCCTTTTAAACCTTACTGTTTCCCTTATCTGACACACTGTTATTGCAAATAATAGGTAGCTTTTCTTAAGGTCAGAGATCGGAAGCTGTCATTTGCCATTTTACAGCCCCTGTCTCTTTCCACATATGTCACTGTTCGTATATCTTGTGTGCAGACATTAATCAGGCCTCCAACTCTATATCTACATTAGGACAAATCTCGAGAGCAATCTCGTCCCTACCACCGACTGTAATTTGCTCTCTGTTCGCGGAATTGTGATTTATCCCCGTCGCTCCTCATGAAAGTAGTCTTGTTGTTCAGTTTATTCAATGCCGGGTTAATAGGTTCTTTGGGATGAAATTGGAAAGAAAGCTTGCAGATGGTGTGAATATAAAGCTATGACTCATCATTATCAGTTTTATGATTGCGATGGCAGAGCTACAATTGATGTGGAAGTTAGTGTATACTGTGCTATATTCCATGGGATAAACGGATGGGTTGTATAGAGATGGGATGGTAATAGGTGGATGTGTTTAGGCGGGCGGTTCGGAAGATTGACACGTTTTGGTAGCATTCCGTGAAAGACGCAAAGTTATGCAGCACTGACTCTAAGCTGTTTTACCCAATTGACCACATGGTTTGCTATGACAGAAAGACTAGAAAGGTGTTGCTGGTGGTGGAGCCAGGAGAGGTGCTGTGATGTCAGCTTCCCGACTGCTATCTTCTATATATGCATACATAACCAAGCAAATATTAAGGCCCAAAACTTAGGACACAATGCTACTTCCAACAAAGCAAGGGAAGCTAAACGAGTGTCTCCAGCCTCTTTATCAACAACTATTGCCATACTGAATTGCTGTTGAAAGCGATATTATACTTTCGTCGTTTGCGTCATTTAAACGTTTTCGTCCATACAACACGACGCCCCATTGCTCTGTCTGTCACGATGCGACAAATTACCCTACATGACTCTGCATAAGCTAGCGTATGATTTATCAGTGAAGATTCTCAAGACAAAGTCAACACGATTCTCGTGCGAATAAGTTTTAAACATGGCCGCCCGTTATCGTTGTTACCTGATGTCTGCGTTACGTGACGTATACCATTTGTTGGTTACTGTGAGAGCTTTTTGTTCAGACGTATTCGCGGGAATTTATAGGAATCATTGCTGAGGTATATATGGCTTGTAAAAACTCCGACTTATTCTACAAAGTAAACTTGAATTATCCTTGACTTTGCACAAGTGTTAGATTTTGAGCTGTGCGGTGACATTATTTTACGAGATGCATTACAATTTTGTAGACATTATTACACCACATTGTACGTTGACATATATCATTTATTTTATATCTCATAAAGTACATGAGTCAGTGAAATCAATTACCTTTTAACAAACTGATATGATCATAAGACTTTGCATTAAACCATGACTTCATTGCACAAAGAGCACCCCCAGTAAAAATATAGCCTTATTGTAATAATAAAATCGCATTAAAATTCCCATGACCTAGTTTCCCTACCACAGTTACGGTTTTCCTTGACCTCTGCTGTACGTCTGCATTTAACCAATAACAAATTGCGGAGATATATATTGGCGCATAAAGGCCACGAAGGAACATCGTTTTGACTAGTGTCAGTTCTGCATGTGTCCCAGGCTATAACATGTGATGTGTAAGGAATGAGACTTCATTAAACGCATAATCCTCTTTATAGTATCATTGATACATTATAACAACTATGATTCATGGGGGTACTAAGCTCAAACTCATTAAAAGTATATCTACGTGCAATTGATGATTACTTGGTGATAGCGGAGGCAAAATGAAATGATTTTGAGACAAAAGCTGTGCATGGGAATGTTATTGTCAACGCGTTGTTGCTGTAATTTTTGGAGTCTGCTTCCCTCTGCGTAAGGGAATCTACATCCACTCACGCCACATATAAGCCCAAAGGACGGCGCAGTGATTCTTAGACAACTTTTAAATAACCCACCACAGCCACGCTGTCCCCATTGGATGTCTTGTAAATGCCGCTTAAGAACGGTGCTGCCGGGTGATGATGTACAATTGGGATATATTTCTTGCGTAGAGGCGTGATTCTGCGGGCCTTTGGTTTTGTGGTAAGGTGCTTTGAGGGGCAATGTGGCGTTAAGCGAATGATCTGGGAGGGCGATGTTCACTCCACTCTCATTGGTGCTTGCATTCACTGCGTTATAGGTTCAAGTCGATCCATAAATCGTCTGGTTTATAATGAGTACATACGGAAGTTGTTTGCTCAGCTATTATTGTCAGGTTAACAATAGGCATTATAATTATTCGTCTTTAATAGCAAGTGACAAATGACAAGTCATTTAGGGAAGGAGTGCTCGAACTGTCACCGTGGCTTATAGATAAGGTTCTTATTAGTAATTTGACCGTATAATTCGACTCGTCAGACGTGACAAGATGAATACCGTGGCACTTATTTCGACTGATATTCCAGTACCAAGTATCTAGCGTGTCTAAGTCTGATCAACCATCATATTCATCCGTTTTGAGGACATAGGCAGTATATTATTTGACAAAGACCGTTTTTTGATATATCACAATGGTGGAGTGAGGAGTTCGGAGAGTCTGTAATAATTCTTAGGAAGTTAGATCGCAGAACCATGGATGCTGATTTGTTGATTCGGACCTCGAATAACATGGAGGTTTTTAAATGTGAAACATTCCGATATCAGATTTTAGACGAATCGCAGCATAATTCGGATAGGAAGATAAGACTGGCTCAAGCAAGCCAACTCAAACTCTCCTAGCTTCGCTGTTGCCCTGTATAACAAATCTATATTTATATTTGCATTAGATATGCTCCAATGGCTATGTGTTCTTTTTAATGCGATATCTATGCAAATGACGATGTCATGAGATTCCCCGATTAATTCAGCATATCTTCTTAGAGTAGTATCGATTCAGCATGTGCATTGTCGTTATCATAGGCAAGCAGAGTCCTAAACTGACCCGGCTCTATAGCAGTGAATGAACACATTGAATGTCTTCTGGAATTATGGGGCGTCCCAAAAGTTCAAATTGGCACCACAACAAGCGCTTTAATCGCTTAGCTGCACGATAGTATGTTTACGTAATAGTCAGTTAAAAAGATTTCAACCATGGTGGTTGCCATTTTCAGCAAAAAAACGACAAATGTAAATTCTGGGATTATTTTTGAATCCAAATGGATCAGTGAAATGCAGTCACCACGTTACACGTGGGTTGATACCGCTAGGATATCGCCTTTATGTTCCTGTGCACGCTGTCCCTTTCATACTGATTGTAAAGGTTACATCATTTGACCCAAATGTGTTCAGTTCCTAGTGTATGGCATCTTATCACTGGGTGGCAGGACTGATATACATGTAAACTTATTGCGATAAATCGATCCATCTGCTAGGCTCGTGACAGCGTGGCATCCACAACCAAAAGCCTGATGTTTGGCCACACTTCCCCAGGTATTTAACCATTGGATGAAGAAAACCATAAAGAAGAAGCCGGATTTAGGGGTTAATCTTCAGCGACTATCCATGTGATATCTCCGTCAATGGAAAATCTCCGGGCGATTCTCAAATAATTGTTCAATTGATTGGTATCTAACACAATTCTCGAAACAAATATTCCTTGGTACTGATGGTTATTCCCGTTGGAATTAAACAATTCAACATGCTTTACTTTTATTTTTTATTTTTGTTGCCTTATCCACAGCGTACACCACAATAACACCCACATGTTTGTATACAAAAACCATAAAAGACGCCTTACATTCAATCGCCGTCTCTTAGGGTTTGGTCAACGACTTACACAACCTCATCCCTCATCCGCTCATTATGAATATAGCTTAGATCACAATACGCTGATTCGGCCGATTTGACGGGAACTTCCATAATTTGTGGAGACATTAATACACTTTTTAAATCTTGTACACGTGTAGAGGATCTTATTCTAATCAACCCAGCATCGATATATCGAAGTAATTTTAGGGTAACCGAGCGCAAGAATTCTCACAGACGTCGTCTCTGGGGCAATTATTTATCAACCAACACGTGCGGTGCTCCGGTTTTTATCATATCATGTAATGAAGGGATACCGTTATCAGTTGGTGGCATATTACATTTCTGCATATTACATTTCTGCATTTGTCTTGCGTAGGAAACTAAATGACAGCATTAACGTTGGGTTATCTGTCTGATAAGAGCAATTTGTCGGATCATATGTGTCGGTGAGTTCTGTCAGACCATTAGCTTCCTAAGAGGAGGTAAATGATGATGCATAACAAGCCATGTCCGTAGTATATTCAGTGGATTTGGACAGGCGGTTGTTACTGCTGCAGCATTGGTGTTTGTGGCGTATTTGTTGGTGATTTACAGCGATTCATGATAAATAGGGTTAATTATCATAATGCATATTCACTGGTATATATGTAGGTGCACACGTTTAATTTCCCTGCATGCTATATCTGAAGCTTGTTTCCAATTTTCAATATACTATTTATATTTGTAATCGGCGCTAATTGACACTGGCACAAAATTACACTGTATATCCCCGTAATTCATTGTCGTCAGTTGGCTTAACATTAATCATGCGCATTTGAGACGTTGGGTTGAGGGGAAATGAATCTGTAATATCAAGATGCAAGTGCACCTGCTTTACCTGCAGCTCAAACTCCTATTGAATCATGTTCTTTCCAAGGCGGGGCTGAGGTGTTTGGGGAAGGTAGGGGTCCTGGGTGAAAGTTTGTAACCATATTACAGCATTATTATCCTTGGCTTCCAACGACAAATTCACATCGATTGTAGCTAAATAAATCGTATAGCTGTCCAGAAGGTCGTAGGTCATTGTGGGTGCCATGCATTTTATATTCAATGACGAGGAGCAATTTGTTATGTTTATCATAGCTTATAGTACAGCCTCCGCATTTCAAGGCCGCCTTGAGTGATTAGCTCCATGGCCCGCCCATCTCAATGAGGGCTTTTGTTAAAGCAGAAGACCCAAACGTGGGGAATTAGTACAAGAAAAGGCAGATCTTCCAACGTTTTCATTGAATATCTATTCAGCTAATATTATTCCAATGTAAATGTTCTTATTTGAGCCATACAGTGTTTACGGTTGCACCTTCAATGAGTTTCAGCTAATTGCTTACACCTGTATTGAAAAATGTCATGGCTATCCGTCGATGTAGACGGTCGTCATTGTTGCCTGCCCGCTGCTGTGTGCTATAACGCTTATCAGCATCATTTGAGTGGTTATGGTTGCTACGCTTGGAAGATATTTTACGAAGAACATCTCATGATAACATTTATCTCAGCTTGACGTATACCTCATGGCATTCATTCAACGAAGTTTCTAATGAATTATGTTTTCGTTGCCTGGGGTATGGCTGACCATACATGATGATGTATGCTGGTTGTAAAAGAACCAAATGTGTTTGATGAACGGATCGTGTTGTGCTGCAAAGGCCACAATTACATTAACTCTGGATTAGTTATATATCATTAGAGGTTAGTACGCTCTCCCTTCGTTCTATGTTCTTCATTGTCATAGTATTTGACTATAGTCCAATAACGTAATGCTCTATATATGTATAATTCAATATCCTGGTGCTAACGATTTAATGTCCATTTCCTTACATTCATCTTGCAAAACTTCCTTTAGATCAAATGTCCGAATTCTTGTTACAATGCCGTGGGATCCGATATCTTGGTGAATATAGATATTGGCTTAAATCACAGATTTCTGGTATCGAACTATGTGAGAGTCTTATCTACTGCAGTACATTTACTAACTGCTACAGCGCAATAGCAAAGGATAAAACGATGTGTTATTTTAATGTTCCTCTGTCGTGTTTTTGGACCAGTTGAAATGCAATATCGAATGCAGACACGATGCATTGCATATTTAACGGCTTTATCTGGGCGTCTTGGGAGTTATTAGCATTCTAGGAGAATGTTTTGGATATCATGTCTCGACTTAATGACATCAAAGGTGCCTTTTACAACCGAAGGAAATAATTTAGCTAAGCGCTCGATTATTTGATGTTAGCTAGATTTAGTAGTCCCGAAAAATGAGCGTGAAATTTTTAACAATACTTTTTTTGGGGGTCAGTTGTCATAGCTTACAATATCTCTGTAATTGTTAATAATGACTGTAGACGATGCGTTGATATGTGACGGTATATTTATAAGTCGATCCGTTACTGTTACATCATGGATATTTTAACTAGCGTGTAGCGCACACAAACTATTTGAATACAACATACCAACTCTGAACTATACCTTATCTAGGAAATTCTAAGACCTTTTCAAAATTGCATCATGTGATGCATTGACTATCACAACACGTTCTAATTCAAGAGGCATTTGTCAGCTACCCTGTTAAGGGTAGGGTGGGGCTCTTGAAAAAGCGGTGATCAAATCCAATGAAATCGGTAAGTGGTCAGTGTTTGATGATGCTGGCATTAAATGATACTTATTTTAAAACATCGGGACACTACTTCCTTGTTGATCGCTGTTCAGAGAGTTGTTGTACCTCGGCGAAATTGACTGACATTCATTTCTGTGCAATATTGGGCAGTTGCTACTAGAATGAATGTTGTTTCATATTGGTAAACCCACAGTGCTTTATAGTCCTTCACTGCACTCGGTATACAATAGCTTGGCATATGGTAAATGCCCGTAATATTTAATAACTATATGATGGATTATTGAAATATTGTGAATTTCTATAGTAAAACTTCACTTATGTACATTGCTAATTCATATTGAACAAGTGGTAATGGCTCTATGGGTTTACCTGCAGGCAGCGATTTATATCGATTTGATCATCAGGTATGTGCCAATTGGGTAATGGAAACTAAGGGAGATTCCTAGCATCTCACAGCATTTTTAAACATATTATTTATTAAAAGGCGACATACCCTCAATAATGTGCGAAAACATAAATTCTTCATATTCACCTTGCAATAGTCAGATACATGTATTGATTTCCTGCCTTTAAGTTTCAGTAAATCACCTCAGCCGTGTTGTCTAAAATTCACTTCATTAAGACAAGCAAATATCATTTTCCTAGAACCATCCGTACGCTCCTTGCCTAATGCAACTGCTGCGAATATCATCATGAAGGCTAGTTTACCGCTAGCTCCTAAGTGGACGTTTTCTAGTGTAATTGTCGAAAATTTTAAGACCAATCGTGCTTTCATAACGAACCAAAGAACCTTGAAATATTAAATATACCTCCTATAAAATAAACCCATCCCCATTCACAGTCATAAAATCATGCACACATCTAGGATTTTCCATATTGCAAAAGCGGTGACATGGTTAATCATATCAAACACTTTCCCATATATATCGTGAAGAAATGTAGTATTACGGGCTCTATTGGACGTGAGCTCGACTCACCGTGCCTCCAGGGGAGTCTTTAAGGGCTTAGACGTCCACAACGCAACCATCAAGTAGCACTTGGACGAGCAAAGGCAGTCAGAACCAGCAGATAAAAGTCATCATGGGGACGATGCGCTTAACATTGTGCAATTGCCTTTCGCCAGACGAAGTCCACCTCTCCCCTTACAGCACTTAGATGGCGTTTATTTGTCAGCACTTACGGGAGAGGGCGATAAAAGGCAGCACTTGAACATAGCGAAGCTAATATATATGTCATGTTATGGCTATGGTCGCATCACTGTCATTCAATCCATGTACCAAATGACCTTTACCGCTCAGATGAGTGTGCTGAAAGCCTGATGCACATACTAACCCTAATTCATTATCTTAATCAATACAAACCGGCATACGGAAGGAATAACAATACTTATAATTGACTCTAATTCGATAAAAAAACCGAAATGTTTCGAATTGGCATTGTGTTAGTCATGGGGTAAAGCACCAAGGTATCCACACTTTGTTCCGTCATGAATATACATATATTTACGTATAAAGTCACATTTATGCTGGAAACAACTAAAATCAAACGTTTTTAGCCACATACATTATGCGGTTTATTATTCATCCTATATCACAACTTGGAATCGTAATACACCCTATTCAAATTGCGGGTGAAAATTTGATTTATAACTGTGTGGTAGGGTTGCTGTAATGCGTTTGGTTATGGGGATAGTTTCAACACTATTTGAAAACGAGTTCGTTAGGAGCACAATAATTACCATTGCTGACGAGTGATTAATTGTTCCGATGGATCCAGAGATTAATAAGCACCACTTGTAAATCAAACATTCTGATTGACAACTGTAACCGAGCACAGGAAATGCAGTGCTGGTTCCGGATTGACCATCATCTGAACCCCGGGTTAGTTCGGCAGATATTCGACCGCTTAGATTCGTTTGTTGTCATCGATCCGGTTGTTAAAAGGCTTGTTGGATAATATTTGTCTGCTTTCCGAGGAAACACTCATCAACAAAGGACAGTATTGCCACATTATATTCGTCTTATACGTACGGTTATAGATAAAGATGGCATATATTCAAAAGTACATGTACACACGTTCGGAAGTGCGAACGGATTCTAAGCAAAACAAGGGCGTGCATCGAATGGATTGTTCTCTCTGTCACAGATCGGACCAAACGGGCAATGCATTACAACTTTTTTGTAATTGCCTTTCACCAAGTGAAGCCCAATTATCTTTAGTGCAGCATTAACAAAAAACTTTCTTTAGCTCCTTAGGGCAGCAATAAAGAGGGTAGTATAATGAGAAAGCTTCGAAGTGTGGATACGAATAGCTCCGGGAAAGGAACATTGAGCTGTCACTCAGCTCATGAAAAGTATTTTGTTTCAGGTGGAATGCGGCAGGGTAATTACTGGATCCAAATTGCAGCATGCATTAGTGAATATCATTAATAGCTCATCCAACATTCTTTATTGTATATTCCCATAAAACATGATTGCTACTACATAACCGGCAGCAGAGTTTAGATGATCATTTTGGGAACTCAGAAGAGGTGGTGATTTTATCAAAGGTAATCGCACCAGTTGTTGCTAGTCATCCATCTTATGCAGGCCCATACACCCAAATGATAACGGGACAATGAATGTTTTGCTTTAAATATGCCATATTCTGCTGTTTTCCTGCGTCTCATAACCTCCGCAGGTCATTATGATTTGACAATACACATCCTCAGCTTGACGCGTATCGTATTTTCACTTAACATACCAAATGTGCTATCTCATCGTTGCTTGACCCCGGGTGGGATATTCAATGCTTACGTATGATACTCAACTCTTGTGATTACTGAGGTTGTACATGCCGTTAGTTTTGAAATCAAACATTTGCCATCTAAAATCTGTCTGGGTATTTCTGTATTGGGTAATATGGTGTGTTACTTATTTCTTACCCACACGCGTGAACTGATTTAATAATGTGCTAACCCGGTTTATCTTAAGCTTCAGCTAAATCCAATTGGGTTCTGTCTGTTCTGTGCATGACACTCTGTTGTAGATCACTGCTAATTTGATCTGATCATTGACATATCCTGCTAATTTAGTGACGATGCAAACGCTTGGATATCTTACTCCGTTTTAGATGTATGTATTGGATTTTATATGTAAAGCAACATAATGCAGCACTCAATATAACGATTTCGGGGAGCAGGTGATAGAAACAAAGAACCGGAGCGAATAGTGGTAGAGGGTAACTTACATTGTACCTTGTTGATGCCAGATCATTGCTGAGATACTAGCAAGAGTACGATTTAACATGGCTCACCGACATTGTTCGTTATTACCACATTTTCCTTAGTTTATAATGATAAATATAAACTGCATTGTACGGATCATGATTTTGACTTATGTTTAATGGTTGGCCTATTTTAATCAGGCTCATATAATGGTATAAAAACCCGCGTCTAAGTTACGTGTTGCTCGGCCTGTAGCTGGTTTGCGACCTTTGAGCTCCACCATGGTTCGCCCCTGGTTCGCTCTTGGCTTCAGCTTGTGCGATTAAATCTCACCATAGTTATAAATCACCATGAATAGTTTAGTCGTTAGTGGGTTAGTGTCATTGAGTTCGTAGATGTGGACGCGAATAGAACCTTGACGCGTGTCAGTCTCGTATGTCTTGTTCGCTATGTTACGCTATAATGGTCGCTAGAACGGCATAAATTTTTCCGCCACTGTCAGATGAAGCTATAGTGGATAAATGAACATTTTCGTTGATTATATCGTTTGAAAATGCTTCATCGTTCCATGATGCCACATTCTCATTATCATGCCTTTAAATTGAAGGCATGCGAGGAACATTTATCTGCTTATTACATTCACCCCAATATACGGTAACAATATGTGCCACCATGGGCTCACTCTTCCACTCCAGATTTCATTTTACGGGCTATGCCTTGAACAATGCGCATCCGCACTTTCTATAACCTTACAATCGGCGTTTTAAAACCACGAAATCATTTGACGTTTTCAAATAATGTAGCTTCTTTTGACAAAATAACTACGATGGTCAATGCGTCTATCAATTATCACAAAATTAGATAATGAATTCTTCTTTTTCGTCTTAACTAGCTTAACAGGAACGTATTGTTTCTGGAAGATACCTTATAGAAGAGCCATCCAGGATCTCTGTACTGAGTCGCCCAGAGTCATCATATAAAACATCTACCACAAGTAACTTGCAGCATGCCTTCCGGGTCATCCAACAGACCGTCTAGTACAGCAGATGTGGCCTCTAAAGTGCGCTAAAAATTGGCAACAGGTGCAATGATAAGTAGACTGAGCGTCTTGAGTCCCACAACCGGTTCCAATCACAATAGCTAGTTCGGGATTTATTGGGCAATCAATTATTGACAATTGGTTGGCCCTTGCTTTAGGTAGGTAGATATGGTCACAACTGTACCGGTTTTAAAGAGACTGAAGTTTTTCTTGTCACCATATATTCAGTTCCACGTGGAATAAGACGTCTAGGAAGCAGGTGATATTTTTCTAGTGAAGAAGGTATTTGTGGTTATGAGATACACAAGGTTACAATGCCTTATAAACGGCCTTACAGGCTCATCACAAATTGCCGTTTGATTTAGAAATGGCTTAGTAAATGCACGCGTGGTTTGGTGGTTATTTGTAAACTAATATATAACACCATATAAGCTTAAACAATTATTAAGCGGCAAATGACCAAGTATGCTCTGTGTTAATTGCTTCTTTGTCCTGAAGGAGCTGGACGAGTGTTTGTGCTATACTGTTTGACAGATGTACATAATGTCATCTTAAGCAAGCACACAAACACAAGCGCACAGACAATAAGACTATTGTGCCTGAACCTTTACAACAATTTAGTCTCACTTCGAATCAATGTAAACTCCGATGTGATTATTTGTTGAGTTTTAAAACCCTGCTAACTGGACGCAGTTGGATATTAACTCATTTGCACCTCTTCACTCTTTTGGTTAAATAAAAACCGATGACTTATACCATGGATCCATATACTGCAAAGTGTATAGCCTGTCGGATGTACGTAGCCTGCTCCATCAACGGTATATTGGCTGTTAAATATTGGGTATAGTATAGAATAAACACTTGGTATGAACACAGCAGCTAAAACCCCTTAAGGACACGCATTGTCTAGGTTGTGCTTTAAAGCTGTTTTATAGGTATTATGCACAGTTGTTGTTAAACGTGCAAAATTCGAGTAATCAAATGCGAGCCCTTTTTAATAAATGACCGAGCTTGTGTTGGCAATAGAATAACCATAATTTGCAAAATATATAAATGACTTTTAGCAACTAAGACTGCCAAAGCCTGCAAGGGCGTGGGTTGAATGTTGGTTAAGGATTACTTTTGCCTAAGTAATTAGCCATGTTACAGCCAGCAAGGGATAAAGTTGTGTCCATGAAGTGGTGGATAGCGCTGTAGTTAATGACAAACCCTCCCAGCGATGTGCTCGTCTAATAAAGCATAGAATTATATGACGTCATATTCACATTCGCCGCATCGTTAGTTTTCAATGGTATAAATGCAATATAAATAACAGGAACATGAAACGCAGCATGTACATCCATTACAAAACAATCGACATATTGCTGGTAAACAAACGTCATTCATCTAGAATTCCGTGCAATTGTTTATGTGAGACATAGCGGACAGCATTTTAAAACTAAAGCTGACAAGAACCGTACTGTTAAGATTACTTTTGCCTTCGTCAAGGATAACTGTTTCCTAAATCATTATGCATCTTCAAAGGATGATTTAATAGTATCATCAAACTCCCACAACCAACACACCCGTAACAAGATTCGGCTGGGTAGCACATATACCTGTGCCATCATCTAAACATATCAATAAAAGATGGTTCTCCATACGTCTTAAGAAAGCGAACGCATACACCTCTTGGCAGTACGCCCTGGTGGTTTGGGTGACATCTTTGGAAGTGATGTTATGCTCGCACAGTGATCTTATGGTAGTATGGTGGATGGTAGTATGGTGGAGGTGACAGCCCTCTTCTCTACCCTACGCAAGTCGCTTACATGATTTGCCCACTATTTGGCTGGTGATTGTTAACAAGGGTGTTGTAAATATAAATAACATCATTTATCGTCCAATATCAATAACGATATAAGCGTCCCATAATTTCATTAAATGTCTCTTATTCACCGTAGATCATATTGTTAGGCGATTTTCACGTTTTATTTTCTGCATTGGACCTACGTTAACTAACATGCGTCTCATTGGACAAGACAGGCATTCGTCATTTGTGCAATTGTTCAATGACGAATTTTATCGAATAGTTGCAAGTGATCATCCATGCAGTTATATGATAAATGGGACAATCGGCTTTAAATTGTGCGCCATATGTCTCTAGTAATATGGGTTTTGTAAGGGGTTCATATGCTTACCCAGGTGGAGTTAAGACGCTTAAGATAAGGGAGGCAGAAATGATATCGCGATGACTTACAGCAATGGCTTTCGCACATAATTTTCTTCAACAATATGCGTACATATATCGTGCCATTAGTTAAATGGCACAATAAAGTTGACTATGCATCCCTTCTTCTGGTTGGCAAAATTACTGAATTTTGCATGGGCGTTTCAATGAATAAAAAAATATTCAAAGGGAAAGCTTTGTATATTCAGCACAGAGCAATATTGTATGAACACCTCTACCAATCTATATATGTTTTGCTCAGTGGATTCCTACTGTATACAAAATAAACAAACGCAGTTGAATATGATCACCAGCACTGGATCATTTCCAGATGATGATGCTATTTATTGGTGGCGTCTGTATAACCTATTTCGTTGTTAACTGAGGTCAAGTCGCCCTTTTGCGCAGATGTATATGCTTTAATATACAACACTACACTGCTAAACACGAACGAGCTACACTTCATTTCATATCAACAATATCTATACGCAGGTTATTACTGGCATCCACGCGTTGTACGTAATATGGTGAGGCTTATCAATATCTGTGTCTGTTCCCTCAGCAATGTGTCGATGGCGATCATAGTATCACAGGTGACATCTGGTATGTTAGCTGTAGCACTGGGTCATTCGCTTATTAAGCAGAACGCACCTGTGGATCCAGTGCTCTCAAATATAGTCACAGATGCAATTCTAGTACTTTAACTTAAACCTTAACGTGAATGCTATATTTACTAGTTGCTCCAGCTGGACGTCTGCTCCGTATTACGAAGATTAATTAGTTGCTATCGGTTTCAATTAGAAAGTTGGTGGGCGACACCGGCTCAATAAAAAATCAAGTTAAATCATAAACGTCTTTGAAGCTTCGTTAGAACTTGCAAAGTGAGGTTATAAGCGAATGATATAAGCGAAGCCTCGTTTGGAATTCCTATCGTAAAGTTCATTAATAGTCATCACTGACATGACCAGGGAACATTCTATATATTGTGACCTGGAATCACCGCCATTTCTTGTTATACATTCACTGCATGACATGTTGTTATTCATGCTTCAGCGTGTGTCGGAAAAAAACCCTGCGTCCCAAAAACGCTCACTGCCAACTCGCATTAGTCAAACGCACATAAGCCCACACTGAGAGCATTTTCATGGGTGGACGTTAAGAGTAGTCAGCATGTGTGTGACAGTTGTTTATCGAAACTATCGATCAGCTGGATTGAATATAAAACTAGCGACATTTATGGGAATGCGTATCGGGGATGTGTATCACCAGCTGCAGCTGGATAAAACATGAATTATATTAACAATTATAAAACGTGTGCATTAGGCACAGACATCCAACTGCGATAAATTTGCTGCACTAGCCATAACTGCTACATGGTCTTTGTTCGACCTGAAAGAAAAACTTCGATATTCATTCATGTTTATGCATTGCAGGAGAAACATTATTCCTTGTGGAGCTAATTATTCTTTGTGACCTGATTTATCTCATCAATATGTCGTTATCTGAGTTTTTCACAATGGTTGTAACATAGGGTAATCCTAAACGAGGTAACTGACATTGGGCTATTTAATTAAATGTACCATTTTCAGTCGCTTTTGTTTATAAATTGAGAAACCCTTTTCTCTGGATGTTATCGTATCATAATGACAACAATAGCTGGCGTATGACATTTTTGAGATAGACATGTTCAGGTATATCGAAGCCTATGAAGGTCATAACAATGTACAAGTCAAACGTTTCATAACATTCGCTCATTTTGTGTTGTAATCATATTTTTCATCATTCATTATTGTGTATCGTCGTATGACCTTTGAAACCTCTAACTATGCAGTACTATTAAGAAGACATCTCTAATTAATTTCAAATTACTTTCAGCCTCACAAATGCTCTGTCATACCAGTCTTGGTCATGTCTGTGGCCGATCGCAATGCTAACTGATCATTGCCGTCTGTTTACATTGGAGCTAGCCATATGGTAATTGTGATATCCAGTCCCTGGCAGTAATTGGCTTCTTTGTCATTTTGAATCGCTTATATATGTGTAGAATAAGTCTCATGAGAGCTCCGAGGGTTACCTTTTCGATCATTCGCCCATGCATGCTTCGGTTGACGGTTGCAATTTCCAGCAATTGCTTTCATAGATTCACGCTGAACAGGATGAATAGAGTAGTTTTAGTTACTTTGAGTATCCGGAACTTGACAGCCACTAGGGGTCCCTGAGACCTTCTGCAGCGTGCTGACATTAAATGTTTTGTGTCATGTTTTATCCTCATTTATATATAACTGTGTAAGAAACTGATGACACCACTCTCATTGATGAACATTACATCAAGTTGATGCATTATGTTAAGATGCAAAGCTCATTTATCGTTCTTCGCTGTAATTCTTGGAGGGCGTCCAGGTATCTAATGGGTAACTTTCGAATTTTTTGTACGATAAATGCATCATTTTGTTTTTCTTATACGTTGAATTATCCCATTAAAGATGATATTTGAAACCAACAGTGGGTTATCTTTAATGCAGAAAATTCTAGTACCTTAGATGGCAGGTAATCATATTCTTAGCATGATAAACTGGCGGAAGTTATTGCCCAAAAAAGTCTTTAAACCCACATTGGGCGGAATGATATTATCTTTCCTTCAAATATCCGCAACGGGCTTAACATAATGACCGCATAATGTTAGTCCATCTGAGTGCTGTATTGAGGCCCATATTGCATATAGTATTAACAATTTCCTTGTAGAAAAACCTTTCTATAATGTGTTCTTCAAAGGGTGATGTGAAACCATGATATTATACACGTTCAAACACTCATTTAGACCTATAATTTCGACGAGTCCTTAAACCACCATCGCCGATTCAGTTAGTTCCCAAGAAAAAAGCCGACATCAATGGTTTCAGAATATTGCTAGCTGAGTTTATTCACGCTGATACCGCACGCAGTACCATTGAACCACTCAAGTAGAATCGAATAACGCGCCGGGTAGTTTCGGTCTGTCTGTAAATTAACAACAATTAAACAGTACATATTATTCTTACAAAGATTGGATTTATAAATGTGCTAGTTGAAGTTTTATATTGTTGGCACTAGACATAGCCTGTGTTAGTTCTTTTGAGATAACATCCTTAGTTACAGTTTTTAAGTTATCTTTTCATATCATTTGTTGATGTTCGGGATAGTTATATTACTAAATAGCGAGCTCCTAACTGCCCTGCAAGTTCATTGATGAACAATTTATCAAGGTCATAGGTTAGGGTCATTAACTTGTGTGAGCGCTCCACCGAGATCTGACCTCTGTTGAACTGTCGCAGGGGGAGCTGTCATTGAAGCGATCAAGTTCACGTCCCTGGCGCTTATTGGTGCTTTATCAAACATTCTAGCCCGTGCAGCGTAAGGACCTTGGATTACGATGCTTTCCTTACCCACTGTGCTGCTTGCGTACACCATATGATAGCTTTAAATGTATTCGTACATGGTCTAGTAGATTAAGTGCATTTAAAGAAGTCGTTTTATTGGCCGTTATTGTCAGGTTAAAGATAGGCATTTGAATAATTAGCAAGTGACAAATACCTTGTCAATGTGGGCAGGAGCGTGCTAACTATCGCCATGACTCGGAGATGAACCATGCAATATGTCTCGTCGGACATGGCAAGATGAATACCGACCGTGACACTTATTATGACAGTTGCGTTCATACCCATTCTCATGCGTGTCAGCCTGAAGGGAGAACCATTGTCTTTAACTGTTACTTATCCACTGCCTGTGTCCATGACAAGAACCGTTTGTTGAATATATTACAAGGGAGATGTTCAGAGAGTGTGGTAGAATGTTAAGGCAGTTAGATCATCGGTTTCATGGGGCAAGTAACGTCTCATTCAAATGTGCTTTTATTATTTCATCTTAAACTAACAGTACCTAAACCTATTCTTATATCTTGCCAAAATACCCTGGCGGTTCCAAGCAATAGAAACATTACGAAAAAATAATCTATTCACAACTGCAATTAAAACATTCCTTTCGCGTTTATTGCTTATTTCCTTTTCAAATTGGTTTATAATGCTCACACTACAACTATTGTTGTTTTTTTATTGACGATTTGCCAAACCACATCCTCTACATCCACAAAACACCCTCTTTATTGTCAACAGAAGGCCATACATCATTTAAATAATGGAACACCTCCCTATTATGGACTTGGTGTTTTTATGTGATGGTTTCTTGTCAATATAAATGTAATTATTATCATTATTGATGTATTCATTTCCTATGATGACCGATGATTTAAAGACGCATATGCTCTATCGATTTATTTATAAAGAGAAACATAAAACGTGGGCTCGCTAGTGTGTTCAGATCCCAGACGATTCTAATAAATACATTCCCTTCTTGGATATACAGATATTCTGACAATTATCAATAAACGCAGGAGATATGTCGATAGAAAGCCTGTAGGTGTCATTGTCAAGTTCGCTGCATCACCCATTGAGTAAATATACTTCCGGTTGTGTTGACTTCAGTGTTTATGTATCGCATCTTTATGTCTTTGTGTCATATTGAATTCCATGATTATCTGTCACATGAATTCACGATACTAAATTTGTATATGTGTTGAGTATGGAACTGTTTTAAACCAAGCATCGATAAGTCGATGTGATTTTAGTGCTGCCCAATGCAAACAAAAATACAAATGACGTACCTAGAATAATAATTTAACCACATCAACATGATGCTTAGAAAATTGCATCTTATCGTAGAAAAAGCAGTGATACTGTTTTCCGTTATTGGCACAGATTAAAGAACAAATAGTTAAGTACTCCATAAATGTTAGTATTAGGGGTTGTTGATCTATCTTATTATTGAGTCTATTAATCGGACCAGATGTGTTTTGACGGCCGGTGTGGAACATATTGTGGGGTCTGTCAGATTGTCAGTGTTCTAAGCTCAAGTGAATGATTGTGTAGATAACCAGGTGTCTCCGTAGCATAGTGATTGTTATCGGATAAGCTGTTGTTATCGTGTGTACGTTTGTTTGTTGCGCATTTGCGAGTGATACGCAAACGTGATTGCGGGTGACTGGCAATGTTTCGTGGCATCAACTGACGATTACTGCCTGCTATTTCTATTCAAAGAATATTAACCGGTATTTATGCAAGTGTAAAGCTAGCATTCGCGTCATGGCTTGTTTCTCCCGCCTAAGACCTGAGTGGAAGTAATAAAGTTCCTTTCTGCAATGGGCTTTATCATGGTACGATATTTATATCACAAAAGGCAATCTTAATCTCAATTTGCCCCTGAATCTTTATACGATTATCGTGTCCTTTTGTTTTCCTTACTGACGTCTAGTCACGAAACAACCATAATATGATAAAAGGGCACAGCGCATTTGAAAATACTGTTATGAAAGAGAACCACCTCGTTTCTGTGTCAATTGAATGCCGCAGTACCGCAGGGAAACTACCCGTTAGTTACCGGCCTTCAAACCGTTGACCAACAGTTCAGCATTCACAGAGATGGAGAACCCCGATTATCTTAAGCTTCTGTTTAAAAACCTTGGATTTTGGCTGTGTCGTGAATAATAATACATCTGGTACATGGAGCGCTGTTGCAGATCACCCCTGATAGGATTTGACCCTTGACATGTCCTGCTCCTTATGCATCACCTAATATGGTGATGGTGTGGCCGTTAGTGAGACTGTAGGTTGAATGTACGATAATCTGTTAACTGACGATTACCCCTTTAGCGCTAATTGGGAAGCGAATTCGTGTGGTGTTGGTTGCTATGGAATTGCCGACGAGGCTACTATCGCAAAACATGATGCATTGGTTTGACCAGCTCAGACTAATCGACATTAAGTATGTCGTGTAGGCCTTCCTCTGCGGCTTTACTCCCATATGAGTTTATCTACTTTGTGCTTCCCAGCTATTTTTCTAAAATAATTATTCCACATTCCGCTATAAAGTGTGTAGGCTTTCCCCCTAGGGTAGATGAACGATGATCTTTTCTTTGAATATTGCCTGTAATCCACCATTCTATCTGTGGGTATCTATAAAATTACTTTGTTGATATCAAGGATTTGCAATGGGTTTATCGATATCTTACTTGCTCATAGGTTATGGCGGTGTGATACATACAAATTATCAATTGACAAAACCATACTACTTGATTGATGTACGACCGTCAGTATGTTGCACGCAATGCCCTTGTGCATGGTAACGTTGGATACATTACATTGCATATCATGACTTGTTATAGACATTATCAATATAAGACATGAAATATAAACAAATGTCATAAATATTGATCTTATTAGAATAATGCATGACACTTTGAAACAAATGCCGCATATCCTGCTCTCGCCATGGTTGAATACAATTTGTGTCTTATTCTTCATTTGGCTGTTCTGGCTTAGTTACGTGATAAGAGTCTTTTTATCTTTATGCTTAGTGTTTGAAGGTTTGTAGTAAGATTACACCGAGGATTCAGGATTGTGCATAACATTCGTATTATTCCCTCCCTATGTTGATTTTTGTGATCATTCCCATCTGAATCTTGCTGAATGATTCACCCATTATTGTTAATCATAAGAAACGGCATATTGTGCTTATCCACGCGCACATGTGGTGCAATCGCCTGAAATGTCAGTTGTTAACCATCTAAAACACCCGGACGTTAGGTTACAGCAGAACGGCCGTCTATAATGTGTCGGAAAATGCACTTTCTTTTAATTAAATTCAAGCAGCACAAACCTGCTCAGCTGCAATGTCTTGTGGTATATTTGCGTTTTTCATCCCTTTATAGCTTAAACCGATTAAATTCTAGGAGACCATGTCTCCCTGGAAGAGGAAGGCAAGTTAATGAGTAGCTGTGTGTAACATTGGGATATTGTGTGTGGCGTTCGCATATTTGTCATTTGCTGTTAAAATTATTTGACATTGTTTCAGATTCTGCTACAAACTTTGTCATTTTGTGTTGCAGATCTAGTTTGGAATTACAATTTAAACGCCCGTGCAATTGGTAGGTTGGTATAACATTGCTTTGTCACCGGACAATCCGGTCCACATGCGATATGGTGATTATGAAGTAATTGCTATTTGCCCGATAAGGAATCGGTTTGGGGTGGGCTATATTAACTTATACGATAAATATAAAAGGCCAGAGTTACAACAAATTGCCGTTAGAAAAGGGCTAGGTTGTGCAAAATTATCCCTAGCTTATTAAAGCCGTCACCTGTATATCAAAATTAGGGCAAGTCCCGAGGGAAATATTGTCCTTGACCCTGACTTTTTATTCTCGGTCGCGATGGATGGCCTTCAAACCCCGTTTTAACCAAGTGCAGCCAGTCTACGAGGTTAATGGACTCCAGGAGATGATATAGGGGCGGCGAAGGGCAGGTGGTGTGACATAGTATACGGCGCATTATATCCAGTTTGATGATCCGAATGCAAGATTTACATATCAAACAGTGTAATTGATAGCGGTTGTTGGTGTATGAATAAATGGCGTTGTCCCATGG
>CM067357.1:53659611-53722111 GCA_034190875.2 Urechis unicinctus
TATATTTATTAATACATATATGTTCATATATCGAAATATATATATATATATATATACATCGATTATATATATATATATAAATATATGTATTTATATATATATATATATATATATATATATATATTTAATATATATATATATTTATATGTATATATATAGAATTATATATATAAATATTTATATATATTCATCTATATATATATATATATATCGCTCTATATATATAATATATATATATCTATCTAGATACATATAATACATTCATATATATATATCTATAAATATATATGTATATATTTGTATATATGCATATATATATGTTTATATATATATATCTATATATATATATATATATATATATATATATATATATATATATATCTATCTCTATATCTATATAATATATATATATCTATATCTATCTATATATATATATATATATATATATATATATATACATCCTCGCAATTCCAAGAAGCCTGTGGCATACATTGTCTTGAGCTTATTTTCATTCATCCATTGAGACCTGTCATATCTAGAACATTTAAGGGGTGATGATAGTAGTTGTGCTCCTAGTACTGACACTTGACGACAAAGCCAGGGTTGGTTCCAATTAAAATGGAATCCGGACATGAATACATTCCTCAGAAGTCTGTCATTCGCTGTAATCTGTAGTATATAGACACCTTAATGGCAAAATGGATCGCCCTCCGAGCACCCTGTGAATTAACTTATTTCTCCAAATATGTTTGATTTAAAACATTACCTTATTGGTTCCAGTTTCACAATACTTATGTTCCGTGTGAATTAAATATGAGTTACACATGATATATGGGTTGACTCACATCCTCGACGTGATTCAGGGATTAAATGAAGTTAAAGGAATTCGATCAAGGCAACTATATGGAACAGGGAAAAGTTGCTGATGATGGGATTTATTAGGCCTTAATGGTGTCGATTAAAGGATCCAAAGCACATAGAGTGCAATTTTTTAATTCCGGTCTACATACAGCAGTTTTCTATCGTAGTTCAATATAAAATGATGAGAGTTATTTTCAACCTGAAGCTATGAACGTTATAGGAATAAGAACATAATCTGCTTGTCATGTTAATGCATGTGTTGCACTTGATGGCTAAGCCTTTGTATCATACGCGTGACGTCTGGAAAACAAGCGATGCATCCTATCGGAGACTTTAAGTGGATGTTTTTCTCAAGTCTTCTCATATATTGACGGGTCTTTCCACTATGTGACTCCCAATGAAGATGCTGAACCTACTATATTCCTTACACGTTCATTGCATGTAGCAATAAAGCCACGACCACGTTTTCCATTGCTATTTCAAGCAGATACAATATATTGTTGGTATACAAGGATATTGTACGCAGCGCAGTGTTGTGAAATCATTGACAATGTTGAATCTTTCCAAATAACCTCAAAACGCTCATTGGTTGTGCTCGTAGTAACAATGAGGGTACATGTTGTCGAATAAAGAAACAGCAGTCCACAATGTGTTGATATGCCTGAATTGCATTCATTTCAGCCTTCTACGGAATGAATGCAGCAATGCATTAAAACATCCCATTGAAAGGCTGATAAAAGGATGAACATGTTAAGTAAACAGCTAACAGCAACAGTTTCCAGCGAATTCCGAAAGGCATAGTTATGCAATGGTACATTGGACATTCATTCCTTTCCACTATCACTTTTATGTATCGAGCGGGATAAACGTCCAATGACATTCGGGTGTAACCCAATCCATTGATCTTTACTCCGAGAACTTTGTATTGTACAAAAAACAAATCCCAGAAAACTCTATGGAATTTATATAAAGTGTACCAGCACGGTAGCATCCCAGGTTTTGTTTACCTTTCCTATTAACAATAAAGAACACATTCACCATCCGCATCAGCTCCGTTGCCACAATGTCAACATTAATGAAAGATATATCCAACGAAGTTCAACTCACTATAACACCCCTAAGATCTGGGTATCAAGTAAGGTGAACAATAATAAGGTTGAGTCATGTTCGGAATCATGGCATGCTAAGGCGGTATATAGTTACACGAGAATATAGCGTGATTATTGCTTGCAAACAAAATCCATTTGACTGACATATTGTGTTCTAAGTTGTATAAGTTTAGCATGAATTATCCGTTCCATTCAATCCGTGGCGCAGTTTTTGTCAAATGATCACATTAAATGCTCCAACTGTAGTCACGATGGAAATTCACCTGATATGTTATTCAGTCATGCACCTATTGTGTGCACAACTAGTGCAGCTGCCATGTGTGTTTCTATTTCAAGCTCACTGTATAGACATAACCCTATCGATTTCTTAAATTCCGGAAAACCGGGATTGAATTGTCAAACCGGCTTATTTGTTAGCAAATACCTTCAACGAAATATCCGACCTCTCCGGGATTTTCCAGTCATGAATCGTTGTTGACGTTGCCAAATTGCTTCTGCTCCGAGGGTTTAATAGTGTCAAATTAGATTCCTTTCCTATAATCATAATGAAAAAATTACCAATTCCTGCCCATCATATTCCGTTACACCAACGATGACTTATCGATATTTCCATACCTGAGAACGCAGGAATGGGAATCGAATCAGTTGTTCCAATGAATAAATGCCTCTTGATTAAGTTTCTGATCAAATTCAATGTAATGCAGTCTCCCCGGTGCTGTTTGCATTTATGATCAAGACGTCATTTGTGTATTATGTATCACCAACAGTCTCTGCATTCTACTAAGACAAACATAACCCTCGTGAATGTTTGGGTTACAGCAGGGACCCCTGTTGGCGTGTTAATGGAGTCTCCTCGGTGCTGTTTGCATTTATGATCCAGACGTCCTTCGCACATTATATATCACCAACAGTGAAGAAACATTTCACTCATCCCATTGCAAGTTGCTCATTTTGTTGATACATTTTCCTGCTATCTATCTACATGTTTTCAGCAAAAACTAGAGACACCTCAGGTACGACAAAGTTGAAGTTCTAAAAATAACAAATGATAATGCTCGTTTTGGTTCAGAACTTCGAATATATAAATGATGAAAATTTATCTCTTGTTTAATTAAATTACAAACAGCAGACGACCGATAGTAATTCGCGATAATTTGTTCCCATTATTTGAACATTTACATGTAAAGGCTAAAGGTTTGGCATTACGTGGTACCACTTCTGCTAAAACGTATTTCATTGTCAGTGGAAGGACCTTATATGTCATCCCAAATAATAGTTCTGTAAGCTATATACACGGGCTTAGTGTTTTTGGTTTTTTGTCCACTTCGTCTCTAATCCATAAGCACAAAACAACACAAGACTTGTTCCCTCTCTTGACAGAAAGCTTAATGTAGCACTCGCTGTCTCTATTACCGCTGCATTTACTAAAACAAACATACCCTTCGCGTATAGTTAGTTTACAACAGGGGCCCCAGTTGGGGTTTTAATGGATCAGAGCCTTGTGACAACTCGTGGAATAGAAATGCTACCAGGGAATAAATATCAAGATGTCTATTTGGTTGTAGATACAGGAAAGTAAGTGAACCTGAATTTACATTGAACTTGTTTCGCTGTGAGCGGTGGCATTATAATTGATACTATTACAACTGAGACATGCAGTGCAACCGCGTAGGTATGTCTGCATGGGATTCTTCATGATGTCATATTTTGTTCTTGTCGCATGGGTTCTTTTTATAAGAGCGTCTCATTTGCTAATGGATACTGCCGTAATTAGCAATAACACTGCGGCTGATGACAAAAAAATTCGGATCTTTTTTAAGCAGGTTGAAAACGCTTGGTTAATCAGCAATACGAACGTCACTTGCGGACTTTGCATACTCTTATTAATGCAAATTTTAAACAACATATAATGATAATGTCAGATTGTTTTGACATCTTTGGATCATCAAAATGGGCATGTCAATTACATATTGACAATCGATATATATTTACAGGTATGCAAGTGGGTACAAGACTAAACTACATGATCTACAGACTAATCTATGTTGAATTATCAATTACCTTTCATGGAGAGGTCTTAAATATCAATGTTTTATGCATCATTTTTGTATGCCGGAATGGCATTTTGCTGTTAGGTCTGAAATAATTTCACTAAATAATCAGCTATTTTAATCTGAACTTGCTTCATTTATTATTCTGATGTTTAAACCTGACTCTTAGCATTGGTTCATGTCATAACAACATAGAAAACCATATATCCAACATGTTATTTACATGCGACAAGGGCTGTCTGAAGCATTGAAGTGGGAAGCGACAATTTCCGTATGTGATTTTGTCCCGTGAAATGTGCTTGAAATAACTAACATATCCATTGGATAAACGGATTGCTTGTACCATCTTGGGACGGATTGCTGTCAAGAACCTTATCATGCAGGTGAAAATCGTTGGCAAATGTGTATGGCTGGAAGTTTGAAACACCTTAAAAGGGTCGTACTTTTTGGGCGCAATCTGTGAAAGATGCAAGGTTCAGGGGAACTGAATGGCAGCTGTCGAGATAAACTAACAGCATTGTGTGCCATCGCAGAAGATGAAGAATCGTGTAGC
Organism: Urechis unicinctus; assembly: GCA_034190875.2. Classification (NCBI taxonomy): domain Eukaryota; kingdom Metazoa; phylum Annelida; class Polychaeta; order Xenopneusta; family Urechidae; genus Urechis; species Urechis unicinctus. Next base: position 53,664,186 of record CM067357.1, read on the forward strand.
TTATGGGGGACTCAAGAACGGCGCCAAGACGTCAGCATCCTGGCTGCTGTTTTCTGATGATATAATATGCTTAATCCTGCAATGATATAGGCTAACGGGTTTGGGATATCTTGTTATACAGTGGCACTTCCATCCCGATGGAGTAAGTTCGGAATATGGTGTGGGCTACGATATTGTGTCAATTATATGATGGCTTTCAAGGTAAGCTTAATGAGTGTTGCAATCATCTTAATCATCAGTGCCTTTCAATTCGCATTTATGTCATGGGTTAATTCACACACTGAGCCCATTAAGTAAATCTTGTGTGAACATTGTCAGATCGGCAGGTGTACAAGGTAATATGTGAAAGGAACTAGACTTCATTATATGCAAGTATGGTATCAATGATACACGAGAGCAAACTATTATCAACGGGCTTATTTCGTTAAAATCGTTAAGTGTATAGACTGCGGCATGTGATGATTAGATGGTGATAATAAATGCAAAATGAAATTATTTTAAAATGCTAAAGGTGTGCGGTGGACGTAGTAAATAACAATTGTAACCGCTTCACCTTTTAGCTGTTTCCCCTTGCGTAAGTAAATCTAAAGCCACTTACAAGCCCATGGTAGGCTGCCTAGTTCTGTAAAGTTCTTATTATCGGTCTCATTAGCCAGCCTCGATCAGGCTGTCACTACTGGATGTCATATTGACGCCACTTAAAGCCGGCCAACGTCTTTTAGTCTTGGCAAAGTCTAATGTAAAGCGCCATGGAGGGCAAACGAGAGTTGTTGAACGCAAAGTAATGCTGTGGAATCTAGTCGTGATCCTCCAGTAGAGGAACGTTCCTGTGGGTCAAGGTGCCCCTACTGACCTATTGAACCACCGACCCGGGATAGATCGACTCTACGGTTAATTTTTTGTTTGGCTGCAAATTAACTGTAATTTGACCGTAAATATCACCCTTTCAAATAATATAATTTTTATACGTATTTAATTTTTTATCTTATTAGCAGTAGATATATCCGTTGTCACTGTTGTTTGTAAATATCACCTTTAACTTCCGTCTTTACATCATTTATTAAGCATTTTTTGCAAGGGCGATATTAAAATCAGTAGACAGCTAGTTATAAAAGCAACTGCCTTGCTAGTTCAACAGTGAGCCATTTTCCAAGGGTGCTCCAAGATACGATCATCTGCCCAACGGTCGTGGCGGACTGTAAATGAAGCGCTCCAGTTTATTTCCCTGACACCTATTGGCGCTGTTGAATGTTACCTAAACCAGCCAGCGCTTCGTGAGTGACTTCGACATTTCCCCCACTCTTGCATGCAATACGAGATAGGATGAAATTGATTAATAATTGTCAAGTTTCTTATGAGTATATAAGGAGGTTGTTTTATCAGCTGTTATCGATTGGTTTTTGATAGGCATTTGAATTGTTCGTCTTTCATAGCAAGTGAAAAATGACTTCTCTCTGTAGGAGGGATAATTCTGTCTCCATCACATGATTTGACAATACCATTGAAAGTGACCAGATGAGTACTGTGACTATTATTGTGAGAGCTGTTTAAGCACCCAATGTCAAGCGTGTCCACTTGAAGTGTTATTAATCATCGTCGTTTCTAATTCACAGCATATGTCAACAAACCTATTTGACAAAAACCCATTTCCGACGCATCACCATCGTGAGGTTTTTTATCTCGAGCTTCAAATCATGCATCTACCCGTGTTTCGCGATTAACCTGAAGTATATTGACATTGTTTCCTCAATTTTTATTTGACTGCTAAAGATTTGTGAAAGATGCTAAGCTTTTTCCAAAAATTTATCAAGGGAAGAATACAAGACGCGCTAGTCTTTTTGTTTATTTCTAATAACCTCACTTTGTAATTCGTTGGATAGTCAAGAGGCACATGTATTGATATTCTGACAATCATTAGTGAACGCAGGAGTTGTGTCATTTGTGGTTACCATATATTTTACATTAATGAGGTCGCCGGCCATTGTGGGTTGCATGCATTTAACATTCATGAGGTCGTCGACCATTGTGGTTTTCACGCACTTTACATTCGTCCGATAGTTTGCCATTGTGGTTTCCATGTATTTCGCTGCCGTAAGGTCGTTAGTCATTGTGGATACCGTTTAACTGATGCTTGGTGTGGGTGGTCGTGTCTCACCAGGAGGCTTGCTTTTCGATGTCATTCGGGCGCCAAAGTGTCTAAGGCGCAAAGTTTTAGTCCAGTTTGAAGGTGATACAACAGCAAATCGACCTATGTAAGTTTCTATACTGAAATCTACATAGAAGAGGAATTTGTACGTAAAATGTACCGTGCACAAGATCCATTGGAAGCCTGATTTAAAGATTATATGATCCAAAGATTTGCTCACCACCGGACCGATACAACAAGATGTCGATCAAATGGATTATGTCAGACGTGACGCTGAACTCTGTTTTGACTTTCATTGTTTACAGTATGGATAACTCCCCCTGTGCAAAGATACGACAAATATGTCGTGAGTTTTACTCAGCAGAAGAAATTCATGAAGCAAAAGAGGCTTGATGGGGCTTGGGAACAGTGACGTCCTTCCCCCATTCATTAAGAGACGTGATTGCCCAACTCGAGCAGAAGTGGATGCGAATATTGACGATATTGTCGGAGGACTTCAGAAACTAGATGCGTCTGATAAGATGTCACAATTTGCTGCGAGTCCTCAAGGTCTGCATCGCATTCCAAAGGCTATCCCTTCTGAGACGTGCCCAATATCGTTATGTGAACGAGTGTCTCAGTTGGAAGATGGACTGCATAAGTTAAAGAAACACATTGAAGAGGATAAAAGTCATATACGTCAATCCTATGGATCAGTTGTGACCTCGCGTTCTCAAGAAGAAACACTATTAATTTGGACACAGATTAATTGCAATGACCATTACGAAGATATTGATCGTTACTATGAGGAAATCGTAAATGTGTGTCAGAGCAGCTGTTCAGTGTATTCCTGGGAATAGGAAACGTAAACATCGGCCTGGCTGGGGTGAACAAGCCAATCAGCGGAAAGCAAAATCAATATTTGGTGTCGACTCTGTGTGAATAAGGGTGTCCCACCGCTGGCGTTCTTAAAGACACCAACTGTAAAGCAAAGCGAGATTATAAAAGGACGTCACGGTACGTGATCAGAAATCAAAATAAGCTTGCGTCTGATAGAATGGCAGTTTCTTTGGCCGCAAGTGATGGTCGCAGTTTCTGATAAGAAATACGGAAGAAGCATTTCAAAACTAGTCGACCGTGTCCGTAACGGATGGCGTGCACGGCGACGACGAGATATGCAATGTCTTTAAAGATAAATATGAAATAATGTGTCTTATAGTAATTCTGCAATGGATGCTCTTAATGAATCATAGGGTAATGACGTACACTGTAATTGTGCCGGTGGAACATGTGGCTCTTTGCATGCTATCGACATTTCACAAGTTAGGCAAGCAGCTTGTAAGCTTACGAGATAAAACAGACGGTGTTTGTGAAATAACTTCTGATCACATACTGAATGGCTGCGATGAGTTATATACCCATCTATCAAAACTTGTAACTATGATGTTGAATCATGCGCATACGCCACACGGTATGCTAACATCTACGCTTGTTCCTATTCCTAAGAACAGAAATAAATCATTGAAAAGCAGTGATAATTATCGATAAGCAGCTCTTAGTAGTATCATAGGGAAACTGTTAGATAATGTGATTATTGACTATCAAAGTGATGTATTGAAATCGGGTAGTTTACAACTCGGACTTAAACCGTCACACTCAAAAACACAGTGCACTTTTGTATTAAAGGAAATCATAGATAGTTATGTCATGTTATTGGATGCTTCCAAAGCGTTTGATCGATTTAATTTTATGAAACCACAAGAGCGTGGTATATGTGCTATGACTGCTAAACTCCTACTTAACATGTATACGCCTCAAACGTTAAGAGTTAAGTGGAACAATAGCTTCTCGGACAATTTTGATTGTACTAATGGAGTCAAACAAGGGGTGGTTTTGTCACCCATTTTGTTTGGTGTGTATATCGATGAATTATTGTCACGGCTCTCAAACAGGGGAATCGGGTGCCATGTTGGTCACCGTTTTGCAGGCGCTGACGTTTTAAGTTATGCTGACGACGTCGCTCTCATTGCTCCTTCTATGAATGCGGCCTAATCCATGCTTAAAACTTGCGAAGAGTTTGCCAAAGAATATAATGTTATATTCAACACATCAAAAAGCAATTTGTTGCTTTTTAATTGTCAAAAGCGCGATATGAATCTACAACTAATTAGTGTTAGATTAAATGTTTGTGAACATGCTGTCCATCTTGGATCCTATATAGGAAGAAACTTCGAACAATTGCATATGCATGCTGCATGTGGTGATGTTGTGTCGAAAACTAATATGCTAATGTCAAGATTCGGTCACTGTTCCGTAAACGTTCGTAATACACTATTTGACAAATATTGCACACGTTTTTATGGATCCCCATTATGGACGCTTTCGTGTATTTCATTTAAAAGCTTATGTTGCACTTGCCGCAAATGCATCCGCCATGTACGGAAACTGCACCCTAGAACAAGATCAATGTATATACCTTTTTTAGCTGGCAGACTACCTCTAAAAGAACAATTAATTGTTGCGATGTATGAATTTTTTTCTTAAATAATCTTAATAGCACGAATGATCTTGTATCGGCGGTTAGCCGATTATGTTGCTTTAGTAATTCGAATGTTGCAAATAATATAAGATATATTATGAATATCGTTAATGTTAATACTGCGATAATTTACGACCGGACCATTACTTTTAATGATATTTAGAGAAAGCTTAGTCTACCGAACATTGATCAAGAAATATGGAACTTTGTTATCTCCATACAAGAACTTTGTGTGGCTCGTGATTGTGAAAATATTCCCGATTTTTCGCACGAAGATATCAATGTCCTACTTAATTTTATTTGCACGTTATGATCGCACCCCACGCTTTGTTAAATGATTGCACTTGAACTTTATCGTCATAAAATATCTGTATTATGAGTGCGAAATAAATGCTATTATATTATTATGGTATCAGCGTGGTGTTGTTTCATCATGACCCGGCTCCCCTCCAACTCCAATATGTTGTTAAACACACCACGCATACAGATGATGCAGTGAAATAAATACTACTCTAACTAGTATGTGTTCTCGCTGTGGGCCTAAATTCTTATCATATTGTTACATTAGGCGGTTTTGTTGTTAACTGCCTTTTCATAGCCCCGCAATGTCATTCTCAGGGTTTACAAAGTGTGCGTCAGGATAAGGTAAAACCATCCAATGATTTTGGTTGGTCGGCTTGACATAGAGCCTGTTACGGTGACTGTAGAGTGATTGAACAGGCCGGGTAGATGTGTAAGCTGGTTCTTGACGGAAGACAAAATATAACTGGTCACGATTATTATACCACACCGACCCCTTCCTGGTCATAATGGTCTTTATGAAAGCATGACCACTTTCATCGCGCTATAATGACCCATATTAAACTCTATTGGCCAATACATCTTTATATCATTACCATGTTCCTTGTTTTGCATTACGTCTTACGTCTTACGTCTGGAACGCTACAGTGATTTGTAGAAAACTATAATGACCTCTATGCTATAATATAATCCAAAATGCTGTTATGACCTCCATAGTCAAGGAATAGCATTTCCTCTACTGCAATGATGTTTGGAAATTAAATAACCGTCTCCATCTCAAAACAAATGAAGGGGTATACTTTATGTTTTGGTCACGTAACAATCTGAAATATGGAAATTGATATATCCAACTGCTTAGACCCAAGCAGTTCCAAACGTATTGGGGGATATATGTACAATGCTACTTATATAGGATAACCACATCTTTTCTGCGGCAATGTAATAATATTTAGGCGTATGTTGATGCGCCATGGTAATTATGCTATTCCAAATGAATGCATGTAAGGGTCATGTGAAGGATGCTTAGTACCGCAATCAAATGTTACAGGGACACTACCCGTCAGTTACAGGTCTTCAACGGCCTTAATAATGGTTGGTAGTGAATTAAACAGCACTTACAAGGATGGAGAATGAATACAGCAGGATCAGCACAAGTGAACTTCTATCACACTACGTTTTCACTAAATTATATTTAGCCAATATTATTCTCATTTCAATATTCTTATTGTCACACTCAATAGCCGCCCTTCAACTATGCTTTCATCCTTATCGCATTGCGCCTAACACGTTCCATAACAAGTCTCTATCGTATCATGGTTGCTACGCCATCAAGAGTCATTATAAAGAACATCTCATGATGACAACGTTGATAACGGCTCGACATAAATGTCATGGCATTCATTCAATGATTCAGGGATTGCTGATGAATTGCGAGTGTTTGCTGCCATGGGGAAGACGGAGCAACATCTACGTTGCATGTTGGTTGTAAGAGCGAGATGTGTGCTTATCGCCAATATATTTCCCCCAAAGTTGTCTGACCTCTTTCTACTTCCCATGTTTTACAATGCTATAAAATGGACAGTAAGATCATTTATTTCCATATATTTCAAAAAGCCGCCTAATCTGCAAGAAGATCGTTACATCAGACGGGTATTACTTACTGATGCATCAACTATTGCTATGGCAAATCAATTGTTCGTGAGCTGGCTCCTACAATTCATGCTAATGCTTGACCTGTGTACGTCGTGAATGGATAATTCCTATAAATGCAATACCTGTAATATACAACTCACATAACCTTTCTTTATCCCCATAAAAAGTCACACATACACGTACACAGGGAAATCAAACATTTTCCATGTTGCCAACGTTGGTACATGTTTAATTTTATCGAACACAATCTATATTACTCTCATAGATCGAAATCATACGTGAAAAGTAGTAGAAGTAAACCTAACGGCGTAATTTTATGGGCGCTAACGGTCGTGAGGTTGAATTGCCGTGCTACCAGAGGAGTTTGTAAAGGATTTAGAGACCACAATTTAACTATCAACGTTCATTTGAGCGCGAATAATGCAGCTACAACAAGCAGGGAAGAGTCATCATAGGGGATAATGCGCTTTACGTTTTGCAATTGCCTTCCACCAAATGAAATCAGCTGCTTTCTTTACATCACTCAAATTGCATAATGATGTAAAAACTTCGGAGAGGGATACATAAGGCTGGGCGTGTACTTAACCAAGCTGATATGTCTGTCATTTCATGGTCATGGTTGCATCACTGTCACGTGTCCGTGTACTGATCGAATGAGTGCAATGACTAAAAGCCTGCTTTACATACTGGGTCTATTTCACTATCTTTCCAGAGACAAAGTGACATTAGGAGAGAAAGAAACACTTATACTTGACACAAACTGGTTTCAAAATGACTCCGAGTTGACAATACTGAAGAGTTTCATGAATTAAATATTCAATGCCTGGATTCAAATATAGGTATTGTGTTGACGATAGGACGTAAATTAAGATACACTGTCCAATTTCACACTGGATCAGCTAAATACAGAGGGAGTTAACCACATGTAAAATGCTGGTTAATATTAATGATTAACACACGCAACGTCATTCCTAAAATGCAATCGGTACTAAATCAGGTCAGCGCGACGACAAAATACACAGTTGTGAATTACAGCGCCACTGCAGGCTTGCATGTAACCAGGTTCTACTTTTATTTGGATATAAATAGGACCTTTTTATGGATGAATTCTGATAAAAGATATGCCAATCTACATAGCGAAAAATGCTTGATGTAATTAGGTACCTGTGTTGCATGACAGCACACGACAGCGGGGCCCAGTAAGGATTTGAATATCATGCATATCTGCAATTTGTAGCTGCAATCTTTTGATTGGAGTTTGACCCGGGATCTGCTGTTTAAGTGTGTGAATTGCTGAATAAACTGCTATCAGATTTATCACGGTGACAGATGGAGTTGGATATCGTGCTAGTACCACTGGGTATTTTCAGAAAACATGCTCCAGACGTGTCGTGTGAATGCCGCTGGTTATACGAATAGTTACAACACCATTTCGTACGTAGGGAATACAGCAGTTACCTTTCCTGTCAAATTATTTATTGTTTAGTTGTCTGCAGAAACTCTTCGGTAGTAAAATATTGATTGTGATTAATAACTGTAATTGAGCACGGCAAATGTAATAAGAGAATTGGTTCCGTTGGTTGGTTCTGATTGATCTAATTGCTGTGTAGCTATTTGTTGGATAGTATTTTGGTCTGTTCGCACATTGATGTGGAGCCTATATAACTAAGATAAATCATCAACAAAAGAGAGTATTTATGCCTAATACGTATGGTCATAGATAAAGATGGCATATTCACAGAATTTGAGGAAAAACGTTCACAAATAGCTGAATTGTGTAAGGCAGACCTGTTCAACCAGAACGAATAGAATATGTACCAAACGATGCTCTCCGTCACAAACTTTACAATGCACATGTGAAGCATTTATACTTCGATAGTTTTTCCGCAACATTCACAGTAAGAGAGAGCATCGGCGGCTAAAATTGCCCAGGTAAAGACACCACGCGGTACAAGGAAAACGTTCTGTTTTCGATTGCCTTTCACCACGTGTAACCGAGGTAGCTTTATCGCATCAATAATAACACAGAGTGTCTTTAAACTCTCTACTGTAACAACGTAAAGGATGTTGAAAGTGGACATTTAAGAGAGAGGGAAAAATAGCTTTGAGTAAAAAGAAAGCTGAGGGTAAGTGTGCTGTGAGCATTAGTATCAAGCAAGAGTTATATATGGAAGCAACGGTGACTGAAGCCAAAAGTACCCGTGTCTTATCACTGACACTCGACAATGAAGCAGTGCAAGGGCAACACACACGCTTCGACGAGAGCTGCTGACAGCAAAATATTCTAAAGATCCAGCAGCGCACGCCGGCTGTTAGTAGTCATCCATTAGACACCTGCCTACACATTGTAGAGATCATGCAAGGTGCACTGGCTGTTAATCGCCATCAATCCTGTACAAGACGACACATCCACCAGCACTTGTTGATCACACATAACGGTCACCTTAATATCCTTATATCAGCAAGACATTAGGCTTTGTCAACACACCCCCTCTGCTTGATGCATTCAACTAGATATGTCAACTATGATATATCGTCCCCGCCATTCCCTCAGATGTGATATTCAGTGGTTATGTATGACACTCAAACCATTTCTCCGGATATGAGGGTGTGGCCTCTAATTATCATGGTTGAGCTCGCCTCATTATATGCGAAACCTATTTATCGAACGCTTCGGCTAAGTCGCGTAGAGGTTTCGATGTACTGAGACATATAATGCACCTAATGCATGAATCTCGTTTACATATCACTGCTTATTTGCTTTATCTTGCCGCATAAGGGGCTGCAAGCGCCGGCGTTTTTGAATCTCCGTTAATTGTATGAATTGGTCTTTTCTACGTTGTTGCCTACAGTCGTTAATATTTGGGTTGTATATGTAAATCTACATAATGCAGCGCTTAATATGGCATAATGTAAGCTTTTCTGTAATCTGAAGATTGTACTTTAAGAGCAAATAGGAACGATTGGGTAAACACGTGGTGCTGGGTGATGTATGCTACTATTCCAACGCATTGTGTTCAGACCGACGTAGCAAGATTTCATATTAAATGACGATGAATTACACATTTGCGGACACGGCATGCATTGGGATATATTACTCAGCCAAGTTATAGTGCTTTAGAGGCAGAATGTCGTTCAAGTTTTCTAACGCAGCTCCTCCTTTCCCCCGCCAGTGCATCTACAATTCGTCTATCCTTTCTTTGACCTATATAATATTACACATTCCACCATGATATGTGCTGATATTGATATGATGCATTGACAATGACTTTCGCTGGTCGGTAACATTCTGCTTTTGAGCCTTGATCAATTTAACTGGCAATAGTGTTTGTCTTCCGCCATTATCGCTGTGAGTATTTCAAAAAATGAGCTGAAACACAACACTTACTTTTATAATATCAAAACATCAGTTTGAATCCAATATCTCTATCAATCTGTAAATTACTGACTGTTTTACATGGCGTTGTAAATCAATATTGTTGAATGCCGAAATAATCATATATGATTTCGCTCTGATCAGCCATATGCTGCGCAAAAAAAACACCTTTGCATGAAAACGTTCAATCTATTTCATGTTAAAACTTCATATAATTAAGGAATCATTGCATCTCGTGCAGTGCAATTTATGTGACAAATACCGTCAATATTGCTTGCTAGGGGTTTCAATGAAATATTTGATTGATATTTTGATATGAAACCGGCCATCGGAATGGTTGAATGTAATGTGTGTCTCATTCTTCATGGTGATCCTTCCCTATAATTATGTTATAAAAGCAATGATGTTATCATCTTAGGTGTTTTGGGATTTGTAGTAAGCCTTCACTTAGGATTGTGGATAAGGTATGCAATATGTGATTTATCCACTTGCCATATTGTTGATTGTGTAATGATAACGTCTTGTTTATTTCTGAACCATTTTAACCATACTTGTCGTCACATAAAATGGCACAATGCGCATTTTCACAATTGCCATGTGCCACCATTAAACGGACATAACCTTGACGCACGGCACACATTTTCTGTGTGCTACTATTTTGGACTTTTTAGCGTATTTCTGGTTACAACGTCTAAATTGAACCCGCCACATGGATATATAATGGTGGCGAGAAGACCATAGTGAAGTGTTCTAGGCTTACAGTGTTTCTAAAAAGCGAACATTTTTGTGTACACCTGAATTTTCTGTCAAGCAACGCACCATTTCCCCTCTACAGCCGGACCAGGCGCGACTGCCAGTTACATAATCTCTAATGACCACAAGGTGGCCGAGAAGTCTTTCGCGAAGCATGGGCCTGGAAATGGATGAATTTATTAAAGGACTTAAAGCCGCTTTCAGTGACACTGCGGTCATTGAGACTTTAAAGTCCACAATTTGTGATCCATTGCACAAGGAAATCACTGCCCTGAAAGAAATAATAAAGAGAAAAGACGACTCCATTGAACGACTAGACAAACGGGTGCTCGGTTTTGAAACTCAAGCCGACACTCTTGAACAGTATACTCGCAGGAACAGTCTTAGGATGTACGGCATTCCTGAACATAAACATGAGGACTGCTGTGAAGAGATAATAAAACTTGTGAATAAGGATCTCAATATGTCTCCACCAATCACAACATCGGACTTCGACAGGGTGCACCGAGTCGGCATACCGCCGACAGAAAGCAGACCTGGATCCCGTCCTGTCATACTGAAACTGGCGACATACAGAATACGTGAGAAAATCTACAAAAAGCGGACCAGCCTAAGGCATTGTTCCACGCCGATCTTTATTAAAGACGATTTGACCAAAACACGCTCCGAATTACTTTGGAAAGCAAGACAGCTGAAAAAGAACGGAGAAGTAGCCGACACTTGGACACATGATGGAAAAGTACTCGTGAAAAATCTGAAGGCGAAAATCCTCCATATACGTGAGATGACAGATCTCGAGAAACTGAGAAATAACCTTGTACGAAACCGCCTTTATGTAAGTCTCATCACCATTCTTTATATCCATATATTGTGTACTATATACACCAGCACTGCCATTGTGTACACTTATGGAATCAACTATAAGATCACATTCGTGTAACATATGTAACAAACGTTTGCACATTCATTCCTTTTATCTAAAATGTTCCATATGTTGTCAGCTTACTCATTTAAATTGTCTGTCACAAGTATGTAGAAATGATTCACTATACACCTCCAGAGAATGCAACAATTGGTTTTGTGTTAACTGTGTGCAATGTATATTCCCATTTAATCATTTTAATGATGATAGAGACTTTATGGAGGCTATTAATGATATTGTGGAATGTGGGCCACATAACATGGCAAATGTAGAGGGCATGATTTTGAATGTACATGAACTTAATGATACTGAACAAGAATATCCGCTGTCCGCTTTTGATCCAGATATGAATTACTACAACGGAAATCAAAAATAGAGGTAACTAATATAGTAAAATCCCTGAAACACTCAAGTCCAGGTTGGGATGACATATCTCCAACCATAATAAAAAACACTTTAACACACATTATAAAACCCTTAGTTCACACGCTTAACATGCCACCAAAAGAACTAAAAATCGCTCGAGTTATACCAATATTTAAAAATGGCGACTCCTCTCTGATTAGTAATTATAGACCAATATCAGTTCTTCCGTGTATTTCTAAAATACTAGAACGACTCATGCATACACGACTTACTGAATATATATATGTAAGCATGATATCTTATATAACTATCAATTTGGTTTTCGTAAAAAACACAGTACCACTCAAGCTATAAGCTACTTGGTTGATAAAATTATTAATGCTCACGAAGAACATAAAAATTTTTTAGGGATTTTCATTGATATAAGTAAAGCGTTCGACACCATCAATCACCGTATTCTTATAAGAAAATTGGAACACTACGCCATTAGAGGCATCGCATTAGAGTGGATAAAAAATTATTTGCTCGAAAGATACCAATATGTTACTTACAACGGTGTCCACTCTGAACGAGGGCGTATTTCTTGTGGCGTTCCACAAGGCTCAATCTTGGGGCCACTCTTGTTTTTAATCTATGTCAACGACATTGTTAATGTTTCGAAATGTATGCATCCTATACTGCATGCAGATGACACTAATATGTTTGTAACTGGTAATAACATTGGTGATATGATAAACTGTGCAAATGTGGAGCTTACAAATTTAGTACTATGGCTGAATGCCAATAAGCTTTCGTTGAATGTCAACAAAACACATTACCTGATATTCGCACCTGGGCGCTATAGCCCAACACCAACTCAACCACTTTATATCAATAATCAGGTTATAAGGAGAGAGAACTCGACAACATTTTTGGGAGTCAAGTTAGATAGCAAATTGACATGGCAGACTCACATTCAATATATAAAATTGAAAATTGCTAAGAATATCGGCTTACTTTGCAAGGCGAAAAATATTTTTAGAACAAGTACCTTATATATTCTGTATTATTCGTTTATATACCCATACGTAATATATTGTCTCGAAGTTTGGGGTACAACTGCAAATAAATATACAAACTGTATTGTCAAATTGCAGAAACTATGCTGTAGAGTAATTACCGGTTCGCCAAAGCGCACATGTTCATTGACATTATTTGAATCCTTAAATATGTTACGTTTTACTTGTTGTATGAATATTTTCTATCATGTTGTTTATGTTTAAGTTATATAGAGGTGATTTGTCTAATGTTTTCAAATAAATGTTTCGACGAAAATCTTCTAAACAAACAATTAATACAAGACAATCTAGACATTTTATTGTACCGTTATTTAAATTAAAAGTTGCCTATAATAGCGTGCGCTCGAAAGGCGTGAATATCTGGAACGCAAATTGCACTAAGTTTAATGTATATTGCTCATTGCATGCTTTTAAAATAGCTCTTTGCATTCATTTTCTTGCTAAGTACATTGTATGAAGTATGCTCTCCTGGCACATGGTTTTGTTTATTTTTATAGTACTATACTTATAAGTGTATGATAAATTATTTTTTATTCTGTTGAATATCCTTCTCTTAAAAGCAATTTATTCTGTTGGTTGTCCTTCTCTTAAAAGCAATTTATTCTTTTGAACATGTTACGAGGACTTATACATCTCATGATGTCGCGTCCTCATTGTCACAGCAAACTTTTTAAATCTTATTCGAATTATTATTTATAATGTATGATATGTTGTTGTTGACAAATAAATAAATCAATCAATCAATAAATCAATCAATCAATCAAAGCACAAACCAGCACAGCTGTTAAATCTTATGGCATCTCTATGGTCTTCATCTGATAAATTGGGCCAATTGAATTGACGATACATTTGCGTTGATCTGGGTTCGTTTTTTGTCATTTGTAGTAAAAATCATGATACATTATTTTCAGAGGCATTCACCGTCTATGTTGTCTATTTGCATCAACGATAGATAGAAGGGACACTTTGCATAGAGTTGGTAGCGTACACAATGAATCAATTGTGGTTAGGGGGTGCGTGATTGACATACTGCTTACTAGGGAATATGACGACTAGGAAGCAGTGAAGTTTTAAAGAACTCTGTGGGCTATACTAATATAAACAAAGTTATGCCGTGTGACACTATCACTAGCTTACTAGAGTGCAGAGGAGCCGAACCTCCTAACGGCAAGGGAAAATGTGGGATTCTAGAAATTAACATGTACCCAAACTACAGACTTTATGTGTTGATAACCAACTAACATGCACCTCGTTTAGTTATATATGCATTGTGATATGTATTGTCTATCTGCCTAACTCTTCCTCTAACTTCCGCAATCAAAAAGGTGCCATTGTGAACTACGTCTGTGGACTTCTTTATTTTGCATTTTAATCGCTCTCCTAACTTGTCATCACAAAGGCAAAAGGTTTTGCCAGCAGTACGGACAGTATGACTCAGCTCACATTCTACCCGTACGCATTATAAATGAGTATTGTTATGTTTGTTGTTGAACATCGACTGATATTTGTGTTGTTCCTGTCCAATGTAAAAATCCCACGCAGAATGAAGACTATGAAAGGATGCGATCAATAACAGATGTTATTACAACTTATAAATCTGACGTAACTTTAAACATCAATAATACGCATATAGGATATTAAGGATATCAACGACCCAAATCTGAATCAAATGGGACGATATTACCAATAATTGATATTCCGATCTTGTAATAATCATGAGTTACAACATAGCTGCCTCGCGAGGAGCTACAAATGGTTGAATCGCTTGGACTAGAGCATCTGTCACTGTGTATGTTATGCATCTGTTGTCACAAGCATGTAGTGATTTGCACATTCATTGAAAATTATATTTTACGAATATGCCTCATCAAGATGAACCCATCATGACCTATGACCTGAGGCATATTCGTAAAATATAGTTTTCAATGAATGTGCAAATCACTAGATGATTGTGACAACAGATGCATAACATATACAGTGACAAGTACTGTAGGAGTATAATGACAAAGTTTGCAAGTGACGAGAAAAAGTTAACAACGCGGTTATAATTAGCATATTGATTCGACGAAAGTCATGTCAGGTTCAGTATTTGTTTAATCGTTATGTACAATGTAACCAAATAACCTCTCTAGACATAAAACGCAAGCAGCAATGTTTATGTCACTAATACAATATGTTTTAAGTAAACGATTTCAGTGAAATGGTGCATTTGTCCACCGCAGAGTAACAATTGACAGAAGAGTTCGTGAAAGTTGTAACACCAGTAAAGTAACGCTTTATCTCGATTAACATCGTTAGTGACTGCATAATAGGGCCAGCAATGACAATATCTCACCAGCAAAGGACCCGCATGGAGGGCAAATAATACATTGCATACATTATGTCTACTCAAATTTGCTGTCTACTAACTAGTTTAGCGACTTTTTTCATGCTCGGATATTTCCCTGCTCATGGTCAGCAAATTGTTATAATGTCCCGAATACATACGGCGGTATTAGATGATAGATTGGGGAAGTTAAGTACATAAAGATATTGGAATTTAATCACATGACAATGACCACCGACAAACAGAGACTAAGTTGATAGATGCAATGGGACTGACGGTGCGAAAACTGCGCCAACGTAAGGTCTAATTGTTCAGTGCGAAAGGTTCGGCATTACATACATTGTGAGCGAAGCAACCATAGGACGGCATTTAACTCCGACGATACGTGTAATAATGCATAGGAGTGGCTGGACGGTTCAACCTCGGTGAATCGTGAGTGGTGTGTATGTACATTTTTACCTGTCCCTCCTTATCGGCATGTGTAAACCAATTACCTACCAAAATACCTAGGCCCAAGTTAGAGCAGACTTACCATATTTATTGAATCTGACTATGGTTGAAATTTGTATCAGCTCAGCTTTATTGTCCTGCATCATTTATACCGCGAGAAGCGTGCCACGTCCCCTGATTTACATCATGTCTCTCTTGTAGGAAACCCCATACAATATGCACCAATGGGTAGCTTTCGTAGTGAATAGTGAAGGTACATAGCATTGCTCTTAATGTATGTTTGTTTCTTGTCTAATAAAACGCAATATTTAAGAAGCCCTTTTCTTATTTCGTGTGACTAGACGATATACACAGCTGGTTTCAGAAGAGCGAAGTGATTACCTACAAATAAGTCGACATCATCTTCTCTGATTGGTTTTCTTTGGCAAGTAACCTGATCCTTTCTCCATTTTTGTCAGACTGGCGAGCACAAATAGCATAGGTAACATAATACCTTCCCCAATAAGCAGTAACCAGGCAGGCATGCAAATATTGAGCCACCGAATTGAGTAAATGCATGTCAATAATCTCATGACATTGTAACATTGGTGCAGACTAGTTTCTGCCCGGGGGATTAGCATTAAGCCTTTTGAGGTAACTCTTTTGTTGCGGACGAAGCATCGTTCTTTGGAAGGGGAATCGGAATATAAAAGCATTTCAATTTCCACTGCCATCGATTATAACTCCGCCATGTAGGTACAATCGCACCGTTTCCGAAAAACAAAATTAATTGCTCGCTGTAAATTAAAAAACTTATTGTTGAAAAAA
Source organism: Urechis unicinctus (assembly GCA_034190875.2). Taxonomy (NCBI): domain Eukaryota; kingdom Metazoa; phylum Annelida; class Polychaeta; order Xenopneusta; family Urechidae; genus Urechis; species Urechis unicinctus. The sequence continues at coordinate 53,680,861 of CM067357.1, forward strand.
TACAATGAAATGATATCCCCTAAAGGACCCCATGTCATAAAATCATATCATGACAGTCAGCTCTTGAGCTTTATAGTTTTGCTTTTAAACATGAATCTGAACTGACCTCTTTTTATCCGCAGGAGCAATTTTGTTGTGATCAATTATGTGATCCTTCGAATTGTTTAGATTCTGTAACCTTTGAAAGAATAGGGCTAAAATTTTATTCGCCGCGCTGGCAAAGGTCAAATTCTGTGTGTGGTGTACATACAGAATGGATGGTAACTCTTTGTGTGGTGTACATACAGTGTGGGTGGCAACTCTGTGTGTGGTGAACATACAGCATGGAAGGCACTTGCTGCCGGCTGCCAGGAACGGAAATTGCGATAACGAAAGTAATATCTTAGGAATTATGTCTCCTCACACTTAAACATGATGATGAGTAAGAAAACACTGGAGACAAAAATATCTCTCCGCATCGCCAATAGTATAATATAGCGTTATACTTTAGATTGTATGTCATATTGTCAAAAAAATTATGATATGAAAGGGTTAAGTTTAATGTTTTAGTTGTAATAGGTACTGATGTGGCTTGTTGCCATCACGATGGTTACTTTCCAAGATCATTGACCATTACTAACATGCATTCTGATGACATATCTTAATCGCCTCCGGGAAAACCACTTATTTCAAAATTTTGTCTCCGTCTTTATTGTCATTCTGTATAACTAAGGAAGCTGGGATGACTGAGAATTAATGCAGTAGGTGACATATGCAATCAAGCGATCGTGGTCATGGACGGATTGAGAATAGTGCAGCGGGTTGATTCGGTTAATATTCTGAGTAAGAGGCTTGGAAAATTACATGGAAGATGGTGTGTACGTCGTATACAGTTCTGTGCGCATCAAACGCTCATCAAGCGACAATTATGGTAGTGTTTTGGACCCGTTGCCACGAATTCTATGGCTGTGTTGGCACTTCCGTTGGTTTACTGAGCAGTCAGGGGAGTGTCATCGTACTGTATGTCTTTACAATGAACATATTCTAAACACAAATTATTCAAGATTTCAACTATTGGGAATATGAGCATTGTAAATATGTTGATGCATTTTCCTACATCAATAGAGCACAATTATTATCGTCTTAGCCTGAACATATTTGAAATCGTACACCTCGCGATTTTATTTCTAATGACTGCAGCACATATACCGGACATTATCTATCAGCAGGTTTAGTTTCAAGTCCTATGCGCTCAGAGGCGCAAAATTGATTTCTAAATAATTTTATCCCTTGTGAAAGGAAAGGTCTCTATGGAACATCACCTCTGTAGAACGCCATATTACTTAAATGAGGTTTAAAATATCATGGGATTGTAATTGCTTGATGTAACACGAAAGATTTAGGGTACCAATGAGAGCAACTGCTTTCGGTGCGTTTGCTACAAAATGCTTCTGGAAACGAACATTCGACTGATCTTTATATACTTGTGCGACCTTCTTAGATGAATGAACTGTCGTCCAACCCTATTCGGAACCGTGTCCTATTTTGTAGGAAGGTGATGGGGAATTATTGTTCGTAACATATCATACTGGCTGCTTACAATGAGTAGATATTGGCAAAAAAAGATTATTCAACAGTATACCTCATGATAAAGTTAAATTTTTCACGCTAATTTAAATTCGTCGAGCTATCGAACCAAATACCCAACACGTTCATGTAAACCCTTACAGTTCGCCTTATCTGACGCACTGTTATTGCAGATAATACGTAGCCTTCCTTAAGGTCAGAGATCGAAAGCTGTCATTTGCCATTTTACAGCCCCTGTTTTGTTCCACATATGTCACTGTTCGTATACCTCGTGTGCAGACATAAATCAGGCCTCCAACTCTATATCTACATTACGACAAATCTCGAGGGCAATCTCGTCCCTTCTGCCGATGTAATTTGCTCTCTGTTCTTCTTCACGATGGATTGGTATTTATCGCCTTTGTATCCCCTCGACCCCCCTGGATGGAGTCGTAATGTTCAGTTAATTCCATACCAGGTTAATAGATTCTTTGGTATTAAATTGGAAAGGAAGCTTGCAGATGGTGTGAATATAAAGCTATGACTCACCGTTATCAGTTTTATGATTGCGATGACAGATTTACAATTGATGTCGGAGTTGGTGTATACTGTGCTATATCCCATGGGATCAACGGATGGGTTGTATAGAGGTGGGTTGGTAGTAGGTGGTTGTGTCTTGGCGGGCGGTTTGGAAGATTGACACGTTTTGGTAGCATTCTGTGACAGACGCAAAGTTAAGCAGCACTAACTATCCGCTGTTTTACCCAACAGACCACATGGTTGGCTATGACAGAAAGATAAGAAAGGTGTTGCTGGTTGTGGAACCAGGAAAGATTCTGTGATGTCAGCTTCCCGACTGCTATGTTCTATATATGTATGCATAAGCTAGCATAAATAGAGGCCCCAAACTTTGGACACAATGCTACTTCCATCAAAGCATGGGAAGCTCTACGAGTGTCACCATCCTCTTTATCAAACACTATTGCCATACTGCATTGCTGTTGAAAGCGATAATACACATTCGTCTTTTGTGTCATTTAAACGTCAGTGCAACACGACCTTGCTGGAGATAACGAAGCTCCATGGCTCAGTCATTCATAATTGGACGGATTACCGTACATGACTCTAACAAAAAAACAGCCGAGAAAACCATTGACGCGTGTATTGTGCTTTCATTTCACCTACTTTATTAGTCTCAAAGCTGAGTAACAACAACAGCTTGCATTCTCTGCATAAGCTAGCGTATGTTTTCTCTGTGATGATTTTCAAGACAGAGTCCATACGATTCTCGTGCGAATAAATTTCAAACATGACTGTCAGTTTGCGTTGTGACCAGATGTCTGTGTTACGTGACGGATACCATTTGCTGGTTTCTGTGAGAGCTTATTATTCTGACATACCTGCGGGAATTCTTGGAATTACTGCTGTGGTATTTACGGATTGTAACTACAATGAACTCCGACTAATCCTACAATTTAACCCTGAATTCTCTTTGACTTAGCTCAACTGTGAACCGTTGAGTTGTGCGGTGATATAATTTCACGAGACACATTACCATTTTTGTAGACATTACTACACCACATTGTATATTGATATATATTGTTAATTATATATCCCATGAAGTACATGATTCCGTGATATTAATTATCTTCCATCTTATAACAAAATGATATCATCATTAGACTTTGCATTAAACAATGACTTCATTTCACAAAGAGCACCCCAAGTAAGAAATATAGCCTTATTGTAATAATAATACCGCATTACACTGTTGCCATTTACCCTGACCTCTGCTGTACGTCTGCATTTTACCAATAACAAATTTGACAGCTCTTGCTTCTTGTATGAATTTATCTGGGATGCTCCACCCCCCCCCCCCCCCCCCCCCCCTCCACTTTCCCAGGATTTAAGGTGCAGGTACATGCGGAGATAAATATTGGCGCATAAAGGCCGCGAAGGAACATCGTTTTGACTAGTGTCAGTTCGGCAGGTGTCCCAGGCTATATTCTGTGAATTGTAAGGAATGAGTCTTCATTAAACGCATTTACCCCCCTTACTGTTGTTATTGATACATTAACACAACTAAGATTTTTAGGGGTACTACGTTTAAGCTCATTAGATGTATGTGTTCGTGCAATTGACGATTATTTGGTGACAGTGAAGGCAAAATGAGATGATTTCGAGACTAAATGTGTGCATGGTAATGTTCCGCAACGCGTTGCTGCAGTATTTTGGAGTCTGCTTCCCTCTGCGTAAGGGAATCTACATCCGCTCGCGTCACATATAAGCCTAAGGATTGCGAATTGATTCTTGAACCTTCTTATATCGGTGTAAATAACCCACCACAGCCACGCTGCACCCACCCGATGTCTTGTGGACGCCGCTTATGAACTGTCAGCGTCTTTGAGATATAGCCACGGATGCGGCAGAGCGCCTTCGGAAGAGGGCAGAAGAAAAGGTGGGTGCCGGGTGATTATAAACAATTGTGTTATGATTCATGCGTGGAGGAGTGATTCTGTAGGCCCTGATTTGGTGGTAAAGTGCTTTAAGGGGCGATGTGGCGTTAAGCGCGTACAGGATGGAGCGATTATCGCACCCTGGAAATCTTTGTTGACACAGTGTTACCAGACTGATTTAGTCGCCGATAGCGATGGTTTCAGAATATTTGTTGCCGAGTTGACAATGATTTAACAGTATATATTCTAGCTACAAGGTAAGACTTATACACTTGTTATTTGAAACTGTATCTTATAAACTCTAGACATTGTAGATGTCAGTTCTTTTAAAATATCCTCTTAGTAACCGTCTTAACATGATCTTTGTACCTCATTTGGTGGGGCGATACTAAAAATTCGAGACAGCAAGCTTTTACGGCCTAACGGCCTTGCAGTCTGAACATTGAGACATTGGCCATTGTTCACGGCCATTATGTCGGATGAGTGCACCGCTGAGATTCGATCCTTCGCCTTACTGTCACGGGGAACTGTGGTTATAGCAATCAAGTTCACTTACATGCCGCGTATTGGTGCTTAATTAAACATTCTAGACTGTGAAGCGAATGATCTGGGATGGCGATGTTCACTCCACTCTCATTGGTGCTTGCATTCACTGCGTTATAGCTTCAAGTCGATCCATAAATCGTCTATTTATAATGTGTGCATACGGAAGTTGTTTGCTCAGCTATTATAATCAGGTTAACAATAGGCATTATAATACTTCGTCTTTCATAGCAAGTGAAAAATGACTAGTCATTTACGGAAGGAGTGCTCTAGCTGTCGCCGTGACTTGTAGATAAGGTACTTTTTAGTGATTTGACCATAGAATTCGTCGGACGTGACAAGAGGAATAACGTGGCACTTATTTTGACAGATGTTCCAGCTCCAAGTATCTAGCGTGTCTGAAGTCTCATCAACCATCATCTTCATCGGTCTTTAATCCACTGCCACTGCCTATGTCGGACTTTATCAAATAATCCAATACCTATGTCCCCGACATAGGCAGTGGATTATTTGACAAAGACCGTTTGTGGCTACAGAGATATTCAGAGAGTCTGTAATAATTCTTAGGCAGTTAGATCGTAGATATTATATCTCGAACTTACATCATAGAAGCTGATTTGTGATTCGGACGTCAAATAGCATGGAGATTTTTAAATGTAAAATATTCCGCTATCAGATTTTATACGAATCGCAGCATAATTCGAATAGGAAGATAAGACTTGCTCACGCAAGATTACTCTATCGTCTTTTCTCCAAGCTTCACTGCTGCCTTGTATACTAAATCTATTTTAAAGATATGCTTCTGTGTTTTTAAAAGCGTAAGAAATGCTCCAATGACTATGGGTTCTTTTTAATGCAATATCTGTGCAAATGACTATGTCATGAGATTCCTCGACTAATTCAGCATATCTTCTTAGAGTAGTAACGAGTCAGTATGTGCATTGTCGTTACCAGGGGCAAGCAGATTCCTAAACTGACCCTGCTCTATAACTGTGAATGAAGACCATGGTGGTTACCATTTCAAGGTAAAAAAACGACCAATGTAGATACTGGGATTATTCTTGAATCTTAATGGTTCGCGAAAAGTGTATTATTTTTACTTTATCTCATTTGCATTCAGTGAAATGCATACCGCTAGGATATCGCCTTTGTGTTCCTGTGTGCGCTATCTCTTTCGTATTGTTGTTAAGGTTACATCATTTGACCCAAATGTAATCGGCTCTTAGTGTATGGCATCTGAGTACTAGGCGACAGGACTGAAATATACATGTAAACTTATTGCTTTAAATTGATCCAGCTGCTAGGCTCGTGACAGCGTGGCATCCAGTCATAAACACTTGTTGCTTGGCCACACTTCCTTTCGTATTGTACGATTAGACGAAGAAGCCCTAGAAGTAAAGGCCGGATTTATGGGTTAAACTTCAATGAGTTCTCCGTGCGATTTCTCCCTGAAAATGAAATCTCCGGGCGATTCTCAAATAATTGTTCATCAATTAATTGGTATCTAACGCAATTCTCGAAACAAACATTCCCTCGAACTGTTGGTTATTCCCCTTACGAATTTAACAATTTAACATCCTGTACTTTTATTTTTATTTTTACGGTTTGCCAAGCCACATTATGTGAAGACGTAAACAACAACAACACCCACATGTTTGTCAACAAAAGCCATAAAATACGCCGTTCATTCAATTGCCATCTCATAGGGTTAGGTCAACGACTAACACAACCTCATCTCACATCCGCCCATTGTAAATATTGGTTTGGTAGACATACGCGGATTCGGCAGATTTTACGGGAGCGTCCATTACGTGTGGAGCTGTGTGGCTTATACTACTGCTCATGTTGCGTCTTAGAGACAGTATCATACAGGTGTATCGTCTTGGTGCAGTTGTCCTATTGGGGATGCTACATATGTGGCGATCATAATATCGTCATGAGGTTTGTTCAGCTCGAAATAAGGATGTCATTGATTCGCTTAAGGATGTTATGGGGCTTGTATTAGTTTATCGTTATTATTGAATAATGACGAGGTGGGTGTTTAGAGAGTATACGTGTTTGTGACAGAACAAAAAAGTTCACTGACGCTAGATGTTCAAGAGATACATTTATTCTGACGTTCATAAATGTACGAAGGAGGTGGGTCTGTCTTGTATTGAATCAGTTTTATATATTTGCTTCGAAGATTATCTGCCATAGTAATACACGATTCAAATCTTGTACGCGTGTAAAGGATCTTAATGTTATCAACCCGGCATCGATACATCGAAGATATCGCACACATGAATTATCAAAGACGTCGCCTTTGGAGCAATAATGATCCACAAGCACGTGCGGTTTACAGTTTTTTTATCAAATTATGCAACGAAGAGATATCGTTATCAATTGGTGGCATAATACAGTTCTGCCTTTGTCTTGCGGTGCTTCCATGACAGCATTAACGGTGGTTGATCAGTTTGATAAGAGAAGTAATTGATCGGATCAAATATGTCGGTGAGCTCTGTCAGACTATTAGCTTCCTAAGAGGAAGTAAATGATTGGTGTATAACCAGCTATGTCCGTAGTATATTTATTGCATTTGGACGGGCTGTTGTTACTATTACTACATTGTGGTTTGTTGCGTATTTGTTGGTAATTTACAACGATTCATGGTAAATAGGGAATTTTGTTTCAATGCCTTATCACTGGTATATATGCAGGTGCACAAGTTTAATTACCCTGCTGGGTATATCTAAAGCTTATTGCCAATTTCTTATATGCTATTTATTTTGTAAGTTACACGGCATACCCCCGTAGACAGTTTATTGTCGTCAGTTGGCTTGACACTAATCATGCGCATTTGAGATGCGCATTTAATATTAAGATGCAAGTGCAACTCGCCACGGCTATAATTAAAATAACTCATCTCTGCTATACCTGCAATTCAAACTCCTATTGAATTATGTTCTTTCCAATGCGGGGTAGAGGTGCTTCGAAAAGTTAGTGAAGTCCTGGGTGGAAGTTGTTAACCATATTACGGTATAATCATCCTTGGCTTCCAACGACAAATCGTTGAATACCTATTAAGCTTATATTATTCTCAGGTAAATATTCTTATCTAAGCAACACCGTGTTTATGTTTGCACCTGCAATGAGTTTCACCTAATGGCTTACACCTGTATTGTAAAATGTCTTGGCCATCCGTCGATGTAGACTGGCGTCATTGTCGCCCGCCCGCTACTGTGTACTATAACACTTTTGAGTGATAATGGCTGCTACGCCTGGAAGATATATTACGAAGAACATCTCATGATAATAAAGTTTATCTCAGCTTGACATAAACCTCATGACATTCATTCATGACATTCATTCAACGATCCCCAAGAATTATGTTTTTGTTGCCTATGGTATGACGGAACAAAATTGATGTTGTATGTTGGTTGTAAGAGCACGATTCAATTAACTCTGGTTAAACATACATCATTAGAGGTTACGATGCTCTCTCTTTGTTCTGTGTTCTTCGTTATCATAGCATTCAATTATAGTCCAATAACGTAATGCTCTATATATATATCATTTAATATCCTGGTGTCAATGATTTCATGTCCATTTGTCCTTATATTGATCCCGAAAAACTTACATTTTATCAAATGTTTGATTTGCCCTGGGATCCGATATCTTGATGATATAGATGTTGGCTTGAATTGTAGATATTTTTTATCTAACTATGTGAGAGTCTTATCTCATAATTCTTGGACCCGTTGAAATGCAATATCGAAAGCAGACACGATGCATTACCCATTTTATGGCTTTATCAGGGCGTTATTCGCATTCAAGGGGAGAGTTATGGTTACCATGTTTTGACTTAATCCCCTCAAAGACGCCTTTTACAACCTTAGTAGGTAATTTTGCTAAGTGCACTATTTTTTTATAAAAGCTAGATTTAGAATTCCCGAAAAATTAGAATTTGTAACAATATTTGTTTTTCTTGGTCATTTGTCATAGCCAACAATATCTCTCTAATTGTTAATGATGACTACAAAACGATGCGTTTATATGTAACGGTAAATTCTCGTTAATAAGTCGGTCCGTTACTGATACATCCTTGGTATTTTCAAATAGTGTGTAGCGTGCCCCGACTATTAGAGCACAATATACCAACTATAAACTATACCTGATCTAGGGAATTCTAAGACCCTTAAAAAATACACCAATCCTTACTGTAAAGGTTTGTACATGTTATACATATCACCTGGTCGGCTGATCTGCGAAACAAACGTTATACCAGACGTTTTACTCTGTGATGCATTGACTAACACAACATTCTCTAATTCACGAGGCAATTGCCAGCCACCCTGTTAGGGAGGGCTTTTGAAAAGGCGGCGACCAGATCCAATAAAATCGATGGGATCACGCTTGGCTAATTGATATATAGTATTCGCCATGGATGATTTGAATATGTGGTCTATATGTGTGGATTTGGCAAGGTAGTGGTCAGTGTTTGAGAATGCTTGTATTAAATGATACTTATTTTGAGACATCGGGAAACTACCACCGTGGATATGCACAAACTGAAGCGTTGCTAGCTGCAAATATGCTATAGTAGTATATTTACTAGCGGTTCTGGGACACAACCTCTCTCATATGACTAATTCCCCCCTTGGCAGCTTATAAAAGATTTTTGCTCACCCTGACCTCGCTGCGCTAATACCAACCAAGGACGGAGCACTAAACTGCCTCGCCAAGATCGTACTCGACCGGTTTGTACAAGACATTTGCTCACCCTAAGGGCGCCTCGGACCCAACCCCCAAACGGGGCCGAGGGGCTAGTTTAGTTTATTGGTAAACTAGTGTGCCCATAGGCCAGGGTATCTACACCGTTCACAGCTATCCACTGCTTTGAGTCAAATGGGGAGAGAGACACCTTGTTGACGTGCGGCCCATAGAGCTTATGACCCTCACTACGAAGCATGTTCATCCCATGGCGGAACTGTCTTTTTTTGTGAAGAGAGACTCCATGTAATGAGCGTGGCGTAGATGCTTCTTCACCACTACCTTCTTCACGCCCATGGCTCTTTTTACCTAGCCCTCATCAGACATCAGGATAGAGTACATCTTAAGGCGCGCACCATCGTACTCCTTGATATGCACGCCAGCGCACTCATCCTTCATATTACCCAGAACCTTTTTGTTTTTGTCACTGTGCAGGGCATGAGAAGGGTCAAAGTTACTAGAATAAGAGATGTCCATCCTCCTTCATATCAGCATAGACGTAAGTGGTACGGATTTCAAGCAGCAGCGAGTCTGTGTCTGTTTAAAGCAGGTTAATATTGCTGTCATATCTAGCCTTCATGGTATTGTAGTAAAAGTCATACAATAAGCGCTTGGAGAGGTCCAGAATGCACATACCAACGTAGACCGGACGGTTCAGCACTAAGCGAGTCTTGTGCATATGCAGGGCAGCCAGATCATCGTCAAACACTTTTTGTCGATCATAGGCGGGGATGGCCACAAGCCTACGTATTTGTTTCTTTTTCCGATGAGCACACAATCTTAACGTCGACTCGCCTCCAGAGATTCTCCATCGTTTTACCAAAAACGGAGTTGTTCATAAGTTTATAGAGATCCTTCTCAAAGTCACTGGTGGCGGCCTTACGCAGATCTGTGTTCATCCTAATGTAAGGCTCCATCCATGGACTCTGGTCAAAAACAAGTGCACGATGAATCTTGGAAAGTCTCATCCCCAAAGACAGATACAGCTTGAGGTTTCTGTAGTGTACCACATACTTCTCCTTGTTCCGCAGGTTGGGCACCAGCTTCTCAACTCCATTTTATCCTGCTCAAAGCCCTCCACGTATGGGTTGTTCGCGTTAGCGTGGCGATATGATACCATGCTTATCCCACCACGCAGCCCCTTCTCAGTAAAGAGGTGCTTGTCATAATCAGTGAGAAGCTCGAGTTCCATCCCTGTGCTCTTAAGAAGCGCATCCCATGAAAGGCCAGGGCTGGTATAGTAGTGGGCCGAATCCAACCCGTACTGTTTGAGACATGTTTTGCGGAAGATCTCAAGCACATCAGCTAAGATTAACACATCTGTTCGCAGGTACAGGTCATGGTAGTCACCCATGTTCTTACAGAATTTCTGTGCATGGGCAGATTTGCCTTGCTCAGAGAGCTTGCTCTAGAACTTCTGGATCGGCGGCAGAGGGGAATTAAACTTATCCCAGCCGTCCATGAACTCATAGGGATACACTCCCTTGCGCAGTAGCAGCCAGCGTTTTGTCTGGACAGGCTCATACTTGGCCGTGACTGCAAAGGCGTCTGGGTTGTAAGCAGACACCAGCTTATTGAGCAAGGCCTGGAGAAACTGTGCGCTATCAATGAAGCGCAACTGTCCAAGCGACAGGGCAATATATTTCTCCATGTTGTTGGGGATACAGCTGATGTTCCCCTCCACTTTGCTCATGGGCTGCATCAAGAGATGGGAGTCATAGCCCCGTAGGTTATGGAACACCACAGGTACGGGCATTGGTATAGGGTTCAAACGCAGCTTTAGGTTGCAGGCGTTGTGTGCCGGTCCTCTGTACATACCAGTTATATGGCAGTGGTCGCAAACGAGGTCGCCCCCTAGATCCTTTTTACAGACATGACAATGGGTAGCCTCTTTATGCACTCTTTTGTCCTCTCGCGTCATGCGCATGGGGACAGGATTTGACAGAACTGCTTTTATCTTCTTCTCCTCCTGCTGCAGAGCCTGTAAAAACTTTTCCACAGCATCGCTTCCTCTGTAAAATACAGGGGGTTTGGTCTTACCGTCACAATGAACAACCACGTAACCCTAGTCACAAGGCTCATGTTCCTGTGTTCTCTGAGTGTTGCTCTTAGTAGCATCAAGAGCAGGGCCAGGAAGTTTCACCGTAAGTGCCTCATAGACGGCGTAGATGATAAATGAAGCGGGGAGCTGCTTTTGCCATTTCTGGCAGGATAAGATGTTTTTTCCTTCCTCGGGCATATCTACTCGGACGTTTGCCCTATCCCCGCTCACTCAGGCTTGTGCTCCTTAGGCAGTTTCATCTGTGGTATAACCATGCAAGCATCGCTCGCCGAAGAACTTGCGGTGTTCGTATTTACTCTGATCATACAGCAAACGGTTCAGATCTTTCATCAGTGTGTAATGCAACTTTTCATCCTCCTCAATTAACCTGAGGTGTATGCAGGTACCAGTATGTTTACTGATACGGTCAACGATGGTGGTTCCCATCCCAGCCAAACACGTTCAAGGCCACGTTAGCATGCTTTTCTACCTTCTCAATCCGCGATATTCTACGACTTTACCTTGCAACAGGGTTAACAGCCACTTAATATTATAGTTTGATGGTCGCTCTGGGTGTATAGAAATCGATTGCAGAGCCTCTAGAATAGACCATAGAAGGCAGAAGTCATCCCAGTTCTTTATATTTATGATTGCCTTCTCTACTGCCAGTTTTCTCGGCAGTTTCAGGTAAGAGCCACCTTTCAATGGCTGATAGTTGGCATTATCAATCCTCAGAGTTGTGACGGACTCAAATTCCCAACCGGAACCTCTATTAGTTCACTTCTCCAACCGCTCTTGGATATTAACAACACTCTGGTCCAGCACATAGTTAATATATTCTGCAGAGAGAACCACCTGCTGATTATTATGCAACACAGGCTCAACATACTCCATCATTGGTGTGCTCAGAGAGTACTACTTCGAGGCAAACTGACACTTGATTCCTCTTAACTCTTCCAGTTCATCAGCCAAAACTCTATGCATCTTCTTACGCATCCCCTTTAAGAACATCATAAGGTTTGAGCTAAGGGGGTGAGACACAGGAACATTCATCACCCATCCAAGCAAACAGTTTTTAATAGCCCATTTAGTCTTCTTGAAGGCAAGACACTCTGTGGGGACTTGGGACTGGCTTGCGGGGACTGGTCTGTGTGCGGCAGGGACTCAGTGTCTCGTGCACGGGGGCTCCAGGGCCTAGCGTTTTCAACTGTGCCTCCTGCTCACCCAAGGCTGACTTTGAAAGGGCATACGGTGTACGCTTCCCAGTCTTTGCCTCCAATTCTTTGCGTACGGCCTTTGCTCTCTCTGCATGAGTCATTGCGTATACCATATGTTTTCCATTAGTCTAAATGCTTGTCAAAATATGGTAATAGAGGAGCCGGGGACTTTGACAAGCATTTAGACTAATGGAAAACATATGGTACACACAATGACATATGGACTACAGAAACCTACCCCTCGCGCTATCAACACTTAAGCATGGCCTAGATTGGGGTAATATGATCTATGTAGAAAGGCTTGCAAATTTGAATACTGCAAGCAGCACTGGTGGCAAGCTAGCAAGTACAAGGTCAACCCCCGGCCTCATGTATACACTGTGGACGCGCAATCAACTCGAGTTTGCAGATTTGCGCATCTTATGGTTCTAAGCGGAACGCGACGTGCTATGCTGGACAGAAAAACGATGTAGACAAATCTTTCCACAGGTGATGAAGTGTCTACAAGCTTGCACTATTCAATGAAGAAAGGGTCCCTAATTGGGGTAAGCTTGGGGACCGGTTCTGGTTTTGGTAGGAAATTCGATGCGGCTTCCGTGTGGCTTTTTGTAATTTTTCAGACCTTCCATGCAAGAAATGCGCACCTCGTACATATCCCGCCATTTGCAATCTTGTCAAAAACGTCGCTAGGTCCTCAATAGTTGCTACACTGGCTCCAAACTCTTCTATATCGTCTTCCAGAACCGACAAATTATCGTCTATATCCTCCTCTAAGGATTCTGCAATATCGTCTACCTTTTTTCTATATCGTTCATTTTTTTCTCTATATTTCACATTGTATGTAGAAGTCGTATAGAGAGGGTGGTGCATATTGTGACGGGAATGGTAGTTAGGTGGGGCTATTTTCGAAATCCATTGTAGTAGACTTTGGTGGAAGGGTCAGTACCCCCTTGGGTTTGCTACTAGTAACCTTCGTTGGGTGGCCATTTGGATTGCTACTCTCAGAGTCCTCCATACTTTTTTTTTCGCGGCAGCGAAGGAGATTCTTCCCTTGTCTGCATGTAGGTTTTGCATTGCTTCTTAGGAGAGGTATTCTGCGTCTGGCATATTATTTGTACCCCAGACTAATTCTCAAAAGGTATTCCCACCCACACTCACCCAGTATTCCCAAACCAGCCCAACCACACCCACCCAGTCTTCCCGACTAGGCTTCCATTACTAGAGCATGGCCATCAATTGCTAGTGTACTCCAGCAACTAGTCTCTGGACCCGCCCTCAATACATAGACGTTTTGTGAAAAAGTGCAAAAGCACTTGTTATGACACTGCCCTCCAGTTTCAGCAGGACCACAGAGGCCCCGGATTTCCCCTGCGACCCCACCTCCACTGAAGATTGGGCTGTATGTTATCTGGCCAGGCCTACTGCCCCACGTGACTCATTCCTATCCTCTCCACTTTAGGAGGAAGAGGGTGCTATAACTAGGAATAAGTAGTGGAAGTAGGACCAGATGTATATAGTATAGAGGCCCCGGGTAACCTCTTCACAATACACAAATGCAGTGTCACTTGACAACTCGAGCACCTGCAGTGTCATACCAAGAGACAATCTTAGTGTGATAACTTTGTGCTATATAAAGATTAGAGCTTGAGCGTAGCACAAATATGGGTGTTCACTAAAAAATGTTATCACTCTCTAGAGCGTTAAATTGAGAATGCCACTTAGATAGATTGCCTCTCCCAATACATGGTTTAAAATGGGTTGTTTTAAGATGTTTTAGATTTCTGGTAATTACATTTACAGAGACTAATTATTTTATATATGCTGTGTACACCCCAAACATAGTGGCCCAGCTGTGCGAATCGTAGCGTGCACACTAATCATATATGAACGCTATGAATCACAGCCGCCAATCATAACGAGCACACATGAATCAGCCCATTGAATAAACGAGGGTATAATATATAGAAATGAACACAGAAGAGCGTATTACTGAACTTGAGGGTGGTTTAAAGGAGTTGATATTAAATACAGAGTATATAAAAGACGAAAAAATAGTTCTAGAGTGTAAACTGAGTGATATAGAGACTAAGTATGATGACCTTGTGGAATTGCAGGACATGGTGAGAGATCTGGAGGTTAAGATAAATGATCTTATGGAGGGAATGGAACACCTAGAGGACCTTGTTAGCAGATTGTGAACGGCAGACTAGTTTACAAATGTACTAGCCCCTCAGCCCTGTTTGGGGGTCGGGTCCGAGGCGCCCTCAGGGTGAGCAAATATCTTGTATAAACCGGTTGAGTACGATCTTAGCGAGGCAGTTTAGTGCTCTGTCTTTGGTTGGTATTAGCGCAGCGAGGTAAGGGTGAGCAAAAATCTTTTATAAGCTGCCAAGGGGGGAATTAGTCATATGGGAGAGGTTGTATCCCAGAACCGCTAGTATATATACTACTGCTATTTATTTTCTATTGTCGATCGTTGTTCCGAGGATTGTTGTACGACAGCGAAATGAACTGACTTTCATTTCCGTGCAATACTGGGGCGGTTGCCACAAGAATGACCTGTTGTTACATATTGTTAAACCTACAGTGCTTTAGAGTCCTTCACTGAACTCGGTATACAGCAGCATGGCATATTGTATATGCTAGCAATATTTGATAAATATGTTATGGATTATTAAAGACATGTTGTTTAGTGAACTGGTAAAGTAAAATATCACTTTTGTTCATTGCTATTCTATATTGAATAAGTGGCGATGTCTCTATAGGTTTACCTGAGATTTATATCGATTTAATCATCAGGTATTGTCAAGTCGGGCGTTGTGATCAAAATTCCAAATGTATTGATTTCATGCCATAAAGTGTCAGTCAATCTCCTCAGCCGTGTTGTCTAAAATTCACGTCATTGAGACAAGCAACTATCATTTTCCTAGAACCATCCGTTCGCTCCTAGCACGAAGGCTAGTTTACTGCTAGTCAATATGTGGACGTTTACTATTGCCAACTTCGAAGATGTTTCGGACCACTCGTGCTTTCACAACGAACCAAAGAACCTTGGTGTATAAATGTACCTCCAATGAAAATAAACCCTTCCCCATTCACTGTCATAAAATCATGCACACATCTAGAATTTTCCATATTGCAAATGCGGCTGACATGGTTAATAATATCAAACACTTACACGTTAACTTAAAGGTGTACTATAATGGGCTCTAATGGACGTGCGGTCGACTTACTGTGCCTCCAGGGGAGTCTTTAAGGGCTTAAACGACGACAACTGAACCATCAAATATCACTTGGACGAGCAAAAGCAGGCACAACCAGCGGATAAAGTCATCATGGAAACGATGCGCTTAACATTGTGCAATTGCCTTTCACCAAACGAATCCCAGCTCTCCACTTACAGCACTTGAATAACGTTGGCCTGTAAGAACTTACGGAAGAGGAAGATAAAAGGCAGTACTTGAATATGACGAATGTAATATATATGCCATGTTATGGCTATGGTCGCATCACTACCATTCAATCCATGGACGAAATGACCTTTACTTCTCAAAAAAGTGTGCTGAAAACCTGATACACATACTAAGCCTAATTCAATATATTTGCTTATACAAAATGGCATACAGGAGGAAAAACAATTCTTATGATTGACACTCATTCGATAAAAAGAACCCGAAATGCTCCGAGTAGACATTGTGTTAGTCATCGGGCTAAACACCGAGGTATCCACCCTGTGTATCCACACTCTGTCACAGATCGCACTAAACGGGCAATGCATTACAACTTTTTTGCAATTGCTTTTCACCATTTGAAGCCCAATTATCTCTAGAGCAGCATTAACACAAGGCTTTCTTTAGCTTCCTAGGGCAGCAACATAGGGGATAGTATGATGAGTAAGCTTAGAGGTGAGGATAAAAATAGCCCAAGGAAAGGCATGCTTGGCTTTCACTCAATACATACCGTGCAAAGTAGCCAATGGCTCATATTACGGAATGAAGTAACTCCACAGTTGGCAGTATAATCACTCAAGCAATTTATGTCTAAAACAGTTCCGTGAATGCCTGCAAAAACTTAGGCCAACTGGTCGGAACGTTCACTAGATAATTAAAGCTTCCTTGCTGATGTTACTTCGGCTTATGAAAAGTATTTTGTTAGAGGTATAATGCGGCAGGGTAATTACTGGATCTAAATTGCAGCATGCATTAGAGAATATCATTAATAGCTCATCCACCATGCTTTATTATAAATTCGCATAAAACATGATTGCTACTATGCGACCAGCTATTCTGCAGCAGAGTGCAGTTGATAATTTGGGGAACTTTGGTGATATTTGATTTAACAAAGGTCATCGCTCTTATGTGGATCGGCATGGCGGCCTCATGGCGCGTGTGTTGTGTTATTGCTGATTTTGAAAAGCCGCAAGAGAAATGGAGATTGAACCACAAGGTTTCTTCATTGAATGACTGGCACGTTAAATATCACACGCCATTACTAAGAAGGACGAAATAGCCGTACAATGGCGACATTGATACTGTGACAAAAGCTGCTGTCACGCTCATTTGACCATTAAGAAATCAATGAACGTTCCACCCATGACGGTTAAAATATACAAGTAATTGATAATTATGCAAATCGTAACATTAAAGCAATATTGAACTTTGCATCGAACTAGCTGCACGGAATTTAATTGTTCGCGGGTGTTAATAGGTCTTCCCAGTATTCTAGATATCATGCAGTATACACCAGCTATTACTAGTCATCCGTCCCATGCAGGCCTATACACCCAAATGATAACGGGAACATGCATGTTTGCTTTGATTATGCCCGATTCTGCATCTCATAATCTCTGCAAGTCATAATGCTTTGACAATACACATCCCCTGCTTGACGCATATCATATGTTCACTTAACATACCAAATTTGATATATCATCGTTGATTGACCCCTGATGTGATATTCAGTGCAAACGTATTATACTCAAACCGTGTGATTACTGCGGTTGTACATGCAGTTAGTTTTGAAATCAAACATTTGCCTAGGTAGCCGTCTACAATTTGTCTGGGTATTTTTGTATCGGGTGATATGGTGTGGCACTTTTTTCTCCCCCACACGCTTGAGCTCATTTTATAATGCGCTAACGCTGTTAATCCTAAGCTTCAGATAAATCAAATTGGGTTCTGCCTGTTCTGTGCATGACACTCTGTTGTAGATCACTACTAATTTGATGGGATTTTGGACATATCTTGCAAATTTAGTGACAATACAACGATTTCGGGGTGCAGTTGATAGAAACAGAGAACCGGAGCGAATGGTGGTGGAAGGCAACTTACATGGTACCCAGATCATTGCTGAGATACAAGCCTGAGTACGTTATAACATGGCTCACAGCCTTTGTTCTTCGTCACCACATGTTTCTCAGTTTATGATAATGAATAAACATCGCATTGTACGGATCGTTCTCCCGGCTTACGTTTCATAGTTGGCCCATTTCCATCGGGTACATATATTGGTTTATAAACCCGCATCTAAGTTATGGCCGGGGTGTGGCTGGTTTACGACTTTTGAGAGCCTCATGTCATGGCTTAAGCTTGTGCCATCAAATGTCACCATCGTTATAAATCACCATAAATAGTTTAGCCGTTAGGGGTTTAGTGTCATCTGAGACCCTGAATTGCTTGCTTGAGCATGTGTGTGCGTGTATAAACGTTAGCTTGTATATGTGGACGCGAATAGAACCTTGACGCTTGTCTGTCTCGTATGTCTTGTTAGCTATGTTACGCTAGAATGGTCGGATTCTCTGCGGCTGTTTAAGGGAGACATGCCTCTGATCAGACGCTCGGATCATTGTGTGACGGCATAAATTGTTCCGTCAGAGTTTTATGTAGCTAGTGTGAATAAATGACAATTGTCATTGATTACATAGTTTGGAAAACTGTCATCGTTTCATGATGGCACATTCGCATTATCATATCCTTTAAATTTGAGGCATGCAACGCATATTTATCTGTATTACATTGACCCCAATATACGGTAACCATATGTACCACCATGGGCTTACTCTTTCTCTCCAGATTTTACTTTACGAGCTATGCCCTGAAGAGCATCCGCCCTTTCTTAAAATTAATATCGGCGTATCAAAACCACGAAGTCATTTTTCATTTTCAAATAATGTCGACTGTTGGGACTACGATGGTCAATACGGCTATGCTTTATCGCGAAAAAGATTACGAATTCTTCTTTTTAATCTTTGACCGGCTTAATATGAACGAATTATTTCCGGAAGATCCCTTGTAGAAGAGCCATCCCGAATCTCTGTACCGTGTAGCCAAGATTCATCATATAAAGTATCTACCACAAGCAAGCCTTTCAGATCATCACTGACTAAAAAAAAACCCTTTTAGTAGAGCAGTTCGTATGCTGATTAGCAGCTATCGTGCGCCTCTATCAGATATTCCCCATGAGGATAAGCAGCTATCGCGTGCCTCTATAAGATATTCCTTATTCTGATTAGCACCTATCGCCTGCTTCTATCAGAGATTTCATATGCTGATTAGCAGCTATCGTGTGCCTCTATCTGAGATTTTCTATGCTGATTAGCAGCTATCGTGTGCCTCTATCAGAGATTCCCTATCATGATGAACAACCATCGTGTGCCTCTATTAGAGATTCCCTATGCTGATTAGCAGCTATCGTGTGCCTCTATCAGAGATTCCCTATCCCTATGATGATTAGCAACCATCGTGTGCCTCTATTAGAGATTCCCTATGCTGATTAGCAGCTATCGTGTGCCTCTATCAGATATACCCGATGAGGATTAGCAGCTATCGTGTGCCTCTATTAGATATTCCCTATTCTGATAAGCAGCTACCGTGTGCCTCTATCAGAGATTCCCTATGCTGATTAGCAGCTATCGTGTGCCTCTATCAAAGATTTCCTATGCTGATTAGCAGCTATCGTGCGCCTCTATCAGAGATTCCCTATCATGATAAACAACCATCGTGTGCCTCTATTAGAAATTCCCTATGCTGATTAGCAGCTATCGTGTCCCTCTATCAGAGATTCCCTAAACTAATTAGCAGCTACCGTGTGCCTCTATTAGAAATTCCCTATGCAGATTAGCAGCTATCGTGTGCCTCTGTCCGAGATTCCTTATGGTGATTAGCAGCTATCAGGTTCCTCCATTAGAGGTTCCCTTTGCTATCGTGCGTCAATCAGAGATACCCTATACTAATTAGCAGCTATCGTGTGCCGCTATCAGAAATTCCCTATGCTGATAAGCAGCTATCGTGTGGCTCTATCGGAGATACCCTATGCCGATTAACAGCTATCGTATGCCTCTATTGAGAATCCCTATGCTGATAACGAGATATCGTGTTCCTCTATTAGAGATTCTGCATGCTGATAAGCAGCTATCGTGTGCCCCTTTCAGAGATTACCTATGCTGATTAGCAGCTATCGTGTGCCTCTGTTAGTACTGTGACTAGATCAAAACAATAAATCAGTTGGCTTGGAAACTTATTCCTATTTGTATCAAATTAGATAGTGGCTAACAGTGATATCACTGTCTTATATACTTTATTCTGAAGGAAAATGGTTTCAGCATGTGTAAATGCCCCTTGCCGTCAAACCGAACCATTAATACCCGGATTAGGATACTCTCACTTACCTAGTGTACTGTTTTTGCTCATAACATGCAACCTGTCTGAGGGTAAGTGAACTGAAGTTGAATAGTTTAAAGAGGTAACAATAAAATGTACTATAAACTCCCTTCTAGGCACTGATGACCTAGTAGTTGGACAAACCTGTGAGGATTGAAGTCTACCAAGTGGAGACGATACATTTACTCTCATTCATAAAATGACAAAAGGCAGAGGCATTATGCAAAGTATTTTAGCAGTCGGTTGATTTAGTAAGCAACTGACGCAAATTTAAGGATTGAAGTAATGCATTAATTATAAGCTGTGCCTAGCCCATTTGCGATTAGATGATGAATCTAGCGGTGCGAATGATACTAAGGTGAATGTTGCGTCGAGGCCAATTGGTTGATTTCAAATAACATCAATGACCAGGATGAGTTCCTTCCTAACTTCAAGCAGTCATCTTTCCCCCGGGTAACCTTTTCAAACAATCTTCATCGTTTGCAAATATTAAATTACCACGTGCATATCACGTAGAATGCTTAATTTTCATCTTATTGATTCTACGTGGCTGTAGTAATCCATTGGCCAAGGATGATACAAGTAACATTTTAAAAAGTGATGATATTGTCATTCGCCAGACTGCATATATTTTGTTAAATGACGGATGTGCCTTAAGGGACAATAAAGTTATAAATATATATATCAATATATATATATATATATTTATATACATATTGATAATTGCAGCACTTTATGAATTGTGTTTTGGTACATTTGCGTTATAAAAATCAATAAATTTTAAATTTAGATATTATTCTATGGAAGCAACGTTGAAGGTTTCCTCATCGTATCACTGTCAGTCCTCTTACAATATTACAACCGCAATGACGACACATGTTCACTGACAAAAGCTACTTACATGCTTATTTGACCTTCAAAGTAGCGTTGCCCTGTACTAGCCATGACGGTTCAAAGATACAAATAACTGATTAAAATGCAACATTTGAACATTGCAGCGAAATGAAACATTGACTGGTTGTGGGAAACTTAATTGCTCGGAGGTGTGAAAAGACCTTCTTAACAGCCTACGCTGGCTGTAACAGCCAATCCATCTCATTCAGTGACGTACATTCATACGTATCATCCTCTTGCTTTTCACAGTGACCACGTACATCACAGTCTTCGTTTACCAAAAGAGCACCGGGATGATAAATGAGTCACATAATTTGATACCAGCTGTAGCACTATGTATTTAATCACATGATATGTATTCATTGTGTTTGGACCAGAGAGAAAATATTGAGAACATGCTATCACTGTGTCCCGTTATACGGCGCATCAGTAGCAACTACATCGAATATATAACTCACGTTATCAATCGTGGTTGAATTGAATGTTTGTCTTATTTTCAGATTGAATTCCCTTCGTTAAAGGGGTAATTATGTAATTACCTTAAGTGTTATGAGATTCATAAAATGCTATGACTGAGGAATGGGTGTAAAAGTCCGCAACATATGTTTTATTCCCTCCTCAACTGTTTTTTTGTGATCATTCCAACTTCATCGCTGAATGAATCACACATTACTGTTTATATAACGAATGGCACACAGTGCTAATCAATGCGCACGTGTAAAAAGTTGACGGAAAATTACATTCTTGAAGGAACAAGAATACCCAGTCATCAGGTTACAGCAGCCCGTCATGGCCATTGTTTCTGAAAATGCATTTTTACTTTCAATTAAATTCCATCAGCACAAACCATCACAGTGTATGGTTTTGTGGCATCTTCATGTTTTTCAACCCTGATAGCTGCAAAAGCTTAAGTTGATTAAGTTGTCTGGGAGTCGAAGTCTTCCTTGTAGGAGAATATTCTGAACACTGACCTGAAGCTGATTTAGTGTAGAATTTCTAATTTGCGGTGGACATCATTCAACATTGTTTTCAGATGCTTTTACGATTTGCTGTATATGGTGCGACCAATTTAGGTTGGAATTATAATTTGAACCAAGGATGCGCACAACATTGGCAAGTTTATATAACTCTCCAATGTAAAAATCCAGCGACTGGAGAGATCATATGCTAAGCAGTTAACAAGAGATTTATATGTTTACCTAGCAATAAGTATACATAACCCGCCTTATTATCTCTGTCACAAGGTAACCAAATAATCCTCTCAAATAACAATTGCCCGACTAAGGTTCAAATTTAATATTGCCATATTTTCTTCATTATTAATGTTTGACTCTTTATTATTATTGTTTGACTCTTCATTATTAATGTTTGACTCTTTATTTTTAATGTTTGACTCTTCATTATTAATGTTTGACTACGGATTTCCGTCCCGATTAATCATATGCTCAGGTTATTGGTAGAGTGCTTTGAGTTTGGATTGTGAAAGAGATTTTGCTGAAAACTAATTCCGATTTGAAAAAGATTATAGGATAACAAACAGCGATATTACTAAATTGTTAAGTTTATTCTTAAGGCAGCATGTATCAATTCACATGGCCGGTTCACTGAACGTAACACATTAGGTCACACTTACATAACCGGTCTACAATTATTGCTAATAACATGCAACTTGTCCGAGGAAAGTTGTAAACAGCCATTTCACAGCCCTTGTTTTTCTCCACATCGTTGCTCCTTAACCTTATGTGCGGACATTAATCAAGCCTCTACCTGTATAACAACATCATGGCAAGTCGCGAGGGAAATCTCGTCCTTGACGCTGATTGCAAATTGCTTTTTGTATTCGGCCGCAATGGATGGGCTTCGAAACCCCCTTTCGCCTCGTGGGGCCAAGGGGGGTCTACAAGGTTAATAGGTTATAGGATGATATAGGGCAGGGAAAGGCAGGTGGTTCGAATGTAGCCTTATAGCTCATTCTATCCGGTCTGGTCTGAATGGAAGATTTACAAATACAATGGGGTAGTTGATAGTTGCTGATTGTGCATGTATGCATGAAGCTGTCCCATTGGATGACAGTATGGGTTGTATAATGGTTGGGTGAAGGTAGGGACTTAGTGTCTTGACTTCTTTATTTTAATGATGTGGTAGGTACCTTGTTTAAGTCGTTGTGACAATCTGAGGTGTGAGTGAAAAGGTTTGAGACTTAAGGTTGTGAGAGTCACTGACATAGATATTACGAGCACTGTAGATAATGTGACACTGCGAGGCGAAAATGTGACTGACACTGACGTTAGTTTGGCGGTAAAGACGTCGAAATGAGTGTGTTGTAGGGAAAACAATTCACAAATGGAAATTATGACGATATTTTTGCCATTAAATTGACAGTATAATGTTATTGGCGTTCATTGCTAATGACGTCAGTATGATGCCGAGTGGTCAAACTAACGCACATATTAAGGGGCAGCATCATACCTGCAAAGATTTACTCCTTTAACTCCTTACTTTTCTATTCAAGGCCAAGGGTTTTGTCAACGGTACGGACGGCCTTACTCAGCAAACATCCAACCGTAATTCACCATAAATGAGTAATGAAAAGCAGTCAATTATTTTTTTAGCAAAACATCTTTTGTCCTTTCCGGGGCAGAAGTGCCATGCAGAATAAACAACTGGTAGCTATGCGATGCATAGCAGGTGTAATTTATCAGTTATCAGGCAAATATCAATAGTGCACACATAATATACGAAGGAAATGACAGACGTGTCGATGCAATATATATTTGGATGCAGAAACCCATTAAAAGCATTACCAATTATGGATATTCGTATTTAGAATTATAAATGGGTGGTGACAAGAGTGGTGATATTCAAGTGAAATACAGAACAGCATATACTCATAAATACATATTAATACAAGTACTGTAGGAATACCGATTATATGAAAAGCACGTCTGCGGTTGGGATGCATTATTTATTTAGTACCTGAATGGCAATGTAACAAAATAACTCTTGATTTCTAAAGCGAGCAGCAATATCTATTACATTAATGAAAAAACATTAAGTTACAATTTGTAAGAAATCGCTGTATTTGTCCACTGCAAGCAATACTTGACATAATAGGCAATGCATGTTAAACGAGTTTTCTCGATTGACATCGTTGGAGACTGCAAAAAACAGTTACAGCAATGACAATATCACACTAATGCAGACAGGATTCTGTCTATAATGCCTTATTTGGGATGCATATTGATGTGACTATTTGCAATCACGACAGCGATTTTTCTATGGCACTTACATAACTGGTATTATGTTGACAGATCTCAATCGCCTCAGGGATAATCACAACACGCCCATATTGTCATCATAAATAACTAAGCTTGGAGGAAAGCAATACCTATAGCAACCATCATATGCAGTAATCTAATCGTGGTTTGTGGGAATATCCCGATTTATTGGGCTTTGAAGATAATGAATACAGAGGCAAGGTTCGGAAAAGGAGGATGCTTGGGGAGGAATGTTGAGTTCTAGATGCAGCATAAAACGTAACGTCTGGTTGAGAGGTATGATAAACAGTAAAATGAATGAGAAAGCCAGGCCCACGTGCGACTCATTAATTCTAGTTTTAACATAGGAACGGCAGCATGTGCTTGTAGAAGACAAAGAAGACTGTGAGTGCATATGCCATTAATTCAGGGCCTCGGTTCTTTAGGGTTATAGTGGCCAAGGCAATGACATCTGTCAGGGAAGCAGTATTTGACGAGAAGTACTTGTTGTAGCAGCGTTGACTCAGCAGCAAATGGTGATAAATAAAACCCTGATTTACAACGAGTGTTTTGTCTGTTGGAGTCGTTTCTATCGATTTCCGAATTTGGCGACCATCACAGGGTTATGTATCTATAATGTTTTACCTCTTCATTGCCAATGCCGGTATTCAATGTCTCGGACAAGTATAGGTATTTGTGTTGGTTGACTAAGCCGCCGTTGGAGATTCATTAAGATTCAGCTCATTACAACATATATGTCCCCTGCACTAACTATGCTGTTTATCTTCTTTCTTCTACACGCTTAGACTGACCAGTCATTAGGATGCCAACTTAAATACGGACATGGTTCAAAATTGAACGCATTTTTCCTGTCACAAACCTAATATTGTCCAGTAACCCACCGTTATTGTCGCATGATTTTGTGTCAATTCAATGACATCATATGCTTAAAAGCAGGTCCGTATCCCAAACTATCCTTTCACAACATTGGCTAGCTACCGCATCTGCCATCACCATGGCAGCCTTTGTTTTATTTTACGTAGTTTTACTGTAGACCTCTCAGCTCTTTATGTGTGTCGTTATGACTCGGCGCCGTTGGCGCGATTAGCGCACTTTAACACTTATCTGTCGTGTAGACCTCGCTCGCTTGGAAAAATAGATTGTTCAAAGTCTGGATAATATCGTCCATTGATTCAGGGACGGCCAGGGCGATGACATTTAATATCATGGGAGCAGTATTTGACGAGATTTACATGTTGTAGCAGCGTTGTCCTCGGTAGCCAGTAACAAAACAACACTGATCTGTAACGAAAATTTGCCCTGCTTGCCAATCTTGTTACGCGGTGGTTTCTATCATTTCCGGACTCGGCATTCATCAAAGGCCATGATCTTTTTTAACATTTCATGACCGTTGCCAGCAATCCATGTCTCGGACAAGTAATGGCATTTGTAATGGTTCACCAAACTGCCGAGGGAGGTAAAAAGAGCCATGGCTCCTTGAAGCACAAATGCTGGTTACCTTCCGCAAACAAGACGCTAAGACTGACCATGAACATGATGTCAACTATTTGTATATATTAACATGGTTCAAGGTGAACACAAACCGAGTAATGTGCAATAAAACACCTATATTGTCGCATTGTTTTATTATCCATTCAATGCTTCGTGCTTCATGACAGCTCCGTAAAGCCCATTTAAAAATTGACAACATCGACTTGATCCCTCATCAGCCATCATCCACGTCATTGCTTCCAATTAATAACATGGAATCAAACGTACGATATAAATGACTGGAAGCCTTTGTTCTTGTTTACCCAACATTCCCCAGTCTATGCGTGACACTAGGTGTAAACGAATACGGCTATGCTACGTGCTGGCTAGGTTTGGCCAACTTTGCTCTTGCTAGCGCTTCGTGCCGGGGCTTCCACTTTTGACATCACGTGTTTTCCATGGTTATAAATCACCACAAACAGGGAGTGAGAGTAGTAGATTAACTGAACTATTTGAGCTGGCTCGGAGCTGTGGATACGAATAGCTGACCTGTTTGTAGGTTATTGTCTGTACTGGACTTTGGTGTATACAGAGTGGCCTAGGTTCATGCCAATGAGACAGTAACCACAAGTTATTTGCCGAAGGCCTTCCACGGCACCACTGACTACAAATAGCCTGCCACGAACAACTGACCAGAGCCCCTAGGTTTGTCATTGTGGGCATCCACGCGATATGTCAAAGGGTGTTTTAGTATGCAGACAGAGCGTTGACACTCCCACGCTTCTTTCTAATCACCATAACGAATGAGGTATTTCTCCGGTAATCAGCTCTTATCCTGTATTGGCTGAGGCAATGGGCAACCGGGTATGTAGAGTCACAGCTGAACGGTTCGTTAGTGCTAACAACGGCGTTTGAGTTTGTTAAGTAACCAATCTGTTCCATATTGGATATGACGAAGACGAAGTAGATGTTATTCGTTCTGATACTGGAGCTATATGGTGGTATTGGAAAGCATTGCAGGCTCAATAAAAACAGCTTTTGTATTTCAAGGCCATGTTGGGGTGATGGAGAGTCTAAAAGGGTGGTTGGTCGAGGTCGTTAGCATATGTACACTGACAGTTGTCACATAAAATAATGAGGTGGGTAGTATAAAGATAGGTTGTCGGGAGGAGAATGTTGCAGTGTCGTATTAATTTTTTGGACGAACTTTGAAGTTTGTGTTTGAAGTAGCAACATCAAAGATTTTGTCGAATGAAGAAATAACAGTTCACATTCGTTACAGATCGAGGTTGTTTTGCTGCTAGCTACCGAGGACAACGCTGCTACAACATATAAATCTCGTCAAATACTGCTTGGTTTTAGCTCGCAGTTGTTATAAGCCTGAATTTTATTTTTATTTTAGCCTGCTACAGAATCAATGTAGCATTGCAAATTACGCAATGTTGTATATGAAGCCTAATATAAGGTTGAACAAATACTTTATAAGGGTTATGGCATCTTGTTTTTAGCTAATATAGAGCAGCATAGATATGCAATTAGGTGTGGGTCCTTGAAATCATTTCCATGGAATAGATGCTATTTATATTTTTCGAACGGGGTAACATCAGCTTGCATTCGGACTGATGTTACCAACTCCATAGATGTTTTCTCTGTGAAGTACGTGCTGAATTTGTACCAAATCCAATTTCAAAGAAAGCCCAACGAAATCTGAGTCTGATACGATTCTGAAGTGTTGGAGCATCGTAGCATTCCGGGTTTGGTTTTCCTTTCCAAAAAAAACAGTCAATAAACATACCCAGCATCCTTATCATCTTCGTCGCCGTAATATCAACAATGAATGATATATCCAGTGAGGTTGACCTCTCTTTCACCCCTATGATCCGGGTATCAATGTGAGGGGAACGATAATAAGGTAGAATCCTGCGTGGAATTATGAAATGCTAAGGCGATGCATATTTAAACTCAAATATTATTCTAATTCAAGCTCACTCTACAGACATAACCCTATCGATCTCTTGAATTCCGCAAAGCCCGACTTCTACGTTTTTCTCCCCTTTGCATTTAACATTCCAGTCTTGAATCTTCGTTGGCAAACAAAATTGCTTCCGCTCCTATGTTCCAAGTATGTCAAGATATATTTGTTTCCTATTTAAATATTGAGCGAATGTACCAATATCTTTCCATGGAAAATATATTATGTTGCAATAACGATGACTTATCGACATTTCGATTCTTGTTAGGTCATTTTCCAGGAACACAGGTATGAAGATCGAATCAGTGTTTATCTTAATTAACTTCGTGATCAACGTTATTGTAATGTGTGCTTTCTTTATCAACGGAAATTCGTGATGCAGTCCCTCCGGTGCTGTTTACATTTTGTATCAAGACGTCCTTCGTACATATCATATCATAAACAGCTTGGACACTTTTCACTAATGCTTCTTCAAGATGTTTTCCATGTTGGTACTTTTTCAACCTATTCATCTACATGTGTGAAGCAATCACTGAAGACACATGAATGTACCAATATTACGAGTCATAATGATTGCTTTGCTTCAAAACTTGTTAATAATGCTGATTTAGCCCCTCTTTAATTATCTCACAAAAATGTCGACGACCTATCGTTTCTCCCCGTGAAATTTGTTCCCATTATTGAAACGTTTACATTTAGATATAAAAGCGAAACAATTGTCATGACGTGGTACTCCTCGGGTATAAGTGCGTCAATGCACAAGCGTATAACTGTGGTGTTTATAATGACGCTATTTAAACATGAAGTTTAAGGCACTGTGTGGCTTTGTCATTTGCATGCTATGTACAGCAAGATCACTTATTGAAACCCTTTCGAGTAAGCTTGATGACGTCAAGGCGTTGTTGATAATTGAATAAGACCGACATAAGTTTGACATCGCAGACGAGACGAATAACCAAAATGATTTTAAAGCTAGCTTTATTCGAATTTACAAATTGGCTCTGTGTTTTGCTCTGAGAGTGTCTCAATGTCGCCTAGATTTCGGGTGGCTCAATGATTGTGCATGCACGCAAGCTACAACACGACAAACTTACACGACAAATCTTGATGCATTTTTGAGGGGACATTGTTAAATCATAAAGCTGTTATGATTTTATCTATCTTGCTTTGGCATTCGTGGCTTGTTTAATTATGAAAAATATGGATGTTGTCGTTTGTCTTGTGTGCGCGATGTGCTGTAGCTGATTGAGGTCGTGGATAATGGTAACCGCGGCGAAGATAAGTCTATATTTCTTGCGTTATTAAGTGATTGTCAATTAATGTGATATAAATAGTGTTTCTAGGAGCTGCTTTTCTAATCATTGCTGCCAATACTCCATCGGCATGTCTACAAGTGGGTCATCAAATGGAAATGCAAGAGCAAGTGTGAACAACGATTTGTAAGGATGAAGATTACGTCATAAATGATGACGTAGTAGGTAGTAACATCATTCATAATGACAATGATTGGGTTCTCATCAGAAGCCAAACATTTCTATACCGCTTGAAAAAGCTTGCTAATTACACAATTCAAATGTCACATGTATGCATTTATCAACGCAATAGCTTGCTGTGGCTAGCGACTATTTGCTCTAAATTATATGTTCTTTGGCTGCCATATTATTTTAAAAACAATG
Organism: Urechis unicinctus; assembly: GCA_034190875.2. Lineage (NCBI taxonomy): Eukaryota > Metazoa > Annelida > Polychaeta > Xenopneusta > Urechidae > Urechis > Urechis unicinctus. Next base: position 53,710,363 of record CM067357.1, read on the forward strand.
TGCATGTTTATTCACAAGAAACTCGCTCATGTACATAATTCCAGACCTTAATTTTATTTAAACACTGGAAATGTGACTTAGTTTTAGCGATGTAAATATTGTATCTCTCGTGTCTTGTTTGAATGATTGGTGGAATGATGTAGCAGTGTTATACACTTCCATGTTGTGTTTGGGTGCATGCGTAAGTGCTGCGAAATGACTAACGGAGTTGCCTGTTCAAGCCCGCTTCATCTTTTCCAGATCATTAATCATCATGCCCTGTAATTCTCATACACTCTGTTTATTGATCTTGCCGATATATTTTTACTTACCACCAAGTCACCTGTGTGTTTTGATGGATGTGCTTGGCTATCAAGAACAGCGTCGCATTGATCTTCGGCGCGCGTATACACTGATCAATCATATCGTACCTCTCGAGTTGGTTGTGAATTTGCACATGGGGTAGAAAAAGCCTTGTAGGAACCATATTTAATGTTAGACGCTGGTTTGCATTAAAAGCCGTCCGTATCTCACTAAGTGGTCTGTTTTTAACCCATATACATTTCACTGTGCAAGATGGAAATAGGCGTCTGATATGTTTTGGAAACAATATTTGGGACATTCTAGGTTCGTGAATACCGACAAAAAACCTGTTAGAGGCTATTCAATAGGTGGAGGGGAGACGACGGGTGGATGTCACCTGCACCTTATATATACTTTTATGGATATAGAATGCATATTATTCATGAGGGCGGTATTTATTCCCGACATTTCTGTAACAGTACAGTTCAGGAGTACACCACCTAATGTTGATGCTAATTGGACAACAGGCGTTAAATCACAATGCTCTATGTTTCAATGACTGTGGAAGCACCAAAAAATATCATAAAGATAAAGGCTGTGAAAACGATATTCGTGGGCTTATTCTGTTTATTTCGTCACTTATACCGGTCTCTAAACTCAAAGTAACATCACCAACTTATTTCCTCTGTTTAGGCCAGCATACACTGTGTCTATCCGTTTCGCATGCTCATAAAGATAACATATCCAGCTTGTATGGTTGGTGTACAACCATAACCGATGGTTGCAGTGTGATGGATATCATTGTTAGATCTTTGATACATTGCAACACGTTATCTGGAAGTGATTCCAGAACATTAGGGAATCCCTATAGGGATGGTATGAATGTAGGTACAATAAACCTACGTGATATTATTAAAACGTAGTCATGAGGTGCAACTGCAAAAGAAAGTGCGCCTAATGATTCTGCTACGACCGGTCATGGTTGTACACCAACAATACAATAAGGGTATGCTATTCTTACGAGTATGCAAAACTGATAGACAGCGGATGCTGGCCTAAACAGAGGAAATAAGCTGGTGTTGTTACTGCGAGATAAGAGACTAGTAACATGGACGAATATAAACAGCATAAGCCCACGCACATTGCTGTCGCAGCTGTTTCTTTATATGATATTTATAGTCCCTCCTCTGTCGATGAATAAGAAGAAATCGATTGCAGGAAGTGTTCGGAGAAGTGGATTTGTATGTTGGAGGATAATGGAACTGTAAGGAATGATGCGACGGAGTGTGGAATTCTAGTAACAGCATAATAATTTTTAATTGGTTGGGTAGGGTAAGAACGATCGTAAAATTTGATGAATGAGAAAGGCAGGCTCCCATGACACTCATTAATGCTAGATGTAACATGAGAACAGCTACATGTGCATGCAGAAACTAAACAAAGCTGTGAGTGTATATATGTGATTAATTGTACGGGTTCCTTGAAATCTTGTAGGCCAGGACTATAGAATATAATGTCAGGGAGGCAATACATGAAGAGATTTGCTTGCTTTGGTGGCATTGATCTCTCGGTAGACGGTCGCAAAAACAAACCTGATATGCGACTAGTGTTTAGCGGGTGACTTGCTTTGTACGCAATCGTTCCTAGCAATTTCCAAATTATGCGCTTATTAAAGGCTTATTTGGAGGCGACTTAGTAACAGTTAGGACGTTTCTAGCATTAAAGGCCCAGGGCATGTATTAGCATTTGTGATGACTGAGGGAGGGTCCCTCTGGGGTAGCTCTCTTCTTCCTTACTATATTTATGTACTGAATCCTACACGCTACGAGTGAATAGCCATTATGATGGCAAATGTTTGTATGTTTGAAAGTTTTTATCGCCATAAACACGCCACAAGCACGCCCTTATTATCGCGTGCTGTATATTCCATTCCATGGCGTCATCACTTTTAACAGCAGTTTTGTAGCCCACACCACCATTTCACAATATTGACTCACTTTCTCATCCGCCATCACCCACGCCATTGCTCTCAGTTAATGCAGGGGAGAATCAAACATAATTACGACATAAAATGACTAGTACTCTTTGTTCTCTGTTGCCAAACTTTCCCCGTTTATGACGACGAATATGAATCGTCCTGTGCGTAACATGTTTCTGGCTTATACGTTATGGCTGTACCCATTCAACCGCGCACTTATATGGGTGTAAAAACACTTTTTTGTCACGTGTTGGTAAGATTCGGGCTGGTTCAGAGCCAAAGATTTCTCCTGTTACCCTTTCATGTGTAAACTTCTACTTATGACATCACATGTTACCATTGCTAACAATCTCTGTAAATAAGTCGCTCGCTAGAGGGGGAGGGGGGAGGAGGGGGGGGGGGGGTTATAGTTTTACTTGAGGCCCATCAACTCTTTGTGCCAACATGCATGGTCGTGTTAGTTTGGAGCTGCTGGCTTAAATTGAAATACAATACCAATATTGAAGGCAATATAACTGTAATAATGTCTCAAATATCATAAAACCTTGTTGCGAATGCTAAATTCTTGTGACTGACATTCATGTGGCGTTGATGTCATCTACAGTGGCTAATTAAACTTCTCTGGGGCGTTGAGAGTGGCCTAGATTGATCTAATGAGGGAGCGAACACACCTTATTTTAAATGTGACAGTCGCCCGGCGAAAGTGTCACGTTAACTAATGAACCTTTGACAGTCAATGTAGTTGTGCCGTGACGAGAGCGACTAAAACAGTGAATAGAATAGCCAGTGGTATAGGCAGTGCTAGTATGACGTTCAATGATGTCATTGTGACTGCCAGTTACGTCAATGAGACCGATATATATCTATATAAATATATATATATATATATATATATATATATATATATATATATATATATATATATATATATATATGTGTGTGTGTGTGTGTGTGTGTGTGTGTGTGTGTGTGTGTGTGCGTGCGAGTTTATATTTGCATGTGAGTGTTCGTGTTAATGTGGGTGCGTGTGTGATGCTGTGTTGTCATTATAACGTCAGCTTATGTAAATGAGGATATAGCCGTTAGTGTATTGGTATAGTGTATTTGGCGTTAATGTCTAATTCACATGTTTTAGACTGCGCCATATCATCCATGCGGTAATTGCTCGGTATGTACCTCACACTCTGTAGTAATAAGCTCGGTAAGTTGAGTTGTTTCAAGGAGATGCAGTAATATTATTAGCAACACAGGCGCTCGGTTACTGATCGGCCAGATGTGCGTAGAAGTCATTTGAATTAGGTTGTGTCCCGAACATTTGATAGTGCTTTCTAGGCAATGATAATACAACTAGGTATTGTAGCATGCTAACTCAAGCACCAGAGATTCCAGCCAAACGTTAGGGGTCCAAGTATATTGTTATGGGTCTGAAACTGATCTAAGACAATTAATTGCATGGACTTCACCAATCATCATAAGTGTGACACTTCATCGATCAAAAGTTCAGTAAAACCACCGATCGACCGGCCTGCCTCTGACCTACTTTCATCAACTACGTTGGGATCGAGAAGCAGTGTTCCTGGAAATACTTGTGAATTGTCTTTGCTGTCAATGGTGACCTCGGTGGGGGTATGTGAAACAGCGGCTCGCTCGCAAACTGACGGAACCTTTGTACATCCATTATGCATCCTTCTTCGTAGTTTACGCGACACAGTTGTTTTCTGTGGCAGGGAGCTTATTCTATCACACAGCAGCCGATGTCTAAATGATCAGGTACAGTAGATAACAGTCCTCACTCGGTTCTGTGGCGCAGAAGGTTGCATTTACAGTCTTCACTGTACATTGGGGAATTATATCATGTACCTAAATGCCTCGCCATGAACAGCATTGAAGGTGCGAACCAGTACGTTGTTGGATAAATGAGTAGGTGAATGTTACAAGGATCGTGGATGTCTTTGTTGCGAATTTTTAATTTCTTCTGTGTTATCCACCAGGCTCAAATCAGAAACAAGATGATATTTCTGGGTATTTTAACAAGTCATTCCCTTGATAATGCACCGTGTGTCGCAGCGTTTGCAATTTTGCCGTTCAGCCACATAATAAAGTTCAAATATTTCACTCTCTAGACGGCATTTTATGTGTGTAACGCCAGCCAAATTATGGGGTCCTAAACTTATCTATACCAACAATTTCAACCCTTTTGCTGCAGCAGCCATAGGCAGTCACATTTTCTTTATTATCTGTAATTAACTTTTAGTTAAATATGCAATGCATATTTTGGGAAATAAAATTCGTATATTTACTGGGTGTGTTCTAATTGAAGTACTTTTTGGCAGGCAGTCACAACGAAAATTCTATTTTATGGTATTGCTGTGCATATGCAACTGTTCTTATTGTCGCTCTTGAGAGCCCTGCTGCTTGTCTAGCTTTATCATTCAGGTGAAGTGTGAAAGCCATTGCCGTGGTTTGACATTTTGTATGTTTGATAAAAACGTTGTGCCTTCAGTTATTGCTGGAAACAAATTGTGTGAGAAACTGTGCAAGGATTTATATGGCTAAGCTGGAATAAACAATGAGACTTCTCGTCTCATGTTTCCAAAAGCAGATGCACTATCAAGGTAGAACATCTACTTAAAGGCTGAGGTTTACAATTTGCCTCATGTTCGTTATATTAACGCAGTATACTGTAAATTGAAGATGAGATTCTGCCAGGTTAAAAGCAGCAAAGAGACAGTACTATAGAAATCCTATAGTGTAATTACCTAATGTACAGTTCTCTTATTCATACCTACGACATTTAATTAGGTCTTTGTTCAACCTTCATAAGAGCCTTCGATTCACATTCTCATCCATAGTGTAAAATAGAAATGGCATTGTTAGTGTATTTGATTTCACCTCTTTTTTTCCCTATCAATAACTGTGCATATAACTTAACAGGGTCATGCTGGCTCTCGAGCAAATTCTCGCAGATCCTTTTTTAACTAAACTGAGTAAGATTCAAACGAATCTGATTCTTCGCCTTTGGATCAGCTACAGGCTGCGCTTGCTGGGAAATAAAATCATTATTACATCATTGCCTTAATTGATTCACCCAGAAGAGGTTGAGTTGAGAAGCTTAAAATATGCTGACTCCCTGTATTACGACAGAAACTCTGGTGGTGTGGACTTTCTACAGTATGCGGAGATGAAATTGCCAACATGTTATGTTTTATCCTCACTCACTGGGCAAGAATTCAGCGACACCAGACTCTTTTGTGTTAAGAGCCAAGGTAAAGGTTGGAGGGCAATAAGTTGACAGTGCTCGTGTAGAGAGAGGCAGAAAGTCGGTCTCTAACCCTTAGTAACTGTGATACATCCCTTTTCTTCGTACCTGTCGCGTTTCCGTTAAAACATTCCGATGTTTATATTCATTCCCTATATGCAGTGAAACTTTGTCGCCTTTCCGACAACGTTCCATGCACCAAGATGTTTGACCCTATCATACGAAATAACTTTTAATTCTCAAAGTACCAGTAGTGTGGTTAAGTTGCAGCCGTAAACGTCGTAAATATTGTGAACAATATTAGCAAAAGGCGCGGTCATAACTCTTCTTACCGTTATTTACAGAGCGTTACATTGTTATGACACTACTGAGTTAGTGAGGTCGATCAGTGAGGTCGATATATAGCAATATATATATATATATATATATATATATATATATATATATATATATATATATATATATATATTTATATATATATATATATGAATATACATAGATATATATGTATATATATATGTATATATATAATTTATATACATGAACATATATATATATGTTTATATATATATAAAAATATGCATATATATATATACAGAAATATCTATATATAAATATAGAGAGAGATATATATATATATATAAATATATATATATATACATAAATATCTATATATATAGATAGATATCTATATATATATATATATATATATATATATATATATATATATATATATATATATATATATCTCTCTCTTATCTCTCTATCTCTCTATATATATCTCTCTCTCTCTATATCTCTCTCTATATATATCTCTCTCTCTATATCTATATATATCTCTATCTCTATATATCTATATATATATATATATCTATATATATAACCTCGACTGTCATGTTAAAAACGTGGTTGTGATTCTGTGGTTGAAAGATTAATCTACCTTTGCTCTTACCTATCATTGCGAAAAACAAGCTTCGGAAGGGGAGCACAATGGCGCACATCAATCGAAACGAGCGCTGCAGATACTGGACGGGATTTCATTCCAAATATTCAGTATTCAAGCATCGCTACCAATGATCCTTCATCACAGCAATTCAATTACATTTTATTGAGAATATTTCAAGATAACATATGCTTCGAAGCGGTGCTTATGATAAGCCAGTCACTCGATGTAATATCTGTGTTTTCCTATTCATTGATTAACCCTCTGACAGAATTCTTCCGAATTTGTATTCACAATTTCCTTAAACGAGAGCGATATGATTCAGCTCCACCAGCAACATAATCATCTGTATGCTGTTTGAATAGTACTTGGTAATGTCTGAGAAGAAAATGGCCTATCAAGCCTACACGACATACTGTTTTCGAGGTTATTCTTGTTTATCCATGCTGACCTATAATTTCAAGAACGTGTTAAAAGTGATAGCACTGGTCGAGGCAATCAAAGTCAGTATGGCCCTGGGCTGGTATAATACTACTTATTCTTGCATTCTTCTGACCTGCATCTATTCAGAAAAAAGTCAGGCATACATTGTTATCAACAGTTGATAGTCTCTCATGGCATTCAGGATCGCCCTCCAAGCAAACTGTTCATTAATGTAATTCTTACAAATGTTGGTTCCTTGTTAATTAAACGAAATTAAACATGACGTATGGGCTGTCTCGTCGCTGAATATATCAGAATATCCCAGCGACTCGAATCGTCGTCGTAATCTAGGAATTAAATGTAATTGATGCTGCTCTGTTCATGCTCTTTTGGCTTAATCGATCACGGCAACCATTTGAACAGGGTAATGAGGATAATGAAGGGATCTATTAGGACTCACTGGGTAAGATAAATTGATGAAACAGACATCGTAATGCAAACCGTGCTTTTGGGGCTGTACACAACCGCTTCCGGCCAATGCACAATATAAAAAGATGAGAGTTGTATTCAACCTTAAGCTGTGATCTGATCATTCGTCGATTATTAAAGGACGTCCCTTGGGTCAGTTTTCATTTGGCGTAAATGAGATTACTTTTTTAGATGCGCTGACTTGTGTGACCAGTCGTTACCGTTTGGCGATGGAACACAAGGACCATTGATCGATTTCTTTCTCATTAACACAATCGTAGAATCATAAATGCATTCGATTGGCATATTGTGTTTTATTATTTTGTGACCGTTTATCATGAATGACTAGTTACAAGCTATCCACGGAGCTGAATTTGCCATGTTATGATCACGTACCCAATGTGTGCAGATTAAATGAAGAAGCCATGATTTTTTTTCTATTTCAAGCTCACAATATAGGCAAAACACCATCGATCGCTTAAATTCCGGATAACCTGGATGGAGATGTTCAAACCGGCTTATTTTATAGCAAATAACATAAAATGTTCGTTCGTCAAATTACGAATGCAAAGGATTGTTTTTGTACCGAACTTTGATTTATTTCACAATTACCTGATTACTTCACAATTAGCCGACGACTGATTGTACTATATGTGTGATACGTAGTTATTTGTTCCCATTATTTTAGCATTTACCTTTAAATATGAACGAGAAAGGGTTTGCATGAGATGGTACTTATTAGGTGAAACGTATATCGTAAAGATGAGCTGTGATGTTTATATATATCGTATTCGTTTATATAATGCTATCTTGACAGTAAAGTTGTACGTACTTGACAGCCTTAACATTTGCTAGCTATGCCAAGCATGATCAATCACTGAGATTATTTAATTAGACAGCCGGTAATTTGGCATCGCAGATGAGATAACTAACCATTCTCTCTAAAATGTTTTAAATGCCAAATTTCACAATTTTTGGCCTGGATTGCAGACTTAAAAATTGACTGAGAGTCTTTCTCTGAACGCCTTGGGGTGTTAGGGCTCGTTCATTGCGCAAACGCATACGCTGCAAATCTCGGAATATCTTGGCAAGAACATCGTTAAATAGTAGTGATGTCATGGCTTTTGCTTTCTTGAATTGGCATGTTTGATCTGTCTTATTATGAAAAATACAGACTTCGCCATATGTGTCCGCGATACGTTCTAGCTGATCGAGGTATTTGTTGATGGTAACCATGGTGAGTAAATGTTTATATGTCTTTGCCTAAAGATCAACAGGTCGGATATGGGATTTAAAAGTGGTTGTAATATGATGTGGTTCATTTATTTAATTAAAGAGCTGACTTGAACACTAATGCTTAACAAACTGCGTCGACCTGTCTACAATTGAGTCATCAAATGCAAATGCACAGGAATGTGCGGATTATGATTTGACAGGATGCAGACTTGCTTTATTATCAGAATCGGCCATATATAATGACGTCATATGTGGTGACATCATTTGAAATGACTTCGATTGGGTTTTTCTTGTGCAACAGGATATTCAATAGCGCAAGCTAGGGTGAGCTTCGGACGTGTCTATAACTTTCTTAATGTAAAAACTGATTTGTTGGCCCAAAAAAACCGTAATGCGACCTAGCTTTTGTATCGGTCGTGTATTTGACTGATTGATTGATATAGTGATATTTTACGTATCCATTTTGTGTTTGGGTGAGTGAGTGTGCTGTCAGAGAACTATGCTAACACGGTTGCCTCCTCATGTCCGCTCTACTTTCCCGATCATCAATTATCATCCTCTGTCACTGACTCTGCCTGGATCATCTTACAGATATTTTGGTACTAATCGCCTGAGTGCCGTTCTAGTCACGAATGAGGTATGATGGATGTGCCGTGATGCGTTTGGTGCGTAATTACTAATCATACATATCGTACTTCGCAAAACGGATGTGCATCTGCATATTGGGTCTGCTAAGCACCATATATAATGCCAGACGCCTGCTTCCATTCAATGTCGACAACGCCTTACTATGCTCCGCGTGTTTTACCATGAAATGATATCAATATTTCATTATCACATCTAATGTCCCCATAATTTAAACCAGACCTCGGGTAAGAGCGATAAGTCAAACGTGGGATTCTCACAGCGCGAAGGCTGCATATAACCCGGGTCCAATAATATGGTGGTGTCCTAAATCTAAGTGGAAATTATTTTACAATTATAATGTATGGAGGGCTCGTTTGAAAAACATTCATTTGATGTCGAGTGTGCTGACGCTCGAAATAGGCAATCTGTAACAAATGAGCGTCCGTTTCTGCCTCAGCCATTATATAGATATATATAGATATATATATATATATATATATATATATATATATATATATATATATATATATATATATATATATATATATATATATATATATATATATATATATATATATATATATATATATATATATAATGGCTGAGGCAGAAACGGACGCTCATTTGTTACAGAGTACTTGCTCAATCTTAGTGGTGAGAGGTTGCAGACTGGTATGATTTTTATCTTTTTGGTGGGGCTGTTAGGGGACGCAACTATCCTCATCCATCACCGTTCCAATTATAATTATTCTTGAAGGCGGCATTTAATCCTGAGCGTTCATCTATAGTTCAGAAATGCGCCAACCTTTGTCGGTGCTGGTTAGAAAACAGGTATCAAATATACAAGGCTCGGTGTTTCATTGTCAGAGAAAAGGCCAAAAATGTCGTACAAAATAACAGCTGTGAAAACAACGTACGCGGACTAGAGAGTCGGTTTTTCTTCCACTCAATAAGTCGCTAGAGCTCTAATCATTTAAGCCGAGAGTGCGTGGTAATTCAACATGGGATATGTATATATTTTAAACTATGACTTATTTATACATAGTGCGCTTAATATGGGAACTTATTCGTGGAAAACACACATTGAAACTTCCCTACGACCTAATTTGCTCAATCTTGATGAGATTACTTATTGAACTCATATTTTGAAGTACGTCTGTGTTTTACCATGACCCAATATGAAAGCTGCCATGAGAATTAATCCCGACGGCCAACTTGACGGTGGGGTTTGTGTGGGTGCGTGGGTGGAGGGTAGGGGCTGGGGGATTCACATATCTGTCTCGGGTTCATTTACCAATGAAGGCCACGCAAGAAAACTACGCAAGATCCACAGGGGATTGTAAAATATTAAATTCAAATGGAACGATTTTTTTAGTGGATTGATGTTATTGTTTTCTTTGGGAACTTTCCTCATTACCATTGTCTAAATATCTGGTCTGTCACCATGAACTTATTTGCCCTTTTGTGCATGACTATCAATTACTGACCAGATATTCGGTGCTTGGATGTTATGTTCGATCCATTCACTGGTACTTCCTTCCCACCTATCATGCTACATGTCCATTATTCCTTCATATTATGTCAATATTTGATCCTATTCTGTGCTTCAAGGTGGAGACAGAAATAAACAAGTGTACAAGGAGCAGACAGGACAATCATATGGGAACATGGCCACTGGTTAATCAACAAACACAAATAATCTTTTACAGTCTGCATGGGTTTGTTTTTCTATTTCATATTGTGTATTTAGTCTATATTGAAGCTATAAGTTAAGTTTCCAGCCTTGGGCATTGGAAAGTAGTAAATCCTTTGAAGCAACTTAAGTGATCATCCATTCAATGACTGGATCATAATGGCTGGATCATAAGGCATTGTCTATGCATGTAAATTGTAGATCTAATTTGGCTTGTGTCCAGTGCTTACAGTCTCAATAGCACAGACATGCTGTGTTAAAACAGTTGCAGTATTTTATTGATGTACAATAAGAAATGGGTACCTTGTTGTGAACAAATGTGGGACATATTATGATCTATAGCACACATTATACTGTTTTATATACAGCTGACCCATATCCCTTAATATTAAGTTTAGAGGAAAGAAATGTTTCAGTTCCTTTTGGTTAAATCTATACTTCAATGTTTCGAAATACATAAGATATTTGTGAATGTTACAGGACAGAATGAGTCTGTTATTGCAGCCACTGCTAGGATCCTTTGTGGAAAACCTTAAAATAGAATTTTTAACACAGGACCAGTTCTCCAAAATTGCTGGCACTTACACTGTAACAATGCCTGTATCTGTTGCTGCAATATTACAAAATCTGGAAATAACTTCTTGTTGTTTTGTATTTCAATTTAATTTTGCATCATCAAAATATATGCCCTATAAATAAAAGAGTGTAAACCCAAAATTGCTTACGTCTTTTTCTAAATAATCACAGATTACCAGCATATTGTTTATATCTGATAGCAGTTCATTATAATATGTTGGCCTTTAATTGTATATTTATAGGAAATTAATTCAAAATTTGTGA
>CM067357.1:53727111-53730022 GCA_034190875.2 Urechis unicinctus
TACATATATATCATACATATATATATATACATACATAGTACATACATATATATACATACATATATATACATACATAGATACATACATATATTACATACATATATATACATACATATATATACATATATATATACTATATAGGTATATAGATATCCATACATATATATATACAATATATATATACATATATATATACATATATATATACATACATATATATATATGGCATAGCATATACATCTCATATACATTATATATATATATTATATACTATATATATATATATATATTGTATATATATGCATATCCATAGCCTGAGTCTTCTGAATATGCAACAGGCATAGTCTCTAAAGTTGGATGTCTCTCTCTTTTTGTTATCGCTTGAAATGCAATAACGACGAACATTGCAAATTAGTGCATGTATAGGAAGGAGTATTTTGTGTGGGTTATCATAGGTCATAGAGCGTGTTATGAAAATAATGCTGTGACATGATCGCCTTACAGACGCCCATTACAACATGTGGCTGAAGCATTAAATCATGCAGTTAAAGAACGAGCTGCCATACGTCAACTTAACACTTTAGCAATTGAATGCAGCCTCATAATATTATGAAACTCCATCAAATGCAGGTGTAAATCTTACTAGAGAACAAGATTTCTGGTGTACCATAAATGGAGACAAGATTCCTGAATGTTGCATTAAAAATGTCAAACTGATATATCAGTACGGAACATACACACTGTGCAGAATCACGCTACTTCAGTTAAATAAGTCAACCGTAAATTACTTAATTGCTTCATGATAGGAATTATCATAACCATTTCAAGTATTGATAAATCTTCAACGCAAATGTATTTTTTCAACGAATAGCCTTCTGATGCCCGATCATTACGTTATAACAGCAAGGTATTGCTTTTTGATGCCTCGACCAACGTTATATCTAATCATTCGTGGTGTATTAGCCACATCATTAATAGGGAAGCTTTGCCAGAAGTTTGTCAACCAAATCCAATTAAATCATTTACAGTACTTGTGGATGATTGATATTGATGGTCGCCAAGGTTCCTCTGTTTGTGTGTTAGAGTGACTGTATGGATTAGGAGTGGAAATTATTATCGTTGTTATTTTGGCAATATCAGATATCTGTTTACCAAAATAGCACCCTTAACGCACACATGATTGCTGCGGGAAGATGCTAGAAAGTTCAGTATATTTTAAATGCGCTCACAGATTGATTATTTAAAGAGCTCATGTATTTAATGAGCTCTACGATGGCATGTGGTTCGTTAGACTAATCGAATTGTGTACACATTTGTCGGAAAGGTTTTTGTCTGTTGTCATAATATTTTCGTATCCATATGATTTCACGTAAACGCATCGATAATAAACTGAATATAGTATGACGGACACATTTACAGATGCAGTGTGAAGTGGTAAATAGCGATGTATTGTTTCATATGCATCTAACTGCCCGGCATATATGGCACGATGTGCCTATAAGGCGTGTTAGCATCAACAATGTTACAATTATATCCCTCCCTCAACCCAGAAACCCTAATAAAGACCATACCTAGACACACAAATGTATAGCAACGTTTTGTTATTGCCTGCCACTACGTGAAATCTAAAATTTTCTTGAACGGCATGAAAGGAACAAGTGCTCATCACTCCTTTTTGCAACGGCATACGTTATAGTAAGAGGAGGAAGGCTAAGGCATTGACCAAGTTCGATTGTGGTGAAGAGGAAGGTTGAGCTTTTGGGTCCTGAGTAACTACAAAATTGGCAGCAAAATTGCCTCGAAAACATTTTGTGAACTGTACTTTGCTTGCATTAATGTGAGGCAGGGTGCTTACTGGATATAACTGGCAAAATGCCCTAATACACTTTGTACGTTATGCAGTAAGATTATCGTGATGTAGCATACAAAAGGTTAGCAATATTTGAATTGACAGAAAATACTTATGTCGCTGACGTTGCAACATAATCGCAAAACGATTATCTTTGCTATTGCGGTATTCGAATATTACTGTAAGCTGCTACATGGCAATACAATAAAGACAGAAACGAACAAAGTAACCTCCCATTACACTTTTTGTATAAATGATATCGACACTGATATATTTCTTCCAGATGGTTCCAAAAGCAATACCTTCTGTTAGAGGCCATTCATGACGTTCGTAGAAATACTATTTATAGTGCTTCCATTCATCTGGATTACGTATGGTAATTAAGCATGTTTATGGCTGCATGTCCGGCGATTCCTTAACGTTTCTCAGATGATCTTTGCGGGGACTCAATATGGTTGGAGACCAATTGAGAATCTTCTGTGGGAACATATGCGCCTATTTAAGGCTTGGGATCAAATAGGAGAAAGATGAAGACCACGGCGGTGATTAAAGTCGAATTATCCTCATTCTTATATTAACACCCCCGTTATATACCATAGCTTGTCACGATGTGACTTGGTCGTGAAAAGGGTGCAGTAGCAATGCAAGGACGTCGAAACTAAATGACAATATAGTCAGAGACACGCATTAAAACAAGCGATGCTCCCCGGGCAATTGAGATATGACAGCATAATAGATGGTGAACACTAGGCAACGAGATACATCAGAAGGTATCACACACAAGCATTATAACAGAGTCACCTCCTCATATGGTATGCGAATTTACAGCCCATTCTCTGATCAAGACCAATGTTTAAACTCAACACACTCACCCATGAAGCCGCCGTGTGATGATTTTTGTCCAATCCAAAATCGCGTACCGCCGTTACCAAGTTCCAAAAATGATCACCGAATCCACGTATAAAATTGCGGGTCATTTAGTTACATTGAGGTTTTATGCGCACATGCAATTAAGCATGAAGGATTAGAATCTGCTGTAAAATGAATACCACGACTTCAGGT
>CM067357.1:53730122-53782672 GCA_034190875.2 Urechis unicinctus
GTGTGTGAAGTGTGTTGGTTATGGTTGGAGAAATACAGTGGGTTATTATAGTTGAAAACCGATTTTAAATTTAATAACATGCACAATCGGTTATTGCTATTCAATACAGAAAATAAGCGTGTTTATACGCTTTAATGGAACGTTTTAACGATTTGCTTCCAGAGCTAATATAGAAAAAACATACATAAGCTCCTTTAAATTGATTTCGCAGCTACTATGACTTGATTTAGTTCTTGCCTCACACATACATATTCACGTGTAGCTGTTGGCTACAAGAAAATGTCCGATTTGTCAATGACTTGCATCGGTCATGCTCACGAAATTTATGACTAGCTTTTGCCTTCAAGCGGCATTCAATTACACATTCTATTTTGGTAATGATCTGATAAACAGATTATGTACTGCTAATAGAAATTACATCTATAAATTACATTTTATTCGTGACTCTTGCTATCTCTTATTAATATGCAGCTGAATGCTGACATACTTTGGGTGATAATACTTCTTATTTTATCCTTTTTGCAAACCATGTTTGGAGGCTGTTCAAAGCACCGATATTGATAAGCTATCAATTATGTAGTGTTGCCCATTCGACAAGATTGCAATCTCTGAGCCGTAAATATAAAAGGAATGAAAAAAAGAACAGGGACCGAGAAAAATTATCTTTATGCAAGTGTTCGGTACACTTGGTTCAGCATAATGAAAGACAAAACAACCAAAACAAGCATGAAACAAATATTCGGCTTTACCAAATAAATATGGAGAGGGCATTGCAAATATATTCATCCCGCTAAACGACACTAGTTAACCATGTCAAGCTATGCGTGATGCGAGCTAAAAGCATCATACGAGCAGTAAAGTGACAGATAATCTTTATGTAACGAATTGCCAAAATATATCATTTAATCTCCATGGTGCAGAATTTCGGAAACATTTGATTTCTTAACTGCGACTGTGACGTAGAGTCATTTTAGAGATACGCGAACATAGCCTTATTTATTAATGTTTTAGTCGCGTACCACGACCATCGGAAAACAATAAAATACAAATATCTTCACTATTGTTAAACGTAAGTATTACAGTAATGCATGTATTCCATTTAGCGCATATATGCTGCTTTGACGATGTTGCAGCGTATAAGTATGTCTAATAGCATTCTCATCAATTAGAATACTGGTAGCACTCTTCACTGCTATTCACATTCAATCTAGAACAGCTACTACTAGCTAGGCGTAACGCCGCTGTCAAGTGATCAAATGATATTACCCGCTGTCGGCAGGAAACTATTATCCATGCCTGCCGAGGCGAAGAGGAATCTCATGAGAATGGTTACCTCGCGCAAGCATAACGCCATGAAATACAACTGAACAGCCACAAAATCTTTGCTTCATGAAAAGACGAGAAAAGGTTGCATGTTATGTAAGTTATTTTGCCATTAAACATGTAACACACGATATTGAAAAGGCACAGATGCAAAGATAGATGTAGGTTAGCAAGTTATGTTACCCCATAGGATATTGAGCAGGCATAACTTTCACTTTCGCTGATGTACCAATTACCTTAATTTTTAGATGCAAATTTGTTAATACCTCTCTCATTATATGAAGAATTAACATGGAAAAGATATGTTTATTCACAAATCACCTTCTCAGCCATAAAGCAACATTTTCTTTCGACCTTTGCATCCATTCGTTACATCTAGCTAGACAACTGAATACCTTTTCCGTAAACGAAAGGAAGTGACTAAAGGTTCTACTGTAACAGATCCCCAGTATTTTGAAAATGACTTGCAATTACCTACTGATAATCATTGCAACAGGTGCTTTGTATGTATTCCCTTTGAATTCATATTAAAGTAGCAAAACTATTGATCCACGGCAACTTACACATTGCTCCTAACACATGCTATCTTCCCCATCATTCTACATGTAATAGAGGATGTTCCAGGCCATATACAGTTTGTTCATAGAAGATGTCAGAAATGAATGCGAGTAATAAAAGGGATGCGAAAAATGGAGATTACCTCATGGCAAGGGATCTGCCTTGTGACAGCGCGCTATGCGCTGGCAAACCACGTATCTACTGTAATGCTGTCACGAAATGACATAGAACGTTAAACGGATGACAGCGGCGTTTGAAAAGATCGCAAGCGTTCGTTCAAATTCACTGCTGTTATAAGGACTAGATAGCATATATTGGGTGTGTTCGTCGTTATAACAGGCTACAAAAGCGTTTGAAACCAAATGTGGCCTTAACGTTAATAAATATATGACATGAGTTCAATGCATCATGGGCCTACTGTGAAGTCACCCAGCATTTGTCCCGAATGCAAAGGAATAATCAACGTCATGAGCAGATAGTTTACCTTGGACCTACAAAAGCAACCTACGCAAACTAGCCAATCGTATTATCATGTGGCACTTAGGACGCAAAATTGCGGAAATTAACACGATTTCGGAAAACACATTAGGCAAAATTTGCGAGCGGTTGTCAGATAATTAATTGATGTTGGATGAATAACTTCCATTAAAGTGGATGTTACTTCCACCTTATTTTGAATATACACAATAAATATGTCATTGAAACCGATGCGGGTTTATCCTTGATTCGTGCTACGTATTGCCCGATATGATACGGTAGGGTACTGAAATCGCCCGAGCGTTGGAAAACCCCGATATGGTGGAAATAATTGAGGTACCCTGGTAGCATATTACTCAAGAACCTTCTTATGTAACGAGTAGCAACAACCCTAAGTAGCAATGATGAAGCCAGCTGATCACCATCCTCCATATTACAACAACTTCCCAAAATACCGTGTCAGCCATAGAGTATATACCCCATGATGTAGTCTCGCTTCGCTTTGATTGAACATATGGAGTTTATTTTGCTCAGCTTATTTATCTTACAATGCAACGGATCAGCTTATGGAGCAGCCAAATCTCTTTCGAAACAGACACATTTTGGCGTGGGCGTGTTTAAGTAATAACCTAGTTAGCCCTAAGCAATGCTTATAGTGCCATATGTCAACGCGTAATGACGCAGCCGTTAAGAACGACAGGGAGCAGGCCTCATGTCACACAGTGGACAGTTAGGGAGATCCAAAGCCAGAAATTCATAAGAGTTTAGATGCTTAACCAATCAAACAAACATCACGAGCCCCACAATAAAACTTTATTCATGTTTGAGAACTAATCTCAGCACTAAGACATATCGTAGCAGTGATGTTTCTTAAGTCCGATGTTGATTGCTATTTTCATGGCCCAATAGTAGCTGGTTACATATGATGATTGTACGCTCTCATTAAGGGCAAATGCACGTGATTGAGTCAGTTTGAAAGGTGATCACTAACGTCGTAACACATGCTATAAAAGCCGTACGTGGCATCGCTATCGCACGCAACTAGGTGTGTTACACGGGAAATTTGCCGTCATGAAATGATGTCTTCTCTAAACACTTTTACTACATTTTTAGTTGCTTGACGTTTACTTGTCAGCAATATGTTTATGGCTGTGAAACAAATTGGCACTTCCTTTTTAAATGATAACATCAAGCGTTTAGCGTGCCGCATCGTGGCGTGTAGCAATATCACGGTACATCATTGGTTGCTTTATCGTACAAACAACCTCTGGAACAGCTTGTTACAAACAATACTACTTACCACATGGCTCAATCAATTCCTGTGTTTCACTGACTTGCATTGGATATGCTAATTGCAACACAAGGGCAGCCATCTGTTCACAAGGGCTCATTTGAATACTTAATTGGGCATTGATTACAGCAACTGGACATGATTCCCGGTTAAACAACACTAAAGCACGCTCTAGATACTGAATTCCATCATCCTCATTAAATGCAGACCTAATTTGGTTTGGCATTATAGGGATTATAGGAATGATACAGCTGTCTTTGACCCAGATGACATAAAACGTTAGGTGTTGCCAATAAGTCGTCCAAAGAAGCGTCCGTTTACCATGGTTCTCAAATTAATTGGATGGTTTCATTCGAAATAAGATTTCAAAATCGTTCAATGTGAGAAGTAGCTTTTTTTAACGTTTATGCTTAATACGCGTAGGCTTGCGTTTTTGTTTTCTGTGCACTTGTTTTAGGACGCGTGTGCGTGGTCATTAATGTGGCCGTTTCGATATGTGCTTGCGCTCGTGCATGTGTGCGTGCACCAGCACAATATACATCAGGAGCAATAAGTTTCGAAGTGTTACAAAAACACTTAACAGGCTTTAACAGAAGAAACGATGCATTATTACTAAATATACTTTATGATTTTAGGGATCCCTTTTACAATGGGAATTGCCGGTCTGTGAATATAATCGTTACAAAAGCATAAACAATATAACACAATCGTAACATTGGGCATCTGTTTAATAGACATGTAAGTTTGTTGGTGCCACAAATCTGTTAAAACACATGCGATATATAGTCTCGGTCATATACGGGTCAATAGTACAGTGCCTAAAGATGTTTGATAACAAGTCACGAAAGCTGATAGCTAAGTAGAATAACTTGGTAAATGTGGGATGCAAGAGCATTCTCACTAATGCATAAATGCGGTGAAGTTATAGCATATTGGGATCTACAAAGTTATAAAGATGCGTTATGTTCTTTAGCTTAGAAGTCACGTTTTGCTAGTAGTTTGATCAGACGATTATACACAATACACTAACGACACATTTGGGCTTGGCACAATACACCATGAACACATCTAGGAACGGCACTCCTGAGTCATTCACGAGCGTAACACTGTTGATTACTTGTGGCACCAATAGTACCAGGTTGAGCTAGCAAGCCATAATGGGTCGGAAAATAAGTAGACGTATTTGCAAATGTATCAGCCTGGCGCCAGGCATAAGATTGGAATGTATCGTATTGCGGTTGTGAGTCGCCTTATAATTAAAACTACTAGGATTAAGCATTTGCATTTTAAAACCATAACGCAAGAGATGCAGCAGGTTTAGCAACCGATCATGTTTACGTCACATTTTAGAAGACCCGCAAATATGGGACCATCAACCACAAATCATGTCGTGTATCTTGATGTCAATTTTTCAATACAATGACGTTACTATTAAGTAGTAAATATAGCATTAATATACCAAACAACCCATACTGTTCTTTCTATCACTCGAACAGTACCTGCCATTTCCTTGATTTGTTCAGCAAGGCTAGCATGTACTCTGGTCGCTGGGATCGTTCGTAATAAAGCGGTATGAGACGGTACCTATAATCGATTTCATCATCTTGTAAAGGCTACGAAGCCAACATCATTTGGCACCAGGCCCATAAGGTCATGTTATCCACTCGGGTCGTTATGGAAAGGTCATAGTTTGCCTGTGTAAGCTTCTGTATTGTGCTTGGAGATAACCCTGATCGGCTGATGCTCGGTGAACAAACACCGGTCAAGAATGTTCAAGGATGAATCAAATTATACAACTGCTTGCTTTGTTAGGTCAAAGTGTGTTTGATTTTGGAGTGATTTTTGATTTTGATGTAGATTAATCACTCTTACGGGTTTTGAAATGGTTAGAGTCCGTTCCAGTAAGCTTCGTGAATGCTATTTGTTTCACACACATTGCCAGTAGCCTCTCGGTTGCTTATTGTGATATAATGTAATGTCATTGTAGGTAAGGTATACAGACCGCCGAATAAAGGTATCGACACTTCTAACCAACAACTTATTGACAGAAATATTGAATGTCATAAGAGGAGGAGGTAAATCAATTCACTGTATGAGAGATTTTAATATCAATCTGCTCCATAGTGAATCACAAAATGGGACTGCTCAATTGGTTGATGTTATGTACCCCTGCTCACTGATGCATCTTATAACTAGACCCACCAAGGTAGCCTTACAATTTGCAACCCTGATTGATAATATATTTTATATAAATATTAGTAGAAGTATAGATCATACTCAAGTGGTATTGTGCACTGATTTATCAGATCAGTTTCCAATATTTGTAATTGCACAGATACATTGTGTGAAACCGATTAATTTTCGTGAAATGAGACGCTTTAAAGAAGCCATTATGAAGACATTTACATCGAAACTGAGCGATATAGCCTGGAATGTAGTGCTAACGCGTAGTCATAACAATTGGTGTAGACACCACTTCACTATACTGTTACAACTGCGTATAATGAATCTTTTCCCGTTAAAAGATTACATACAAGGCAAAAGTCAGCTAAATCCTGGATTATCCCTGCTATAAAATATATATTGAACATAATAAAAAGTTATAAATCATGTTTAGAATTAAGAGAACCGCATAGAATGAGATGCGATATAAATTGTACAGAAACAAATTGCATCATACAATAAAAGCAGCAAAAAAGGACATTGCCAAAGATTATAACACAACAAGAAATCGAACCTTACAAAAATAGAAACTATGGATGGATGTTACAGGAACCAAAGGTAATGAATTATTTGACGGTATATTCATAATGAATAATGTTTTTAATGGACATTCACTGGTAAATTTATACTTTGCTTTTGTTTACCCCTATTTGTCTTATTGTAATATTATATGGGGAACAGCTGCAAATCAGCAGCAGAGAAGGAGCGTTATTTGTTATTCACATTACGTAGCTCATACCGCACCTCTCTTTATTCAATGTAACATTTTACTTATATCATAGAATGTTGATTTTGCAAATCAAAATGTGATGAGATTATATGTACTGCAGAGAAGGAGTGTTTGAGTTATTTGCTATGCAAATTATGTAGCTCATACCGCACCTCTCTTTTTAGTATAACTGTTTTTATAATTAGAATATTTATGTATAAGCATAAACATTAATTATCACCTACAGTTGTTAGCAAAACTATGCAAAAAGGTATCATTTACCATTTTGTAGAACGAATATGCCGTATGTTGATATACTTTTTTTCTTTTCAATGATCACTTAAAAGACTTTAGTTGGATTTACTTGGTTGATCAGAAAGGCTATGTTGTACTCACGTATATCAATATTATCTCGATTGCACAATATTATGTATATATTTCTACTTTATTATATCTCGGTTGTTAATAATGAAGGGAGTATATGATCTATCATGGTATTCAACTACCATTTTACCTCACGAGCATAAACTATGTGGCTTTATTGTTGCGACGACAGAATTGACTGAAGGCAATAGACATATATTTATTTTTATCTTTAAGCTGATCAATTATAGCCCGTATTGAATAAATCTTGATGGATAGAATAAATCAGGCGTATTTTTGCGATTGGCACCGGTGTAAAACGAATTATGAAGCATCAATTGATTTTGGTCATGTCGCTTTTCAGTGACTGAACTGACCTGGCAGCGGATATTAACATGTTGTCGTGGTTATGCTTGGACTCTGGTTCAAGGTAGAGCACCAATGTGTGCTACGTTCTAAGTGGCGTGGATTGTAGTAACAGGCATTGATAAAGCGATACACTGATCCGCAATGACATGTGTTATGAAATGCCATTGTTAACAGAATATTAAAATTCAAATGGAAAAGAGTTTGCCTACCTTACCACCTGGGTAACTAACGTACTAACAAACTAACTAACCAAACTAATCAGCTAGCAAACTGACCGATTACCTACATGACTATCTCACCAATTAATTAAATTCACGCATATTTTCAAAATTAACATTTAACGAGCTGGCAATAGAAGGCGAACAGATGTCAGGTTTAAATGATTATTAAGTGAAATATGGTAGTTGGCTAATGCTATCTTCGTTAATAGTGTCATCAGATTTAAGCAATGAAGCACATGTTTGAAAGTGTCTATACGTAAGGTGCTTTACCTCTCTACTTGGCGATATGACATGTACCGGTGTGATGGAATTAGCATTTAATGTGTAGTCGAACCGCCACTGACCAGTCCATATTGGCAACATAATTTGAGTTAAGCCCAGATTATCAGGCCATAAGCAATCTTAGATCAAGAGAAACTAGCAAATTATGGAGTTACTGCTTAGCAAGTTTCTATTCGTTGAATGTTAGGAGTTACACCAATTCAAACGGTAATTTAAGTAAAATATTTTGTTGGGCCTTAAATGACGGTTTTATAGGCTAGGACGTTTGTCAGTTAACACAAAGTTGGGAAATCCATCAAATACTTGTTCCTGCATGAGAAGAAAGGAAAATGAGGTAACAAACCGTTGTATGGTACAAAACAATCAATACGAAACTAAAGCCTACAAATGGACAGATCATTTCCCTCGAATAGAGTCCCGTTTACCATGATTTTAGTTCCTAGATTCCATAACACAATAATCAATGCACGGCGATACCCCATTACGTTCATTAACGGATACTAGCCAGAGAAAATGGCACTCAGAAAAACACAATGGAACTTTTTTAAAAGGTCTTATTGATATCATGAAGATAAGATTATAGGCGGGTTCGGGGTTAAATAATGTAGGTTGAATATTGCTATCGACAAATTAGGGTCGCTAGCATCATCAATTTATGGCTTGATGTAGAACAAACATGTGTCTTGTACATGTCAACGTCTCATGCTTGCATAACCATGCATCCCGCAATATATATACCACCAATGTTGACACCAAAAAGCCAATGGAAAGAGTAACCGCATCATTTACATCCAAGGTTTACATAGGATTCCTAAAGCAACACCTGCCGAAGCATGCCCAATCAGCCTCTGTGAGAGGGTGACGCAGTTGGAGGAAAACATTAGAGTTCTTTCAAAGCACTTAGAAGAGACGGTCTGCAAGAGGACCAAGTCTTATGCCACTGTTGTTAGCACAACATGCCCACCATCGAGTCCTCACATTGACCCACCTGTGGTGACTACTCTAAAAGCCCCTGCGGTCCCAATAGCCACTGCATCCACAGCGGACCCATCGCCTCAATCGCAAATGAGTGAGGCTTCACCACCTACGGACGATGGCTTTCAAGAGGTTCGACGTCGCCGACCCAGACCAGGGCCAGGGAAACGAAAACAGCCCGTGAAGGGAGTTATTTCTACCCCGCGAGCAATTAGAGGCGCACCAGAGCCAAGCCGGGATGTGTTTGTGTTCCGAGTTGAAAAAGGAACAAGTGCAGAGGACGTAAAATCGTTTATTGCAGAATCGGAGATAGAGGTGAGAACCATTGAGCGCGTTTCCAATAGTGAAGCGAAATTTGAGAGCTTTAGAGTTGAGGTGAAAGTCTCCGATATGAAATCATTGATGAATGATGAATTCTGGCACACTGGCATCTGCGTGCGGAAGTATTACCGTAAGAGTGCTCGTCAATCACCTTGATTGTATGTACATTATTAGTCTGGTCATACCTCTGTATTATATATTCTAGTTTTTCCTCTATGCTTAGTCAAAACTTTACAATCGGTACTTATAACTGTCGAGGACATAAGAACGATACTGTTATGTACATACGTCATTTAATGGGAGAATGCGATGTTCTTTTACTACAGGAGCATTGGTTATTTGAATCTGAGTTTGCACTGTTTGAACGTAATATTGGTAATGTGTCCGTCGTTGGTATATCTGGTATGGACGAATCGGAATTGTTAGTCGGTAGACCTTATGGTGGTTGTGCAATTTTACATAAGACATCCACCAAAGTTTCTGTTGCCCCAATTGATTTTGGAAAAAGTCGTAGGTGCCAGGCATGCGAAGTTATTTGTCACACTGCTACCGGACCTGTTAAAATGTTGATTATTAATGTTTACATGCCATGTGATAAGGATAACAGCATATCAATTAGTAACTTATATAGTGAGCTTCTAGATCAAGCAAATGCGGTTATTACATCTCATACGGAAGCTGATTTCGTTATTATGGGTGGTGATTTTAACACAGACTTTTCACGGGATAGTTCCAGGCATACTATATCGTTAAATAATTTCTGTGAACAGGAATGTCTAATTCCATGCCTTATAAAACCCCTTGCAAATGTCGATTTCACTTATGAAAGTGACATGTCGCATGCCAGATCGTCACTTGATCACTTAATGGTTTCAGAGAATCAGAGAGTCATCAATTGTAAGCTATGAATGCATTCATGATGGTGACAATATGTCGGATCATAGTCCGGTTATCTTAAAACTGTGCTTTAGAATGTTACATGTAGATATCGCCAAATTACCATCGGATACTAGAAGGAATTGGAAGAGCGCAAAGGGCAATGGCATTGATTTGTACAAGAACACTCTGCGTAAAATGTTGGCTAATGTGGATGTTCCAACGGAAGTTTTATCATGCGCGAACCCTCCGAGCCGTTGCAAGCATGTTGAAAAAATTGATCAATTTCACGATGACATAATTCATGCTTGCGTGGCATCGTCTCTCTGTAGTATTCCGGCTAACCTACCAAAGAAGCGCCGGGCTGGGTGGACCGACGAAGTCCGATCCCTGAAAATAAATCAATTTTTTGGTGCAGCTTGTGGCGAGAGAATGGCTGCCCTTCTACCGGGACAATTAAAGATATAATGCTTAAGGCTAAAAAAGACTACAAAAAGAAATCACGGAACGTTATGCGTAAACAAGACCAATTAGTAGCCGACAGAATGGCGGCTGCAAACGCGTCCAAAAATAACCCCAATTTTTGGAAGGAAGTTCGTAAGAAATTTAGCGCACGTGTGTCCAACCCTACTCTTGTGGACGATGCTCATGATGAGGTTAATATATGCGAAACATTTAAGGACAAGTATTCGAGGCTGTATAACTCCGTTTCATATAACGAGCTTGAAATGAACGATCTTTACAGATCCATATGTAGCGATGCCGCATTATGCTGCAAAACGGGCAAATGCACTTCTGATCATGTCATAACCGTTAAGCAGGTCGAATCCGCAACGCGGAATTTGAAACCAGACAAAACCGATGGTAATTCTGAAATCAGCTCTGATCACATTAAGAATGCCTGTCAAGAATTGTTTGTTCATATCTCATTGTTGTTTAATGCGATGCTTTCGCATGCATATGCTCCACCGGGTATGTTGCATTCCACGCTGATACCTATACCAAAGAATAGAAAGAAATCGTTGAATAATAGTGATAATTACAGGTCCATAGCAATCAGTAGTATTTTGGGAAAATTACTTGACAATATTATTTTAACATCCCAGAGTGAAGCACTGAAAACAAGCGATCTGCAATTCGGTTTCAAACAGTCACACTCTACCACTCAATGCACGTTTGTTTTGCAAGAGATTGTTGATCACTTTGTAACTCAGGGGTCATCTTGTTTTGTTTTTCTGTTGGACGCATCTAAAGCATTTGATCGTGTGAATTATGTGAAATTGTTTGCGCTGCTCAGGCAGAAAGGACTCTGTCCAACAATATGTAAATTACTCATTAATATGTACACACGTCAGAACCTGAAAGTCCGATGGAATGCTTCTAGCTCTGAGCCTTTTATTTGCACGAATGGTGTTAAGCAAGGCGCAGTTCTTTCGCCATTATTGTTTTGTGTATATATCGATGAATTACTAAGGCGCCTTCGTGAAGCTAATGTAGGATGTCACATGGGCCATCATTATATGGGTGCTTTGAGTTATGCTGATGATGTTTCACTCATTGCACCTTCAGTTACAGCGGCTAAGACAATGCTTAGAATATGCGAGGAATTTTCGGAGGAATACTATGTGAAGTTCAATTCTGCAAAAAGCCGGTTGCTTGCATTCAATGCTTGCGACAGTCCAGTACATTTAACACTAAATGATGAACTAATTGTACAAGAAAAACAAGCTGTTCACTTGGGAAGTAATATTGGTTATTGTGCAAATTTGATAAATACTCAGCGTGCATGTAGGGATTTGATGGCGAAAACGAATATGATTATGTCTCGCTTTGGATACTGCAACTCTGTTGTTAGAAACTCACTATTTGAAGTATACTGTAGTAGTTTTTTTGGGTCGGCGATGTGGAGTTTAAGACCCAACCAGCTGGCCAAATTGTGTAGTGTTTGGAGGAGGTGTATTCGAACTATATGGAAATTAGAGTTCAGAACATGTTCAAAGTATTTACAGTTCATTTCGGGAAAATTGCCCCTTAGAAATCAATTGATGTTGCGCTTTGTCAATTTCTTTCATAAGTGCCAGAACAGCCCTAATGTTGTAGTATCCTATGTAAGTAGATGTTGTTTCCATAGCAGAACAATTGTAAGCGATAATGTTCGAACTATAATGCATACCATGAACATCAATAATTGTTATCTATTACAGCATAGTGAATGCATTAAGGACTTCAGCTATAAGTTTATGCCATCAGGTAATTCTGAATGGTCATATAGCCATGCTCATAAAGGAGCTTATTTCTATTAGAGATGGGGATTCATTATCAGTGCTAACCCGACAAGAAGCTGAAGCTCTGTTAAAGGACTTGTGTTTATCTTAACTGATTTATTTGCTTATTCGTTCTCGTGTGTTTTGTTGCTGTTGTATCAAATAATAATTGTTCCTGTACACATGCTGTGCGAAAATAAAGATTATTATTATTATTATTACTATCATCCAGAAAATGTTCCAGCTCACTTATAAACTAAGCCACGCGTACTAGATCACGTCTTGCGCTATACCCGTCAATATCAAATATGCTGCAATTTTGCGGAAAACAATCAAAATGCACAAAGTAGAAAAGACTTTCGGTAGATGTGCTCACAAATTATCCCTTAAATCCTCATTATGCTATCGCAATATGGGGTTTAAAATCGGGGTGCGTTACATGATACGTTTACAACGGGTTATGATGAACTGGATCCTGAAAATCCAATTATCTTTTGTCCAACTCTTAAAATCAATAACCTTACAATCCAAGTCAGACAACTCAAGTTACATATTCAGAAATGTGCGTCCTCTAATGTCATGACACTTGTTTGCTGATATAACTAATAATTCACTCTAGTTCGCTGTGTGAAGAGTTTTGTTACAACAAAGCAACCGTTATATCTGAAGTCATGCAGCCAATCTAATCAGATTACGTACGTACTCTGCCTTAACAAATGTATAAAACTATAGCTGACAAAACACCAGCAACAAGGCAATCAATACACAACAAACAGCGTGGGTGGTTGGCTAAATAGCGCGATGCGATTGGGGATATATTCTCCACTAATTTCTTATCGAAATGGGGAGTTGCTACCTTACTGTATATATCAATGATCCTTTCGCTATGTTGTACGGTGTGTACTATGTCACAGTCCAATCTTCCTCCCCACCAAAATCGGATTTTGTGCCCTTCACTTACAAGCCTTCTTGCGCTTTTCCATTAGTTGTTACAAAATTAGTTTACAAGAAGTATCACTGTAATACTGCGAGCGAAGGACTTGATCCTCAAAGGTGATGCTTCAATCCTAGGCCAAGCGCAACCACAAGTCAAATTATCACACTAAGTGAGGTTTAAAACGTATATATGTTTAGTTCGTGCAGTCATTGACGAGCATGAAGATGGATAGTACAATGACACAATTGTACTATCCATCTTGCTGACATCATGTAGACGAAAATGATATAGAATTGGAATAATACGTGATTCCGGCTCGCCAATTGAACAGGGATACCATAATATAGTATTTTGCTGTACCCTTATAATAAACCAGTTTGCATCGTAATTTACTGTATTTTCCTTTAAATGATCGTTGTGAAAAAATCGCATGAGTGTGAATAAGCTCACATTCATGAACAAAAACACAGGTTCTCTAGCATATTTATCATTAAGGAAATAAGCACCATTTGAATAGGTGTATCATAGCGGCAGTTTCTGCTCCTGTGGACTAGGTATGATATCCCATGTGCCATTGTATTTCTACGCCAAATGCGATTGCTATCACACGTATAATGCATCCGGCAAATGGTAATGTTTCATAACATGGTCTTTAAACGCGCTAAGCTTGATATGGGAATTCGAAAATTAACATTAAATATGTTCAAAAGTTTGTCATTGGAATAATACTGTGTCGCTTAATAAATGTTTGATACAGCTCAATCAAAAGTTAAATGCTGCGTGCTATTCTTTGAATAACAGTATTACATTGTGTATATATATATACATATAGATATATATATATATATATATATAGAGATATATATATATATATATATATATATACATATAGATATATACAGATACATATATATATATATATATATGTATATATACGTATGAATATTTATATATATATATATATATATATATATAAATATATCTATATATCTATATATCTATATATATATATATATATATATATATATATATATATATATATATATATATATATATATATATATATATATATATATATATATATATTAGCACGAACACGACCTTTGGTGGACAAACCGCCGACCTTTCGTAGACTAGGGTCCACGAAAGGATATACCGCTATGTCCACATAGAGTCAGAGCACATTTTCGGTCGACATGTTTGAATATATACTGGTTTGACCATTTTAATATTATTGTCTAGTCTTAGTAACCTACCAAAATAACCTTTCACTAAAGATTTCATTGAAATTTGAATATTATTGCAAAATCAAATTTTAGCAACTAACTATTCGTTGACATAATACGAAAACGCCAATATCTTCCCTATAACCATATATACTTTGACCCAAATGGTCGAAATAATGTTACAACATTACTGTTGAATAGATATATTTGAAGTATTAAGATATTTGTTTGATTTTAACATTTTATTGCCGAAAATTCTTTTTTTTCTCCTTATTCGTCTATCTTCAACATTAATTTATATTGCCAAACACTGCTAATCGTTCGAAATGATCACATCATAATAAATATTATATTTCTAATCCATGATGGATGAAAATGATCACAAAATAGCGATATTCTGCAAATATACGCAAGTATATATTGGCACGAAAGGTTGTATAAGCGCGTATAAATAAGCATCTTGCCCGTTCGTGGACGACCTTTAGAGGACCAAAAGTATATATTAGGAATAAAAAGTGCACAAAATATTTTTATTTTTATTAAATATTTTCATTACATCAATCAATATATGCCGCATTAACAATTACTACTAAATAACAGCAAAAAAGCACTTAAAAAATTGTACGTATATGAATATACATAAATATACTATGTATCTATATATATATATATATATATATTTGCATATAAATATATATGAAAATGTATATGTGTCGTAGAGTCGTACATTGGAATGACATCGCTTTGGTTGATTGTAGCGTAGCGACTTATTTTGAAGCTCAACTTTATGACCAAATGCTATATATGCTATTGCTGGCGTTTGTAGCTCAGCAAGAGCAGTTGTAAATCTGGCTCTGGTTTACTGATCATATAAATTATAACTAAATTGAACATTTGCGGATGATTTTTTTTTTCGTGCAACGCTTCAAAGCACAATATCATCTCGCAAGCAAAAAGTGTAAATTGTCGAGAAATGTGAGACAACTTATAAAGAATCGCATAAACGCTAATTACAATTGCCACCTAATTTAAAGATAAGCCATTAAATATTTACTTAGCTTCTTGGTTGTGCTTGAAATAGAGTAAATGAGCGCAGTTGTTGATCCGGGGATTGTGACTGCAATATATAATGCAAATACATTATGAGTGCAGGCCATAATTATACGAAACAGAGTTCGAAGCTGCATTCAACCAAACATTTTGTTTTTAAAAATAATGTTATATGGACAGATGTCACACTACTCGTGGAAATGACATCCACAAAATCGATCATATTCCATTAGAAGCTGAAAACAGTCATATTTCATAATTAAGGTGATAATACCCGAACATGATGGAAGATTTCATTGCCACCTAAACGAGCCACACACTTTTTACTTTTGTAGACAAACTTTGGAGGGTGTTTTAAAACATCGATGTTGATGTCATGAATTTTGTGGTACCAATACTTCGAAAACATCTGCATTACCCAGGTAAATAGGGAGGAGCCAATCGGTATGCTTCCATCCCATTGGAAGGCGCGAATTTGTCGTATAAAACCCTGCATGTTACGGGCTAACAGGATGGTAAAAATATAAATTTCCTCGAATGTAATGCTCAGATAATGGTTTTTTTTCTTCATGGACATTTAATTTCAGGTGCAGAACAAAGGCAACAAAGATAACGAAGCAAATCAGTAATCACTCGCTTGCTTAACAACGACTTGGACGTGGATTTCTTTTAGATATACGCAAACATAGCTGTTTTTGTTATATTTTAGTCACATACCACGACCATCTGAAAACAATAAAATGCAAATATCCGCAATACGCTTCCATGTCACTACTGCAGTTTTGAATGCATTCCATGTAGCGCATATATCTTGATTTGTCTACCTCTGCCTTCTCATAACCAGAAGCGGAGCAAAACACTGGTAGCAATATTAACTGCTATACATATTCCCGCTAGCTCAGCTACTACACGCTAGATGCAATGCCACTGTCCAGTAATGCAGTGACATTACCCCGCTATCTGTAGAATACGATTATGCATGCCTGCCGCTGCGAAGAGGATTCTCATGAGAATTATTATCTCAGGCAAGCTTAACACCTTGAAATTGTGGATATTTTGTGAGAATAAATCAATTATAATGTTTGTTGGCAAACGGGAATGATTCGTGACAGTCGGTGAAACATTAACCCTAGCTTGGTATACAGCTGATGTAGAACAGACTCGGAATCTCTGTTTCATGAAACGTTTGCATAACATAATTTTGTTACTTGGCCATTAAACATCCGATATTGACATGGCACAGATGCGCGATAGCTGGAGGTTAACCGCTGATGTTACACTCGTAAATCATCTTTATTTCTAGGTGCAAATTTGTTAATATCTTTATCATTATCTGAAGAGTTACAATGGAAAACATATATTTGATCCAAAAAGGACCTTCTAAGCCTTCTTTCGACCAAGGTATCAATAATTGATATCTAGCTTGATACCTGTGCCGTGACCAAAGGGAAGTGACTGAAGGTTTGACCCTAGCAGATGCCCAGTGAATGGACAATGACTGTTAAATAACTGCAGATAACAATCCCAGGAGGTGTTTTGTATATTTTCCGTGTGAATTCATACTGAGGCACCAAACTATCGACCCACAGCTAACACTGTGATCCTTTAAACGCTATATTTGTTCTACAAGATATAGAAGGGGTTCCAGGCCACAAATACTGTATGCTTATTGGAACTTTCAGAGATGACCATAAATCACATTTGGAATGCGAGTTGTAAAATCGACATGACAAGGGAAATCCCTCGTGACTGCGCCGTATGCGAAAGCACACCGAATTGATGCTCCTGTCACGTCTTTACTGAAATGTAGCCACACAGTCGTTCTTCATCACTTGTTAGATCCAAATGGCAGGTAAAGGGATGACAGCGGTGCTGGCAAAGACCGTTTACATTCGCACCTGTAATAAGGACGTAATAGCAAATATTGGGAGCGGTAGCAATTATAACAAAAGCGTTCGATACCAAATGTTGGATATAAAAACAACTGCAACAGTGTGCTAGCATTCGACCTTAACGTGACGAAAAAGATGATATGATTTCGATGCATCATGGACACACTGA
The DNA here is from genome assembly GCA_034190875.2 of Urechis unicinctus. Lineage (NCBI taxonomy): Eukaryota > Metazoa > Annelida > Polychaeta > Xenopneusta > Urechidae > Urechis > Urechis unicinctus. The sequence continues at coordinate 53,747,649 of CM067357.1, forward strand.
GAGGTCAAACAACATTCATGCACCGAATTGAGATGAATTATTAAAGTTATGAGCAAATAGTTTACCTTGGATCTACCAGGGTTTTTATGATTTGCCGTCGTAACAGACGATATCTAAATTTTGGCTAGGCACATAGCTTAAGCAGAAAACATCGTCCACCTTATGTCGACATATATGCGTACATAAATACATCCCATGAAATTTTCTACCAGCTGTAGCGTCTGGATACAGTAACTAAGATGGCGAAAAAGATAAAAGGCGGCATGAAACAGATGCGAACTTGCACCGGCTGTATAACGCATGATTCTTTTTATTTGGTTGTACGTTGGCTTGCTATTAATGAGGCTCGAAATTGTGGTCACAGCTTGCATTGTCATTTCCACAAGAGATTATATTCTAACGTTAAGTGCATATGTCCTGATCAATAGGATTTTTATAGCGTTATTGTAGACTGGGCCAAGGGTAAAAAGGCTAGGGTAGGCTATGACTTTGCAATCCTGAAGTTTAGTGATTGGGTATGATCTGGAAAGTCAATTCTACAAGATGACTTCGCCTCGCTGAGGCCTTAGATCAGGGAAGATTGCGCAGGTTTGATACACCATCCGTTGATTGGCTTGTAACAGCCGGCATTGGTATGGCGAGAATCAATTAGTGCACTACGAACTGTGACACCTGTTTTGAACTAGATTAGTTAGATCGATGCCAAGGGTTATGCCAGTATCAAAATACATATTTGAAAGTAGCTGAATTTATATCGTGACATTTCTTCGCCACGACATGATAACGGCGTTACTGACCAACTAACAAACAAACTCAAAACAAATTGATTAACAAACCGCGTGAGAATGAACTAAAGAAAATAAGGGGCAGTAATAGGTTGAGTGAAGTGTGGCTATTTGCAGGCTAAATCTAACATAAATGTTTGAGCATTGTCAATATGCATGATCAGTATGAAACGACTTTATGAAGCATCACTGTTTGGTGTGCAATTAACTATGATAATATTACCCAGATAGGATCAGGGAAAGATGACAATTAATAGATAACATAGATCATCACAACTGTATCTTCTACACCAATGTGGTCGCCGATAATCACAGGTCAGTGTAACAAGCAAGTCCATGCAAACCATCGATAAAGCGCACCAATAAATGTTAATGTTTTCCAATAAATCTTGAAATGCCTGATGAGCTGTTTGAATGGATATTACTAGCTAATTCCAATTATCAATCTGTCGATAAATGTACTCTGACTGGCAATGAGTGCATATCAGTGTATTTTTAGCTGATGAATTGACTTCATTCATCAAGCAATCGGTTTTACAGGCTCATCTTCTCACCTAATGAATGCACTTTACCTGTAAATGCACAGTAACAACGGAAATTATTGTTCACAGCCCACTTGGAGCAGCAAAGAACAAGGCAATCAGCACAAAAGTATTCAAATTCTGCATCTATAACATACAAACTGAATATAAACTCATAAAAGCCCCTTTTCTCAATCTCCTCAAACTACAGCAGTAAGCATAGTTGCAGAAGGTGGCCTTACACAGAACACCAAACAACCAAACGGTAATGAACCCTTCAAAGAGTACCAGACTTTTATTTCCTTCGGACAGGAGCCCATCAGTTTTGTATTGAGCATGATGACAGCTTCTATTTCGTCACAGCACGACAGCAACGGGTAAATTCAGTATAGCCTCACAATTAGCTTAGCTAGGTTTGTCGTACTCAATACCATATGTTTTTCAATTCATTTATCAGAGCAAACCCGAGATGTGGACAAGGCTATACACCATATTGATCAGAGGAAAACTATTTTGCAAACTATACTTCTACAATATTGTATCTACCATGCATTTCCTGTGTATGGAACCATTTAATACCATATCAATGCAAATAAACCAATAACGTATGATCGGTGCTCTCATGTTGTACACTCCCAGGCAATTACTTTTCTGAACCCAGCCCGATGCAAAGTTCCATATGACCGTTATAGTTCAAACTGATTTAAGGGTTAGTAACCTTCAACTGTAAAGAGCCATTAATATGCCTCTGTGCTTAAACGAGAACGTCATTAGCTTCCGTCAAAGCATGTGTGGCTATTGCACTGCTAATTTAGTCTTGCTCTGGGGACACAGTGAAAAGCTACGATTTTGTGGTATATACACACACACATATATATATATATATATATATATATATATATATATATATAGAGAGATATATAGAGAGATAGATATATATATATAGATATATATATAGATATATATAGATATATATACATAGATATATATATGTATATATATATGTATATATATATATACAATATATACAAAGATATATATAAATATATATATATATATATATAATATATATATATATACACATGTATATATATATACATATATATATATATATATATATATATATATATATATATATATATATATATATATATATATATATATATATAAATATATATATATCGCTTATCATTGTTGAAGCTTATGGAGTTTTTCCCCTCCCAATACCCTCGATAAATGTGAAATGGCAAATGTGAAATGTCAAGTTATCATGTAAACAGAACAACTCACCAACGCGGACAGTATGCAGAACCAATTTGTTGTATCGAATATGTCACATGGTACGTTGGCAACCTAGAAAATATATACAGCGTAACCCCGATAAATCGGGGCAATCTTGATCTTTAAATTGGAGCCGCGAGTTTAATGAAATGAGTGTGGGTCGGAAGTATTTCCCCTAGCGAACAGCGGGAAAACTAGCCAGGCGCGACACCCGCCTTACCCTTTGCGGGTTCAACTTGTCAGTAGGATTGCTATACGGATAAGAAATGAAAACGAGTTTTATTACAACGACATTTTTAAAAATGATGGTCGGTATTCGCAAATTTTCAAGAGCTGAGCGCGGTTTGCTGGTAATCGCGACGCAAGTTGTCGGGGGGGGGGGGGGGACGCGTATTTTATTTGCCTTGCTGTGTATATTATGAAGAGAAATTGGGGTAAAATTGGCGTTTTTCATCTGTATTACTATGCCTCAGAGATGAAACACAAAGGTTTTGAACGACACAAATTTGCAAACTTGTCATTTCACATTTATCGAGGGTATTGGGGAGGGGAAAAACTCCATTAGCTTCAAAAATGATAAGCGATATATATAAATATGTATATATATATATTATATATATATATATATATATATATATATATATATATATATATATATATATATATATATATATATATATATATATATATATATATATTTATATATATATACAAATAAATATGTATATATATATGCATATATATGTATATATATATACATGTATATATATATATATATATATTTATATATATATATATGTATATATATGTATATATATACATATATATACATATATATATATATATATATTTATATATATATATATATATATGTATATATATACACAAAATATATAAGTTTAATAAAACAATAAAAATTCAATATAAGTTTACGAAACCGAAACATGTTACCGACATGTTATGTTTGGTCGCCTCCAATGTCCCAAACTGGTCGGTTTTTTGCTAAATGTCCTAAATGGTCGCATTCGTATGTATATATATATATATATATATATATATAGATATATTTATATATATATATATATAGATAGATATATATTTATATAGATAGATATAGATATATATGCATATTTATATATATCTATCTATATATATATATATATATATGTATATATATACATGTACATTTATATTTTATATATATATATATATATATAAATACATATATACATATATATATATATATATCTATATATATATATATATCTGTATATATATATAAATATATATATATATATATATATATATATATATATATATATATATATATATGTATATATATATATGTATATATATGTGTGTGTTAAGAGAGTAGTTGAATATTATAATGCGCTCCTAAACTCAGCCATACACAATTGAGATAAATCCCATTTTTGATGTATTAAACCAAAATATGTCATCGTTCTATTTAGGCCGTCATATTATGATCGAAGCTATTGATCAAAGGCAAAATTATCACCTGAAACATCAAAGATCCGACAATTCTAATGTATCGTAGCCATCAATGTGTATGGGTCAGGCAAGCAACAAAAGCAGCCTTATGCATCTGAAGCTTATAATCCGAATGACCGATTCTCGAACACAACCACACAATTAAGCCGTCAAGCGGTCTCCAATGAAAACGCATACCCCTTCTTCGCATCTATTCACGATGAGATAAAACCATCACAGAATTTGTTGTTTCAGAGTGGAAAACAGACATTAGGGTTACCAAAGCGGCTCGTGAACGCTTGGTAAACTCATAAACCAGCCAGAACCCCCCAAATTATTGTTTTTATGTGCACTTGTGTGAATCATTGACATCAGCCTAGCTGGTCGTTCAGAGTGTGTCTAATGTATAGGATTAATAGCATGTGTGATACTTCTATAAAGCGGATGAAAAATAAGAAGCCAACACATGAAACACTGGAGCAGATGTTATGTCGTGAATGATAAAATAATTATCGCTACGTTCGCGTTTGGGTATAGAGTTATCCAAACTAAATCTGGATGGCTAAAGCAAATCAACACTACCAAGGGATCATCTCCGCTACAACATGGATGACAGCACCCGGACCAATGAGACTTCCGGGAATCTAGACCATGAATCAATGGCAGACACCATAACCACATATGTCTATCTGCTGCTCATCAGTAGTAATTAGGATGCTGAGGTTTCCCGGGAGCCTCCCTTACACGCTTGTTGTAGCTAGCATCTCATGTCTCCTGTATAACCTGCCCTCCAATGTCATTCTACGCCTCTGCCTCTATTATCCCCCAAGCTCTCTTAATCAACATATGGCATACATCAAATTATTGTAACTAAAAACAAAATGTTAACACATGCAGAGATGCATATTGAAACAGACGTTTCCCCTAGAAGTGATCGCACCAAATCGTCGATCCTGGTTAAGCCAAGGAAAATTTATTACATATGACATCCCAAGACACAATAAAAGTGCCTCCGGTTGAGGTTTATTGACGCAGCATCATGTCGTGCGGAGTGAATCATCTACAGAAGCAGATGTAGTAGAAACGATCAGGACGCATTTTCATCACATGAGTTATGACAGGTTTGAGATCGTCCTTTGTCGGCGTCTGCTTTGTGATAGATCTCAGGATACGAAGGATAAGAAGGAAGTACTCCGCAAATAGCAAATGTAACGTAAATTGATCGGTTCATTTGAATGTGCGTCCACGACTGGCATGAAATGTATGGTGGGCTGTGTCAGATGGTGTGTGCCCTGTGAGAGAAAGACTGAATTTAAAAGTATGTCAATTCGAAGTTAGAATAAATAGGAGTGGAGCAATGCAGATATATAACGTGTGTGTGTCATGTGGGGGGGAGGGGGGAGGGGGTAGGGTTGCTTTTCTGTGGATATACATAAAGAAGTGCCGGGATACAGAAACCACAAGCGGCTATATAACCTCGCTTAATTGATACAATTTTAGCGTCTTATTACATGCGATCGATCAATGGGGTTGATGTGTAAGCTGGTGAGGAACGACATGGAATAACTATTGTATGTTATCATCCTATAACGGCCTCTATCGAAATTTAATGCTGAGTATTACAATTATATTTATATCCATCTTAAGTGATATTTGTGTGAGTATCACAGTTTTGCTATCCACATATCAAAAATATCTTTCTTTGTGTCTGTTTTGTGTCATTAAATACCCTTGTGCTGTTGTGTGTCACAGCAACAATTTGTTTCAGGCTCTCACAAATCAAACTGCCTCCCATGCTACTGGTCGCTCCAGGTCCGGCCTGCTTGGTTTTTATCATTACTCGCACAATTCGTCGTAAATTCCAATGCTCTTTGCGTATAATAAAATAAATTAGCTTCTGTCTTCGAGTAAATAAGCGGCTTGTAGCTAATCACATCTGAAGCATATTCATGGTAGGTATTTTCGTTAATGAAGCATCAATACGCCTTCATGTCTGTCTCTAGTGATTGTGAGGTAGGGGGATTCAATATGGATTGAAAGGAACTTCTGGCATATCCAAATCAATTGCTATGTCACATATTTCATCATTCTTATGTTGTACGTCTTATGCAATGTTTATGATGATTACGAAGTTGCATGTTGGCATCAGTTTTCATCGCATAACTATGCGAGTGTTTACGAATTGTAACGTAAATTCAAATAATATTAGTCGACCAGTGTTTACAGCCATCAATTGTTGATCTTTTAGCATTTTCGTGCACAATGCAATGATATTTCTTTCCTAGGGTTAATATTCGTCACAAAAACGTTCTGGAAGAAAGCCGTCTTTGATACTTACTTATGTTTAGCGCTGCACCAATATCACAAACTTGCTGCCTCATCGTTCCAATAACTCAAACAATATCAGACATTGTCAGACATATCAGCTTCTTATTTAACGCTACTTAATGACATTCCCAATTTATTCGTGGCTGTAACTTTGTGTTAGATATGCTTGATAATGGGGCTATTTCCAAACACATACCGAAGTAAGTTATAAGGAAGTAGAGGGAATAAGCTAAATGCTACACTCGTCAGGTTTTTGGGGTTCATAACACTGGTAGCATGTTTCTAGAATTTATTGCAGCTCATCACAAAATGGTAGAGCTGATACCTACATTATTGCCAGAGGAAATGTGCATATTGTGTAACATAAGCATCTATCCCCCGGAATAATATAAGTTTATTGAAAATTATATTTTGGTCAATACGTGACGTTTGTTGCAGACAAACACAATAAACCCACCTAATGCGTCTGATCCATTGCTTGGGATGTGCTGCATATGTCACCATGCGATATATTCTGGGTTATACAAGCACCATAGGTAACGTTACAGCGTCCCGGTCAGTGTCAGTGTTGGTGATCATAAGCAAGTGTTAAAAGCACAATATTGTAGACGAAGTAGGTACCTACATCTCTCATCCATAACTGTTGGCCTTTTTGGGGTCGTTTTATGGTTTGTTTAGCGGTTATGCCCTTTTGCAATCAGTCACAGTCATTTGACAGAGACTGTAACCCTGGTGTTAAGAGGGATTTTCTGCATGCATCCCATCGCAGTTGTAGCAATGAAATTATATCTTGGGACATCCCCTTTGCATCTCAAACACCAACTTTGTTACTTAAGGCAAGACTGTCTTAAGAATGTACGTGACACAGGATTAGTATGTGAAGCAGGCTTTAAGTCTTGTTACTTATCTGAGTATATGGGCATACAGTCGAATTGGCTGCGAGAGGAAAATCGCGATGCAAATGTTGCAGTTGAATGTCAGACATATCAGCTCTTCATTTAACATGTACTGCTTCTGTTCAGGGTGAAATCGTTTGAAAATGCTCTTCCATCTTAATGCTATTGAAGGCTGATAGGAGCAAAATTGATTTTATCTAGTGAAAGACAAGTGATATAATGTTAGAAGTACTGGTTGGCTATGCATCACGACTAACGCACTTTAAGGGTTAAATGGTGGTTGTTAAAGTCTTTAAATACCCCTCCCATAGGAAAGCAATTCAACCTCACGTCCATTACAGCCTACAAAATAAAGGATTAAGTGGTCTTGTGTTACTAAACTTTATCGAGTGATGTGGAGATGAATGGTTGTCAACTATACGGGGAATATGAACAAAGCTTGGCTCATGTACGTCACTGTGTTGGCAAAGTGGGCAAAGCTGGACTGTTCGGTGTTTGTTCGTGGACTGTGTGCGTGTATGTGTATATGTGCGTGTGTGTGTCTGTGTGAGTTGGTGTGTTCAAGTGAGTGCGGTCGTTCAGTTGTGCATCATTGAGATTGTCTGAATGCGCTGGGGACGCATTTAAAGACTTATAGTTGTAATAATAATAATGTCAATCATTTGGGAGCGCAATATCATAAGCATTTATATGCGCTTGAGAGTTCATGCATGTTCATGTGGCAATAAGTGTGTTTTTAGAGCTTTCTGGCAAGCCTCGATGGATTAGGCTTGGCGAAGGCAGTCATCAAAAATGTTCCACAGCCGCGGTGCAGCTGTACTGAAAGCTCTGTCGCCAAAAACCCTTCTCGCCCAAGATACAGTCAAAAGTGCTGTTGACCGTGCTGAACGGAGTGCTCGCACTCGGGCATGCGGGTTGCGGAGGGTGCGAGGTACTTCGGTGCACCAAGATTGCGTATGACCTTGAACACCACCTTGAGCACCTTAAACACAAACCTCGCTTACACGAGGAGCCAGTGAAGGGTCTGGAGTACGGGGATGATATGAACAAATTTCCTGGTGCACATAACCACTCTGGCAGCTGCATTTTGGGCCAGCTGCAAGCGGTTCAGAAGAGAGACATCATCTTCCTCAACACCAGCAGCTGCTTCTGAAGAATGGACAGTCCCCGCAGCTACGCACATAATAATAATCGCTTTCAACGAATACCTCAACCGAAACAGAGGGTTAAAAACGGTAAAGAAAGATGGCTATGCTGCTGTCTTTGGGTTGACACGTTTGATAATGACATACAGAACCGTTTTACCGCAACATTTGTTTTCTTCATAATACCGACAACGGGTGGTATATTCCGGAACATATAACTTGAAGGTCATTGTTTCATGCCGCTCTCAACAAGAAATTGGTATTTGACAACAGTGACGGATGAGGATAATTATTGTGCTTGTACGCCTTTGCATAAAAGCAATCACCGTTTTGAAGAAATACCTGTTCTTTACTCTCCCTGGCTAGGATCGAACCGCCATCTATTGATAAGTGTGTGGCTACTAACCTATCAGCTATTATATATGCCGGGCTATTCATTATATATCTAACGAAAGCATCCTAGCATCCCTCATCCCCTCACCCCACCCTCATTATTCACACCCACTTACACTTTTGTCACAGCGAACAGATGATTTTCTGCATTAATGAGCCTATCACATATCGTAGATGACTTCCAAAACATCTCAATCGTCTATTTCAAAATTCTCACCCGTATGTTTCGGCACATGAGAGCTTTAAGTCAAGGTTTGTAACATTTGACAAACAATATTTAATGAAGCATCGTGAAAATGTCTTTTGTTTAACGCACGTTTAAAAAACGTTTGATAATTGCTTATTATACGTTTATGATTTAAGAGACGCTAATTTTATGCGAGCCTCGTGCTATGTGAATTGCAAAGTGTACCGCTGCATCGAGAGCGTGAATCTAAGCGCATATATATGGCCAATAAAGCTTATGCCATACCTAATTACTGATATATCGATGTTTTAAAGAAAATTTCAACAAGATTTGTTGCATAAGGATCACTCATGTTGTAGATTGTGCTCATGAGGAATCAATGCGACACACACCATTACAGCGCGTCCGGAAGTCTCCCAAACACACAACCCATATAAGCTACTTATTGGACCCAGAACGCTAAACAAATGTGGAGAAAGGAGACATTAATAATCATACTGGGGGCAATTGCTATTCCTTTCAGATGTGAATTGGAGACGATCATGCATCGCTAATGCATTTACAGCTTACTGAAATGTTCGACATCGTTAAGGGTTCTGTCAGTGTATGACGAATGCATTTTGTCATGGAATGAATTGGATCCAATTGCAAATAAACCGCTAGTATAATTGGCACAAAGTATGGTCCTAGCATCTAATTTTAAACGGTGATGATCGGAGTTCACTTTATAAAAGTCATCAGGCGATTAACATCACTCGCGACAGTCTGTAATTCCTTGCTTCCTTGCTCGCTAAGCGCCTTGTGAGAGCTGGAATCTCGCCGGCAACCTATTGCTACGATTTCAAAATGAAGGCAGCTATATCAAATTTTCCAAGATAAACATTTATAAGCACCACCCCTTTAATTATTGGCGCACCAAAACCTAAGAAATGCCAAAGGAAATAACTGCGTCTGGATATCCTAATGTACATTGGAAAGTATATGCATTAAAACTATTAACCACAAAGGACGCATCGAGAATAATTAGCAGACTTCCGCCCAAGTCAAATAATTCAGGGGAAAATTAACCACCATTATCTTCAAAAGCAAAGTTCGGAACAAAAACGATAATTACTATTCTACATTATAAGAACTAAGACTCCGCCGCACATCAGGACAATTCAGCAATCGTAGATGGAAAATTGAATATGTATCATTAAGAAGAAAGGACCACAGCCCAGTAAAGCCTGCAATGTCCAGGAAATTAGAAGAGTACAACACGCAATGCGATCCAGTTGTTCAATAAGGCAATTACGATAAGCATACATTCTTTAAAGACCACTGGTTCGTTTATAATAACTGTCTTGTTATGTACAGGCCCTACAAGATGCACAACGTAGGTAAGTCTTCGTTGTTGTCCCAAAATATGCCGGGAATGTATGTCTTATGGACAGTGAATGGTAAACTTGAGCTTTATCGACGGAGTGTAATATCGGCAATGGTCGCCATGCAATAGTATATGCTAAGCTATCTCTACCTGTTTAATAAAGAAGATCGCTTTTGCGAGTGATTTCTGTTACGCTGCATTGGTCGTAGAGGAGTAACATATATATATATATATCCATCCATACTCACCGACCAAAACATCAAGCAATAGCGGTGTACGGAAACAAAGGAGGGCCATATACTATCCATGACTGATGAGGCCAGCAAATGTAAGGCATATTTATTACATCCAAGGCAGAATACCAGAGTCAGCAATGAAGGGAGGAACAAGCTGTAAAATATTAAGCGTTGGTTAGAAATTGCATAACAGTCAATACTTTAAGCAGGGTAATTCCCGTATATAATGCATGGTGTAAATTACAGGTAAACAATACCAGGTGGTTGAATGAGGTGGGTATTTCAAGCTTAAAGCGGATATAACACGCGCGCAAATTTATGTTGATATCACGGTGGCAATTCAAGATGAAAGAAACATGGCCTGCGTTCGCCGTTCTGTGATATTGTTTGAGCAGAGGAGAACAAGAGGGTTATTATTTGGTGGAGATGTGATGCCCACTATGTTTATATGAGTTATATGATTCGATGTAAGCTTTAGCACATAAGATGAAAGCCAGACGATGCGTATGCAAGTAAAGATTGTGTGTAATCGCCAATATGTCCCGAATGGACGCGGGAAATGCAAATACCGGAACCCAATCATGCTAGATTCTAAAAGGTGCCATGCCAAAGTCAGATATTCTGGGAGGAACACGCTGAGAAAGGATACGTTGCAACGATGGAGTGGTAATCAGAGTTTGTACAAAAATAAATACACCTCAGAGCGTCTGATCTGTAGAGTATAAATCAGCACCTAGGTAGCAGTGGCGATTTGGGACTCTGTGTCTGTGGACCTACGCTGACATATCATTCCTCCCAACCCAAAACCTTACCATCTTTATCACCTTGTCAGGGATCTCGAGTCAGGCTACGGGTGGTCGAGGCAAGAGGGAGCACAAAGATTTATTACTGTAAAAATACCAAAACAGTTTTCGTAGGATGTGCCAGGGCAAACTTAAATCAATAATTTCGTGAAACAGACAACGAAACATTTTTCAAATGATCTCTGTCCCCTATCGTAGGCGTCTGAGCGCCTTGTTGCCGAACTTATATACTCAACATCACACATTTAGCGGATTGGAAACCGAGCGCCGATGATATTTACATTAACGTCAATGACTGTCGCACCCGTGAATCTCAAAGGTTAGATCTTCATCAAAGATCGTCACAACAAGTTGTATGACATATTTATCACACTATAACGCTGAAAACATCCCACCTTCATGCAACCAGTCCTTTCATTCCGAGGGACAATGCCCAATATACATACATTAGCAGCTCCCATAGACTTTCCTGTTTTATCTCTAAAAGTTTACTCGCGGTCATCACAATGGATACAATAAGCGACAATACAACATTCAAGCCGCCTGTTCACCTCAACCCCTCCTAACAAGAACATAATGATATCGCATTTATCACCTTGCATGGAATTAACTTACCGATGACACTTACTCCGCGAGGAGCGAGGGGGTTTGAAGCAGACTTACACTAGTCCATCGTGACCGAAAAACAAAGAGCGACAATCATCGTCAAGAACGAGATTTCCCGCGAGACTCGTCGTGATCTGAACATAGCGGTTGAGGCATGATTATTTTCTGCACGCGTGGAAGTTCCGGAACAGCGAGATATCTGGTTACACGGCTAGTGATAGATTATGAGCACTGACCCTACGACAAGTTACTAATGATCTTAAATAACTTTAAGCTGGGTAATAAACATATAAAAAGGAATTGTATCAGAATGTAAACATGCAATTCATTATACATAGGAAAAAGATACCTTTCTACGGTTACACAAAAGAGAACTAAATGCTCCTCATCACTGTCTCGAGACTGTAAGTGATGCCGTGGAGCACTGTGACGAATTTATTACATCGCGCAATCTTTAATCGAGGAGAATGGATGTTGCCAGAGTTTTCCATTATCAAAGAAGGACAGATGTACTGATGTGTGTTAGTGCTTTATGACCAAACGTCTGATCAAAGCCAGGACTGATACAAACAACATCTTAGCATCCGAACATTGCACTCTGTCATCACTAACAAGTGTTTTGGTCATCGGTTGCAAAATGAATAATTTGACAGTTGCATTATGCTTCTGTCCGTTGGCATTTGATGAAATCGAGTAACAATGACAACTCCATGTCGAAGGTTTCGGTTCTCGCAGAAATTATGAATGAGTCATCAGTGCAGGAGTTTAAAAAGAGCCTGGTGGGGATTATATACTTCACTTAAACACTCCTCGTCCACTTTTACTGCATGTTGCTGCAAACAGTTACCATCGTCAGAGATAAACTAACAATGACCCTCGCCGTCGATGGATACAATCCTGATATGCAAAGCTAGAATTAAATTGTGTTTCAAGACTTAGGAGCCTGTGATTAGCCCATTACTTCATTCGCATAATTTTATGATAATTAGTTGTTTTTTGGATCATTATATGAGATTCATAATGATTCACGTCAACCGTTTGGAGTAGGTCACTTTAATTATCTGGTTGCGTAGTGTTACAACAATAGAATCTTTGCTACTAACCTAGGAAACGCTAAATTGCACACGCCATACGATGAATACGCAAAAGGTGGCACAGCAGAATATAAATCCTACAAAAACTGACTGAATGGCAAAAAACAACAGAGGGGCTTGATTTACCACTGTATATATATAGATATATATAGATATATATATATATATAGAGATAGAGAGATATATATATCTAGAGAGAGATAGATAGATATAGAGAGATATCTAGATATCTATAGAGAGATCTATCTCTAGATAGAGAGATATTAGAGCGAGAGATCTATAGAGAGAGAGAGAGAGAGAGAGAGAAGAGAGAGATCTCTCTCTCTCTCTCCCTATATATCTAGATCTCTATATCTCTAAGAGATCTATCTCTCTCTCTCTATCTCTCTATCTATCTCTCTATATATCTCTCTATCTCTCTATCTCTCTCTCTATATATATCTCTATATATATCTCTCTCTATATATCTCTCTATCTCTCTATATATATATATATATATATATATATATACATATGTAAATGGAATGTCTTATCTGAATGTAGTCACCAGTTCCTAGCTTAGCCAGAAGAAACAATCTGCTGATGCCTTTATGTAATTTGAGACAATTTAAGGGGAAGATACGAAATCCCACTAACCCCGTAGCTACTATTCTTGATGACATTATCCGTCCTTCCTCCGACTGTGAACTCTCGAGTCGTGCGACTTTGATACCAACAGTTATGCATACATTACGGATCATGAATTCATGGCTTGCAACAAAATGGCATCACAGTAATGATCGTTGGGAATAATTGAGATGATGATACAGCTTCACTTAAACCATCACCGGTATGACATGTTTGGCACACCATGATACGAGCTTTCACTGCCAGTGATGGAAGAACCTTCGAATCACCAGGTTATGGCCGCTAACTCATCAGCGACTATAATATCAAAATAAAACAGATACAAGGCACCTGCAGTAAAGCAGGCATCAAATCATCATAGCTGACCCCTCCATCATATACACCCATCCATTCTTCGTTGCATAGCCATCCAGTTGATCAGTGATGTAATACTCAACAGCTGATCTTCACCGCCCACGACACAAGCGTCTCTCGCAGATCGCTTCCTTATCGTTTCAATCTATTATTCCCAACACAATCAATCCTGATGCTTATCTAGATGTTGATGCTGTATATGGTGGTTATGTGATCTAACAGTACTATTGTCTGGATATGGATATATCAAATGATTTGAGGGAACTTTACCGAGGATCATCGCAGACACATGCATGAAGTTGTTCCTTATAATAAGCTACAAAATGTGACCCGACTAGTTATGCCGCCATATTATGATCCATGTATTTGATCACATGCATGATTGTGATAGGCAAACATCGTAGGATTTGACCACTGATTGTGTTAAAGCCATCAATGTCTATGGCAAGGCAAGCATCGCAAACTTTCATTTGCGGTCATAATACGCAGTCTGAATGACCGTATCGCGCACAAAACATCACACATCAGGAGTCTAGCGGCATTAAATGAAAAAGCACACTGCTTACGACCTTTCTTTTCATGATGATTTATACAGAACGCGACACTTGGTGTTAAGAGTTGCACAGTGAACATAACGGATTCCAAAAACGAATCCTGGTTGCGTAGAAACATCATACACCAGCCATAACTCGAATGAATAAAGGGAGAGACATTGTGTGTCAAAAATGGGACATATATCAAGCAGTGGGTTTTATATTCAGCATCATTAAATCAGGGAAGTGGATTAACGGAAAGCAAAGGCGTCCTGCCATGCTGCATCGTGGTTCAGCTTGAATATAAGCCATTCGCTGGAATCAAGGGGGTACTCTCGTGATGACAGAAGGAGCAGTAAGGCATTGAAAGGGCGATAATATAGAGGTATTTATCTGCATTTATGTTAAGTGTTGCCATGACTGTAGCTGGGGGTTGAGAGTGTGTCTGGCGATTTTACTGTTAAGCTGATGAACAAACAAAGCCAAAACATTAAATTCTGCAACCAGCATAAAGAAATCAATTGCAAAATATATATCGTTATATGCGATTGGTTGGAATACATATATTGCATATCAGTAAGAATTAGTTGTCTATATACCCATAACAAATCAGGGTGGATTGTATGAAAAACTTTCACGGGATCAACTCCGCTACACCAGGGTAATCTCTTTGTATAAGACTTCTCAGACAAAACATAACAGCACACTAACCAATAGTTTTTCTTGGAACCAAGACCATGCATTAATGGCAGACATATTACGAACTTGTGTCCATCTTCTGCAAGCACACGTAGATGTACTTCTATAATAACTAGGCCTCCCGACAGCCTTCGTTCTACGCTTGTGTTAGCTAGAATGCCATGGCCCTATAAAACCTCCCCTGGGTCGTCATTCCTGTCACTGTCCTGATTATCATCCGACTCCCCTTAATCACCATATTACTTACTTCCAATCATTTTTGCTTAACCCAAATGTTAATTTATACGGAGGCAATTTCTCTGGATGCGAGAACACGCATGTTCCATCATGTGTCTCAAGATGCAATTATATGTGCCTTCTGTAGATAATTATTGACCCAGCACGATGTCTTGCGGGTTATCAGCTGTATAGACTAAGGTGGTTTGTTAATTGTATTCCATAACTTATCTTCAAGGCAGCTTTAATAACGGTCCATAACACCCAACCCCCTGCTCTTCTCAAACGCTGTCGCCCGCAATATAATACAACAAATAGAGGAGATTGCCATAACATTAAATATCTTCCTGTCAGAGATATCTATTTATCATAGTAAGGAACAAAGAATTACCCCACGACAAGATAAGTCACATTTGCAATAACACCAAGTGCACATTCTTGTAGCTCAATAGTAATATAGGCACACTGTTGACCCTTATTCCTCACTTGAATATTTGGACCGAATAATAACTATAACGGACGACACATATGGACGATAATACTCTTGATATTGTCAACCACAAGTAGGAAGTGACAATGATTATAAAGGGCTCCAAACCAGTTGATGCCAACGCCAGAATTAATCAACTGCAAGCCACTGCCAACTATATGCCTTGGCGTGAACAATTCGATCACCTTGAAGTGTCGGTTTAAAAAACACCTTCGGATGTGACTAACGGAAACTAACCTTACTGTGTCATGTAGCCCTAGGGACGTTCTGATGTGGTAATCGACCCGATTATGGTAACATTTGTCCTATAATAGACTAAAGTTATGTCTGACGTTGATTTTATTTCCCTCGGTATTTCTGGTCTCACCGCGAGTGGTATTCACGCAACATGCAATTATTCGCATTTGATCTGCACAAGCGAGATGCATTCTTGAAAAGCAACGCATGAAGGAAACAGAGCGGGGTGGGTAAATGCTTTATAATCCTCAAAAGTACATGTCTGTATACTACAGGTCAGTGGCACAACAAGAGTAACAGCCTACTCAGTCATATCTTTCCATATATGTATATCGATCCCATGAGATTTCTTTCATGTGGCCGCTTCATGTATAAGTTATTGAGATGATGCATTTTAGAGCTGAGGCCTACATGTGCGTCATTTTACATATCCTGTTTTCCTGCACTTGCAGTCCTGAAATTTAAGAAGAAATCGAAATATACTAGACAGCGTCTGACTAGGTATGTTGGCTTATCGGCGCTTCAATTACCGAGATCGATAGTTTGCGCATTACTTTTGTTAATTGGAAATGTGTAGATGAGAATGCAGAACAAAAGTACATAAGGTCTATCCCTCGTTGGAGAATATATAGTAGCTCTACATAAAACGGCAGAGTGGATCCTGATGTTATTGCGGAAGGTTACCAGAGGAAGAGTGCTAACTGCATACACAAGGCTAACAAACAATGTGAGCAATCAGTAATTAAGCATCCAGCACCCGTGCGCAACTGTTTTTTCAAACATATACATGCATTGAAAGTCACACGTGATTTGGACGGCAGTTAGGCGGTTAGCACTAATGTATCAGCAAGATGATTATAATAGATTCGGCGTTAGTAATACGGGTGATAATGACTGATCGAGAAAGATAGAAGAGGTATAGCTTGTAATCAAGCATGATAGTGCACGTGATAGAAAAATCCTCTGGCACAACAGTGACGCATAAAGCACTGCTTTATCAAGCCTTCAGTGATTCTACAAAACACTACAGTTACCGCTATTAACCCGACCAATAGTAAGTAAAGGTTGCACGGTATTTTGTGACATCTGTCAAATCTGTCAAACATGTTCCTCATCCTGTGCTAGTGCAAGCTAGACCAAATACATTTCCTGTGTAAAAAATAATCAATTTTTTCAACCAAGAAGCGATGCTAAACACAGATTTCCGAGCAACACATACGATCCCTCAAACATTACCACACCAAGAAAACCTTTGTCCCGACACAAGCATTTCAAAACCAAGTCGAAACACAATGATGAAACACACAATAAGGCCAGAAATTGATAACTCAACGTGGTTTAGAGTCATGGACCGCATTGAGCCCAGAACCCATTTGCAGTTATATAAATGGATCTCATTTGATAAAAGACTGTCTTATTTACCACATTTCCTTCCAGTTGCATTTAGTTGTTTGATTAGACATATGATGATGAGTTTTGGGCTGAATTAGCAGCTGAGTCAGCTCAGGAAGCATTATTTTAATCACATCTAATGACATCCAATCGTAAATCCAATTATCACCTGTAACCGACCTGACTAAATGACGTCCTCCAAGCAAAGTAATGTAAACATGTTCAATCCTTGTAAGCTCACTGACAAAGGCCATGATCAGCAACTAATTATTGCGTACGCAAGAGTAACGACAGTGTAAATATTTCTGATTATTGGACGGACCAAAATGCCAATACGAGAAAGCTAATGCCATACTAAACACCTGATGTATTGATGATTGCTAGAATTAATATTTGCTGCCAAAAATTTACTCATACTGTAGCTCACAATCAATGAGTGATTCTAGAAGCAAAACACAAAGCCTATTTCAAATATTCTATAGAGCTGGAAATGAGCCGTTAAAAACCATTTTGAGGACAGTGATTATTTCTTCCAGTTGTGAGTTGGCAGCATTCGTGCTTTGCTCATGCATTTGCAGTTTATCGAAATGATCGACATTGTGAAGGCTCTTTGAATGTGTGGAGAATGCCGTTATTCGTAAAATGGATTGGATCAAATTACACAACAGTCATCGGCAATTTACATCACTCAACATAGTTGGCCATTCCTTGCCTACCTGCTCACGAAGTGCCTATTAAGAGCCTCTCCTGTAGCCTGCATTTTGAACCGATGGCCAATGGGTTCAATTATCACAAACGTGATGGCGTCGTCAGTGTGACGCGAAGGTAAGGAAGTAACAGCAATGGAATTGATAAGGCTGTCACGTGACTACAGCTTCAGAGTAAAGATATCGCAATTAAACAGAGTAACATTAGTAATCATCGTGGCTCCTTAATAAAGCATGCCTTTCATTATCGGCACACTAATACCTAAGGAGTACCACATAAAATCATTTTGCCTCGATATTTAAATGTACACTGAAACCTACCAGAATGAAAATGATTTGCCACACCGAATGCATTAAGTGAGATCAGCAGTCATCAGCTAATGTTATGTAATTCAGGGAAGATTTTATCACCATTATCCACAAATTCACAACATGCTGAACCAAATATAGGAAATGTTAAAAGGTACCAGCAACAGACTAATTCGCCACGGGAACTTACAAATAGCTAATTGTATTAGCCTTCAACAATCATTGTGTGTATCACATATTTTTTGTGTGATGAATACTGGGCAAAGTGATCGGGTGTCCTAAATGTCCTGGTTTTTTATTATACCTTCACTTTATCAGACCTGCTTCTAACAAAACCGAACCGCCAAGTATGACATATGGATGGTAAAACCGTCGGTAATCGTGGCATATTTTTCTTTTTACTCAATAAATGTAGTAGCGGAATTTTGTGATACCGCCCCTGCTTGCCGCTCCACACATACCTATGCGCATAAACATGCACCTCATAGCGGCAATCTTACTTATCCGCTCAAGTTGACTATAGAGAACATCAGCAGCTAGTTGATGTGGGAGTTTTTGGACCAACGTTCATGTCCTCCCCATCCACATATTTCCCCACTCGATTCATCACGACAGTTAACTTTAGTAACAGTGGGCTTAACTATGTATGCCTGTACAAATACCAAAACAGTTTTCTTTGCAAGGGCAAATGAAAATCCATCATAACGAGAAGTATGCCACACACTATATTATATAAAGTACTTGTGGTCCCGATCCTAAGCTGGTGAGCTAGACTTCTATCCTCAACAGCACGAATCTAGCTGATTGGAAATCGAAGGATTGTGATATTGTAGACATTAAAGTCTCCAACCCTCTTTCTTAACAGAAAATGATTGGGCAGCAGATTCCGCTATGAAGTATACATGAGCCATATTAGCAATTACCAACATGCCTTGTAGAAATAACAGCCCTTAGTCAGCAGTTTTCCATGAGAGCTGAGAGGCGAAACAAATCTCAATGGAGCACACATCAAACAGAATGACCACGACCGGCAACTTTGAGAAATGGCCCACCATTAAACTCCCCAGACTGTTTGTCTTACATGGCGTGCTATCGTGAGAATGGAACTCAACACATATCTATTGGCAGTTAAGATGAATCACATTTACTTTGTACCTAGCAACTAAGTGTGACCGGACTATTCATGGCGTCATAATATGTTCCGAGCGTCTGATAATTGGCACGATTCCCGCAAGCAGAATCATAGGATCCAACCATTCCAGGTTTTCATCGACAGCACCGCGGACGGGCCAGGCCTGCATCAACATCAGTCATTTGCGGCGGATTTAAGAGCAAATACCAACACATACGTAGTCTAGCGGCCTACAAGGAAAAAGCATACCCATTACCACCCATCTATTCACGATGAGTTATAACCATCGCATAACTTAAATAATTGTTCATCCTACAAGGACCAGGTCCTCGCTATAATGACCTCCATCGCAATATGATATTGCTTACTACAATCACATATATCCAGCTTTGAGTATCTGTATGTGAGTAGCATAGCCCTTGCTGTCCAACACAAGAAATGTCTTTAAGTCTGTCATGTGTTCTTATGTCTTGCAAATCTACTACTATTTATTACGTCATTAAAAGGGAGCCACACGGTCAGTAAATGATGACTCTGGCTACAAGTCGATTGAGAATATATATGCACCACTCACTAAGTCAATGCAACCTCCACATTTTACAACCAGGCCAATCTAGGCTGCCTTAGCGCTTATTTGACTAACGCGTTTTTCACAAAGCGGAAATTACCTTGCATTTCAGTCACCACTGCATTAGATATTGTTTTCGCATTACTTCAATATTGGTTTTAGTTGCGACTTTCTATCATATTTGGAAACATTAACGAAATGAATGCACTTTTTCCAGGAGCATTAGAATATGCTATGTACCTATCAATGGGATTGCGAGCGTTGAAATTTATTCATAAAATTGACCCTGCAAACCTCAGATTCAAGGCGCTGGATACCACATAAACTAAGACTCCGATGATCATATATATTTGTGGTATCAATGATTGACATGGCTATTTATGTCAATGTGGTTACTAGACGCTGGATGTAATGTCTCTGCCCCTAATATACAACAGCATTTTCTCGGCTGTCAGCAGAAAACCAGTCACAAATGATCATTGACTCGACGAATACTCTCGAGAGAATTCAGGCAAGAGTAACTTTAGGATATTGTCCATGAGTGGGTTGAGAAGTAAGATTTTTATGCGAGCGACAAAAAACAGATTTAGCTCTAGGATATACAGTCTAAGAAAAACACCTCGACCATGATAGCTTAGACTTAAAATCTAGCAGTCACAACGCTGTCACTGCCTATGAGGTCATCTTATAAAAGACGGTAATAATTTTGACCCGCGTTTTACCACAAGAAAGGTTGACAAATCATAATTTGCGCATTCCTTTCCATTTTCATGTCATTATTAAATTAGGGGTATGATCATGAAATTTTTGACAGAATTCACAGCTAAGTAAGCTCGGGATGCATTATTTTAATCAGATCTGTTGACAACTAATTGTAAATCCAACTATCGAAGTATCACCGACCTGACTGAATGACTTACTGCAGAGAAATATAAACACGCCCTATCTTTGGTAACACGCTGACAAAGGCCACGATGAGCTACGTACGCAAGAAGAAACGGCGGTGTCAATATTTGCTTTATTATAAGATTGACCAAAAATGCCAATGCGAGAAAGCTATTGCCGTACTAAATTCCAGCTCGCAAAAATCAAAGCTAGCCACGCAAAGAAATGACTCATTGTGCAGCTCACGCCAATGCGCAATGATTGAGTCACACGACATCCAAGCATTGTCCGGAAGACTATACAAACTAAACACAACGGATATTTCAACTATTCAATCGAGATGGAACGCTAAACAAATGTGGGGAAAGGAGCCATTAACAATCTTTCTGGGGGCAATTTCAGCTGGTAATGGACAACGATCATGCAACGCTAATGTACTTGCAGCTTATAGTAATGTTCGACCTCGTAAAGGTTTCTGTCAATGCATCAAGAATGCTGTAATTCATGACATGGATTGGATCTATTTACACAAAGCCAAACGAACCGCTAACATTATTCACAAAGAACTTGACCCTAGCATCTAAGTTTAAAAGTTGACGCGGTGTTTCCTTTATAAAGGTTGCTAGACTTGTATGCTCAACAACACACATCAAGTTGATCGGAGATCGAAGGCCTGTGATCCTGTTGATATTTTCAACTACGTCAATGACTGCCACACCCTAGGAACTTCACCAGAGATCGTCACAAGTTATATGCCATACTTATCACACCATTACATTCAAGAAAGCCATGGCACATAAGCTCTGTAAACACCCAACCCTTTTACCCATGGGAGAACGCTCAATACACATACACTTACAGCCCCCATAAACTGCACTGTTCTGTTGTTGTGTCATCTACTCACTACTGAAGTAAGTGCAAAGCATATGTATCATATTTTAGCACGGTTTTTGGCTTGCGTCGTTTAACATAGAATAAATATACAGTTGCATAATGCTTCTGTTCATTTGCATCCGGTGAATTTGATCATCTGTCAGTTAACCGGTGCCGCCGAAAGGGGTCATATTCAGAGCGACAGATCCGGATGAGCCATGAGGTTGAACTCATGGGTGCATTAGCTATGATATATTGCGTACGACATACTTGACAGTTTCCGTTAATTTTTTAATAGATTTTAACGAGTAATGATGTTCCACTCATAGATGAAATTAGTAGGAAATATCACCCAAGCCCTGCCTGCATGCTTCGAAAAGTTCATTGGACTTCCGAAGGATCCAGATATATTTGGTTAAACGAGTAATGATATGTACTCTCAATCGTGATACCCAATATGTTACAAGTTTTCTTGCTTGCTATCATCCATAATCCACTAATTAATTAAATTGACCCGCCTATTCCCTTTGTGTCTCTTCTGGTATCTAACATGATAATATTTTATATACGATGACCAACATGTAATCTGTGATGCTAATATGTGATGATCCACTTGTTATTGTTATCTCCCAACAATTATCTGAATTCCCCCACTTTTTAGCCTTTATGCCACCTGCTATTCGTTATCTCACCTTTTACTTGAGATAAAAGAGGGGAAAGCAACTATACTATCTACGATACAGTTGTGTTTCTGTAGAGATATGTGAATATAAGACCTCGTGCGCCCGCGGTGCATTTGAAATCTAAGATACAATTTACGTAGTCACCGCGTGACAAACTTGTCCACGTTAGCAGCTTTTCAGACCTTGCAATAACCACTGAGAGATATAATATTTATACGTAAGTCTAAAATCAAAGTGGGTTTCAAGACTTAGGAGAAGTCGTGCTTTGAAGCTGAGGTCTAAGTATAATACTAGAACGTTACGCGAAGTCAGAATCAGGAACATCTAGTAAAATTGCCTGAGCATCGGGCAAATACCGAGTTCGGGTAAACCATGGAGCCATCAGTGAAATAAAGCTACCTACAATGCCAGCCGATTTTCATGATAGATGTAACAATGGTTCTCGTATATTTTTGTAAAGTAAGCTATCCAAAAATAAACTAATTATTAGATTAATATGCAGCGATGTCACTACCCATGATTCAATTTCGTACAACGACATCAAACACGTGCTTTCAAATTCCCTCTAAACGAAGCAATTTAGGTTTTTTTTCTCGCGATGGTTTCACACTTATAAAGTTCCCAGTGTGCTACAATGCATACACAACACAAAATGCGTAAAATTCTTTAAAATTGGAGAGATCAACAATGACAGCTAACAAAACACCTTGCCATTACAATTGTCTGGTTTAACGGAGCTCTTGGGAAGGAATATGATTATTTGTCTGGGATGAGTGACTCATATTTTAGTTCGCACGCAAGTGCCATAAATGAGTCACATCGCTACATGCCGACATTCGGGAGACACGCTGAACAGTACATTAACTCAATGGATGGTACAAAATACGAGGAAATGTTCCATTAAAACACCTTAACACTGCTTTTTTCGGCGCATTGGCAAAGAAGGTTAACCACGCCAAATCCAATTGAAAATGACGATGAACCGTGTTATTATCAAACACTGCGTCCGGGTAATCAATGGCAATTATCCTAACTTGGCCGATTTGTCCATGAATACCTTTTGGAATATCAATAACACGCTCGGAGAAATGTGTTATGTTATGATGGACAATGATAATCAGTTAATTCCATCTTCGTGGCTCGGGGTTGTGGCTGCAGTACTTAGCAATGTGTTACTTAAGGGAGTTTTTGTGTGACAAATGCGTTCTTGTGCGATTTACGTCAAATATATAACAATCATTACCATAAAAGATAGACATTAAAATGCGACGTGCCAAAAGTCACACAATTTATCTCGCGATGGTGCACGAGGAACGTGAAACGTAAATTATACTTACTACAGGCTATTGCTTCACGCTTATTCAATTATTGCCCTCAATGCGCTCGCTGTTGACACATTCGTCAGGATAAAAAGAACTTGCGGTAGTCAATCCAGCGCATACAACCGTGTTCATTGTCGCATTATGTGCATATATCCGGCATTGAATCTCGTCATTATACAATCAGCAACGAGTCAATGGACTTCTTTATGGGTAACACGTGTCAAAAACGGCATGTATTTATGTATGTATGTATGTATGTATGTATGTATGTATGTATGTATGTATGTATGTATGTATGTATGTATGTATG
Organism: Urechis unicinctus; assembly: GCA_034190875.2. Taxonomy (NCBI): domain Eukaryota; kingdom Metazoa; phylum Annelida; class Polychaeta; order Xenopneusta; family Urechidae; genus Urechis; species Urechis unicinctus. The sequence goes on from CM067357.1 coordinate 53,772,118, forward strand.
TATGTATGTATGTATGTATGTAAGTATTTATGTCTGTATGTATATATGTATGTATGTATGTATGTATGTATGTATGTATGTATGTATGTATGTATGTATGTATGTATGTATGTATGTATGTATGTATGTATGTATGTATGTATGTATGTATGTATGTATGTCTGTATGTATGTATGTATGTATGTATGTATGTATGTAGGTAGGTATGTATGTATGTATGTATGTATGTATGTCTGTATGTATGTATGTATGTATGTATGTCTGTATGTATGTATGTATGTATGTCTGTATGTATGTATGTATGTATGTATGTATGTATGTATGTATGTATAGATGCTTGTTCGCGAGTGTTTGAGTATGCTTGCTTGTGTGTTATGCAATGTTAACTAAGGGAAGCCACTAGAGAGATTCTGCGCTAGTGCTATCGCTTTCCAATAAACAAACTTGTGACCAACGGCGACGACCACATTATTACAATTGTGCCTCTAAAGCAAAATTTATTGAAACATGCAGTTCAAATGCCTTGGTCGACACGAACCGTACTGTAGTTATACAAGAAGAGTATCATCAAATGTTTAGGCATCGGAACTGTGAGAAACAATTGTAGGCTTAATGTAACCCCAAACGAACATTGTGTTCATCTATTAATTAAATGCAAATCGTGTAATTGGAAACCAAATACAATAAACGACTCTCCGACTGGTAATCAGGGAGATACAAATATCAGTTAGCAACAAGGACAGAATATTCAGTTTCCGCACGGGTAAATTTACTTTGAAGTCATCGCAGCAAAATTTTTTCGGTGCTAAGGGTAAATTCTTACGATGATGCGATTCTGCATCTCCATGTGAATACAGGTAGTGGGCCGAAGGGAAGGGTTTCATTAGCTTTTAGCGGAGATATGATGAATTGATGTTTAAACAACAACTCAATAGACGTTCACAAGCCCTGGGGTGACGACAAAGGTAAGGGCGTGGACATCAAACAGAAAACATGGCCTTAACTGCCCATCCCGTTCGTAACATAATAGCCAGGTGTAGAATCAACCCACCGTTGCCGTTATTCGTAAAATGGATTGGATCAAATTACACAACAGTCATCGGGCAATTTACATCACTCAACATAGTTGGCCATTCCTTGCTTACCTGCTCACGAAGTGCCTATTAAGAGCCTCGCCTGTAGCCTGCGATTTCGAACCGATGGCTAATGGGTTCAATTATCACAAACGTGATGGCGTCGTCAGTGTGACGCGAAGGTAAGGAAGTAACAAATTCAACATGCTGAACCAAATATAGGAAATGTTAAAAGGTACCAGCAACAGACTTATTCGCCACGGGAACTTACAATTAGCTAATTGTATTAGACATCAACAATCATTGTGTGTATCACATATTTTTTTGTGTGATGAATACTGAGCAAAGTGATCGGGGTCCTAAATGTCCTGGTTTTTTATTATACCTTCACTTAATCAGACCTGCTTCTAACAAAACCGAACCGCCAAGTATGACATATGGATGGTAAAATCGTCGGTAATCGTGGCATATTTTTCTTTTTACTCAATAAATGTAGTAGCGGAATTTTGTGATACCGCCCCCGCTTGCCACTCCACACATACCTATGCGCATAAAAATGCGCCTCATAGCGGAAATCTTACCTATCCGCTCAAGTAGACTATAGAGAACATCAGCAGCTAGTTGATGTGGGAGTTTTTGGACCAACGTTCATGTCCTCCCCATCCACATATTTCCCCACTCGATTCATCATGACATTTAACTTAAGTAACAGTGGGCTTAATTATGTATGCCTGTACAAATACCAAAACAGTTTTCTTTGCAAGGGCAAATGAAAATCCATCATAACGAGAAGTATGCCACACACTATATTATATAAAGTACTTGTGGTCCCGATCCTAAGCTGGTGAGTTAGACTTCTATCCTCAACAGCACGAATCTAGCTGATTGGAAATCGAAGGATTGTGATATTGTAGACATTAAAATTTACGTCAGTGACTGCCGCATCTGTGAATCTCCAACCTTCTTTCTTAACAGAAAATGATTGGGCAGCAGATTCCGCTATGAAGTATATTTGAGCCATATTAGCAATTACCAACATTCCTTGTAGAAATAACAGCCCTTAGTCAGCAGTTTCCCATGAGAGCTGAGAGGCGAAACAAATCGCAATGGAGCACACATCAAACAGAATGACCACGACCGGCAACCTTGAGAAATGGCCCACCATTAAACTTCCCAGACTGTTTGTCTTACATGGTTTGCTATCGACAGGTTTTACTGTCGTCCACACGTGGAACGTTCATTTCATGGCAGTAACTAGGGATGAATTTTCAAAATAACTTAATACAAAGCATTTACAAATTAAACTGCAATTATTATAGTTTAAATACTCACAGACACGCCAACGTAAGCCATTCTTGTTCGCAATATTAACGGACGGACATATCCAGTCAAGATAGTTCGCGAGATTAATAAATGTCAAATTACACAAAAAGTGCAACGCAACATTATGATACATAAAGGTTTAGTGTGTAGATAAATTTTAGAATGGAACTCAACACATATCTATCGGCAGTTAAGATGAATCACATTTACTTTGTACCTAGCAACTAAGTGTGACCGGACTATTCATGGCGTCATATTATGTTCCGAGCGTCTGATAATTGGCACGATTCCCGCAAGCAGAATCATAGGATCCAACCATTCCAGTTTTTCATCGACAGCAATGCGGACGGGCCAGGCCAGCATCAATATCAGTCATTTGCGGTGGATTTTAATGCAAACACCAACACATGCGGCGTCTAGCGGCCTACAAGGACAAAGCATACCCATTACCACCCATCAATTCACGATGAGTTATAACCATCGCAGAACATAGAATAATTGGTCATCCTACAAGGACCAGGTCCTCGCTAGAATGACCTCCACCGCAATATGATATTGCTTACTACAATCACATATATCCAGCTTTGAGAATCTGTATGTAAGTAGCATAGCTTTGCTGTCCAAACACAAGAAATGTCTTTAAGTCTGTCATGTGTCCTTATGTCTTGCATATCTACGACTATTTATTACGTCATTAAAAGGGAGCCACACGATCAGTAAATGATGAATCTGGCTACAAGTCGATTGAGAATATATATGCACCACTCACTAAGGCAATGCAACCTCCACATGTTACAACCAGGCAAATCTAGGCTGCCTTAGCGCTTATTTGACTAATGGGTTTTTCACAAAGCGGAAATTACCTTGCATTTCAGTCTCCATTGTGGTTCACTGTATTAGATATTGTTTTCGCATTACTTTAATATTGGTTTGAGTGGCGGCTTTCTATCATTTTTGGGAACATTAACGACATGAATGCACTTTTTCCAGGAGCATTGGAATATGCTATGTACCTATCAATGGGTTAGCGATCATTGAAATTTATTCATAAAATTAACCCTGCAAACCTCAAATTCAAGGCGCTGGATACCACATAAACTAAGAATCCGATGATCATATATATTTGTGGTATCAATGATTGACATGGCTATTTAAGTCAATATGGCTACTAGACGCTGGATGTGATGTCTTTGTCCCTAATATACAACAGCATTTTCTCGGCTGTCAGCAGAAAACCAGTCACAAATGATCACTTACTCGACGAATACTCTCGAGAGAACTCAGGCAAGAGTAACTTTAGGATATTGTCCAAGAGTGGGTTGAGAAGTAAGATTGTTATGCGAGCGACAAAAAAACCCCCAGATATAACTGTAGGATATACAGTCTAAGTAAAACACCTCGACCATGATATCTAAGACTTAAAATCTAGCAGTCACAACGCTGTCACTGCCTATGACCTCTTCTTATAAAAGACGGTAATAATTTTGACCCGCGTTTTACCACACGAAAGGTTGACAAATCATAATTTGCGCATTCCTTTCCATTTTCATTTTATTACTAAATTAGGGATATGATTATGAAATTTTTGACTGAATTTACAGCTAAGTAAGCTCGGGATGCATTATTTTAATCAGATCTGCTGACAACTAATTGTAAATACAACTATCGACGTATCACCGACCAGACTGAATTACGTACTGTTAGCAGAGAAATATACACACGTCCTATCTTGGTAACACGCTGACAAGGCCACGATCAGCTACGTACGCAAGAGGAACGGCAGTGTCAATATTTGCTTTATTATTAGATTGACCAAAAATGCCAATGCGAGAAAGCTATTTCCATACTAAATTCCAGCCCGCAAAAATCAATGTTAGCCACACAAAGAAATGACTCATTGTGCAGCTCACGCCAATGCGCAATGATTGAGTCACACGACATCCAAGCATTGTCTGGAAGACTATTGAACCTAAACACAACGCATATTTAAACTATTCAATCGAGATGGAACGCTTAACAAATGTGGGGAAAGGAGCCCTTAAAAATCTTTCTGGGGGCAATTTTAGCTGGTAATGGACAACGATCATGCAACGCTAATGTACTTGCAGCTTATTGTAATGTTCGACCGCGTAAAGGTTTCTGTCAATGCATCAAGAATGCTGTAATTCATGAAATGGATTGGATCTTATTACACAAAGCCAAACGAACCGCTAACATTATTCAAAAAGAACTTGACCGTAGCATCTAGGTTTAAAAGTTGACGGCCGGTGTTTCCTTTATAAAGGTTGCTAGACTTGTATGCTCAGCAACACACATCAAGCTGATCGGGGATCGAGGGCCTGTGATCCTGTTAATATTTTCATCTACGTCAATGACTGCCACACCCTAGGAACTTCATCAGAGATCGTCACAAGTTATATGCCATACTTATCACACTATTACATTCATGAAAGCCAAATAAACCCTGTAAACACCCAACCCTTTTACCCATGGGAGAACGCTCAATACACATACACTTACAGCCCCTATAAACTGCACTGTTTTGTTGTTGTGTCATCTACTCATTACTGAAGTAAGTGCAAAGCATATGTATCATATTTTAGCACAGTTTTTGGCTTGCGTCGTTGAACACAGAATAATTATACAGTTGCATAATGCTTCTGTTCATTTGCATCCGGTGAATTGGATCATCTGTCAGTTAACCGGTGTCGCCGAAAGGGGTCATATTCAGAGCGACAAATCCGAATAAGCCATGAGGTTGAACCCATGGGCTCATTAGTTATGATATATTGCGTTAGATATACTTGCCAGTTTCCGTGATTTTTTTAATAGATTTGCCTGCATTCTTCGGAAAGTTCATTGGACTTCCGACGGATCCAGATATATTTGGTTAAACGAGTAATGATATGTACTCTCACTCGTGATACCCAATATGTTACAAGTTTGCTTGCTTGCTATCATCCATAATCCACTAATTAACTTAACTGACCCGCCTATTTCCTTTGTGTCTCTTGTGGTATCTAACATGATAATATTTTATATACGATGACCAACATGTAATCTGTGATGCTAATATGTGATGATCTACTTGTTATTGTTATCTCCCAACAATTATCTGAATTCCCCCACTTTTAAGCCTTTATGTCACCTGCTATTCGTTATCTCACCTTTTACCTGAGATAAAAGAGGGGAAAGCAACAATACTATCTACGATACAGTTGTGTTTCTGTAGAGATATGTGAATATAAGACCTCGTGCGCCCGCGGTGCATTTGAAATCTAAGATACAATTTACGTAGTCACCGCGTGACAAACTTGTCCACATTAGCAGCTTCTCAGACCTTGCTATAACCACTAACAGATATAATATTTATATGTAAGTCTAAAATCAAAGTGGGTTTCAAGACTTAGGAGAAGCTGAGGTCAAAGTATAATACTAGAAAGTTACGCGAAGTCAGAATCAGGAACATCTAGTAAAATTGCCTGAGCATCGGGCAAATACCGAGTTCGGGTAAACCATGGAGCAATCAGTGAAATAAAGCTACCTACAATGCCAGCCGATTTTCATGATAGATGTAACAATGGTTCTCGTATATTTTTGTAAAGTAAGCTATCCAAAAATAAACTAATTATTAGATTAATATGCAGCGATGTCACTACCCATGATTCAATTTCGTACAACGACATCAAACACGTGCTTTCAAATTCCCTCTAAACGAAGCAATTTAGGTTTTTTCTCGCGATGGTTTCACACTTATAAAGTTCCCAGTGTGCTACAATGCATACACAACAAAAATGCGTAAAATTCTTTAAAATTGGAGAGATCAACAATGACAGCTAACAAAACACCTTGCCATTACAATTGTCTGGTTTAACGGAGCTCTTGGGAAGGAATATGATTATTTGTCTGGGATGAGTGACTCATATTTTAGTTCGCACGCAAGTGCCATAAATGAGTCACATCGCTACATGCCGACATTCGGGAGACGCTGAACAGTACATTAACTCAATGGATGGTACAAAATACGAGGAAATGTTCCATTAAAAAACCTTCACACTGCTTTTTTCGGCGCATTGGCAAAGAAGGTTAACCACGCCAAATCCAATTGAAAATGACGATGAACCGTGTTATTATCAAACACTGCGTCCGGGTAATCAATGGCAATTATCCTAACTTGGCCGATTTGTCCATGAATACCTTTTGGAATATCAATAACACGCTCGGAGAAATGTGTTATGTTATGATGGACAATGATAATCAGTTAATTCCATCTTCGTGGCTCGGGGTTGTGGCTGCAGTACTTAGCAATGTGTTACTTAAGGGAGTTTTTGTGTGACAAATGCGTTCTTGTGCGATTTACGTCAAATATATAACAATCATTACCATAAAAGATAGACATTAAAATGCGACGTGCCAAAAGTCACACAATTTATCTCGCGATGGTGCACGAGGAACGTGAAACGTAAATTATACTTACTACAGGCTATTGCTTCACGCTTATTCAATTATTGCCCTCAATGCGCTCGCTGTTGACACATTCGTCAGGATAAAAAGAACTTGCGGTAGTCAATCCAGCGCATACAACCGTGTTCATTGTCGCATTATGTGCATATATCCGGCATTGAATCTCGTCATTATACAATCAGCAACGAGTCAATGGACTTCTTTATTGGTAACACGTGTCAAAAACGGCATGTATTTATGTATGTATGTATGTATGTATGTATGTATGTATGTATGTATGTATGTATGTATGTATGTATGTATGTATGTATGTATGTATGTATGTATGTATGTATGTATGTATGTATGTATGTATGTATGTATGTATGTATGTATGTATGTATGTATGTATGTATGTATGTATGTATGTATGTATGTATGTATGTATGTATGTAGGTAGGTATGTATGTATGTATGTATGTATGTATGTATGTATGTATGTATGTATGTATGTATGTATGTATGTATGTATGTATGTATGTATGTATGTATGTATGTATGTATGTATGTATGTATGTATGTATGTATAGATGCTTGTTCGCGAGTGTTTGAGTATGCTTGCTTGTGTGTTATGCAATGTTAACTAAGGGAAGCCACTAGAGAGATTCTGCGCTAGTGCTATCGCTTTCCAATAAACAAACTTGTGACCAACGGCGACGACCACATTATTACAATTGTGCCTCTAAAGCAAAATTTATTGAAACATGCAGTTCAAATGCCTTGGTCGACACGAACCGTACTGTAGTTATACAAGAAGAGTATCATCAAATGTTTAGGCATCGGAACTGTGAGAAACAATTGTAGGCTTAATGTAACCCCAAACGAACATTGTGTTCATCTATTAATTAAATGCAAATCGTGTAATTGGAAACCAAATACAATAAACGACTCTCCGACTGGTAATCAGGGAGATACAAATATCAGTTAGCAACAAGGACAGAATATTCAGTTTCCGCACGGGTAAATTTACTTTGAAGTCATCGCAGCAAAATTTTCGGTGCTAAGGGTAAATTCTTACGATGATGCGATTCTGCATCTCCATGTGAATACAGGTAGTGGGCCGAAGGGAAGGGTTTCATTAGCTTTTAGCGGAGATATGATGAATTGATGTTTAAACAACAACTCAATAGACGTTCACAAGCCCTGGGGTGACGACAAAGGTAAGGGCGTGGACATCAAACAGAAAACATGGCCTTAACTGCCCATCCCGTTCGTAACATAATAGCCAGGTGTAGAATCAACCCACCGCCTAGACCAGCTCCAAGATGGGCGAGGGGGTTCCACGTGGTGTAATATCTATCAAGAGAACTCAGAGTGAATGTCAGTCGGCTTCAAGTACGAGGTTTCCCGCGAGACATATCTTTATGCATATACATAGATGGAGGCCTAATTAATGTCTGCACATGAGACAGGCTCAGGAGCCGTGAAATCGCTAGTGACTAACCCAACAGACCAACAGTCGATCGGGTACTCCCTTGTTGGTCTAACAGGTAAACCCACTTTTATCGGTATATTGACAAACATGCTTTACCGATCATCACTTATCACGTTAAAAATACGTACTGAGAAGAATTTAAAGAGACCAATGGTATTGACTGAATATAATTTACTATCGGCAAAATTCCACTCTGAATTCGGATGGGTGTCAACAACCTGTCTCTTGCATTACGTTGTCGTAAACGACCGCGCAAAATTTGCTAAGTTTTTATCATACCATCATCTGCCTGATAGTACATTTAACAGGTGAGTCAGTTTATACTAGATTCATACCTTATAACTTTCCGACCTAGTTACCTTTTCCTCTCCTGTATCCACCACAACAACAAGTCCGTTACAATCCGTTACGTTGCACAATCTTGCCGCCATATTGGAATTTAGTCAGAAAAGTAAATTGCTTCGCACATATTAGGCGATTATGCATATTTACAAGCTGTTGCGATTCACGAGACTCTTATGCGATACATAATACTGATTGCTTATTAAGTTGGACTTGTTAAATCAAGTTGACACTGTAAAGGTAAGGACTTATCATCGAATTTTCTGCATTGGAAATGATAACTTCGAGAACCAAGAGCTACCAGTGACAGCTACGGGCCGACGGTAATCACATTGGGTTAGGTACGGTAACAATGGGGACCGCTAAGGTACACAGAAATGTGTTAGGTGTTCGCCAAGACAGATTGATAAATTATCAGCATCTCGCACAAAATTAACCATGCATTGAAATATTTCTGTTCGTCAACATCAAACCCCTTACAAATAGAATAATTTAACTGGCTTATTTCATCAAAAGGAAAGATGAATCATAGCTCCGCATAATCTACCAATAATTGACACAGACAATAAACCATACAGTACGATATGATGCCAAAAGAATAAATGTGCTTTCGATGCGTAAGGCAAATATTAATACATCAGAACCTAACGTTGCGTTCCCACAGGCGCATGGTTGTTTTACTATCAATATACTTACCACTAAATAGACGCCAATGTAAGTTCACAGACGCTCACCCTTCCGCTGCATAATTGTTCTCGGTGAATGACAACATGCCTAGTATATGAACTTTGACACTGTCCTTACTTGTGTTGTGCAAGGTAATATACACTTGGAATTTGGAAATATCCAATGAACATACAAGGTCGATGATTGCGTAATATAAATGCTTGTATTAGCTAACCAAGGGACTTATCCACATCCTTGTTTTTGAAGGTAATAGCAAAGACCAATCTTATACGGAACAGAATGCAAGTTGACATATCAAACTAACACTTCAGCCGTGCTAATTAGAAAAAGCGATCGGCAAGACGATCAAGGCTGGGTCTGTGTAAATGCTAGCATTCGGTAATTAATAATCGATAGTGATGGACCAATTATGAGTAGACAACTAGCAAGCCAGCATTATAGCGAATAAGACAGAATAGTCCTCTGACAACACACGAATGCTACCATATAAAATAGTTAAGTGCAAAACGCTACCGAATCAAGCCATTGATGATTCGAAAAGACTGTATACACGGCAAAAGATGGATCACATTTTCACAATGGGTTTTTACCAGTCTGCTTGAGGCATTGGTTACGTTCCAAGTTAATTTTATTATTAACTGCCTATAGTTGATGCAATACAGATCAGTAACCTATCCAATGTTGCAAAACGTGTTGGTTATCAGCCATATTGACGCGTTTAATCAAGCTAATCGTAAGCCCCTGTGTATCCGAATGCCACACAACGTTAAAACGAATCGTTAATTCACCTTAGAGACGACACCTGCATTGTCCTAATGCAAACCAATGCATGAATTTTAGAGTCATGATATAATGGGTAACTCCAGTGTAACGCTATAAAGGGGCGATCGATAGCTTAAAAGGTTCAGAAAATGCGACGTTAACCGGAAATGAGCGTGAACACGATTTGCACTCGTCTATATTGAGCACATATTCAATTCACATGTAAACGACATTTAATAACTAGTGTTAAAGAGTACGCTGTACAGAACGTATAGTCACAAGCCACAGCATGTGACTTAATAAGTATGCGCAACTTTTGTGTCTTTGCATTGTTTAGTTACAAATGGTCCTCTTACTGCATTGGTAAAGGTAGCTTTCAAGAAATAACCAGATTATTGCCATTGTCAATTGTGTCATTTATTATGACGTC
>CM067357.1:53782772-53802432 GCA_034190875.2 Urechis unicinctus
CCGTAAGTGCCTCAATAGACAGGCTTAATAATGTGATTAAACTAATATTACGTTTTAAGCACTTACTTTAACAAGCATGATGTTTTCTAATATAGAATTTTTATGTCATGTCTCTGTTCATTTATCAAATTGATGTAGCATTCAGTCTTGTAAGTCCCCTCTTCCGAATGATATTTCATTATGCATTGGTAAACGTAGCCAAAATAACCTTGTATTGCATAAGATGACAATACAAATGTCTATTTAGAGACTGCTAAGCGCACTGCACTTGGCACATTATATGTTCATAGCTAACTTGGTTTACCATGGTACACTACGCTGTCCTAGCTGTGGTATGTACACATAGGTTTTAATGGAAAATAAAAAATGGTGGTTATTATTGTCGGTACAATTCTCCGCAGCAATATTGCTTCTTATTATTTCAATATTTGTAGAACAAACCAATCATTATAGGAACCGGCAAAAGTACAAATTGAGTGCTATATAATTGTGACAAATGCATTATCGATTCCTTATTTTGTTCTCCCATTTGTCTTTGTAGGTTTACAAAGGGCGGTCTCGATCGGGTTTCGGATTTATTGGGTTTGTAAGCGCTCATAGTGTATTCCCCTACCGATATTTTCTTCTGCCCTGTCCTCCTTGATGTAGTTTGTAAACGCGACTTAAGGTACACCGGACATTAATCTAGAATTTTAGTCTTAATCCATATGCCAACGCCTGTTTCCACACTCACCGCATCATTACATTACCATCACACACACATTAATGGTAATGCAAATTACTCCCCAAAGTGAGGTGATTCTATTGTACTGGCCGACATAGCCAGTAGCGGATCCTGCTTGAGTCACATTTGCGTTGTTGTTATACATGCATATTGACTTATTATATGTGGCATTCGGCAGCCTTGCAATTATGCCTATTGTGGGCTCATTTCGGAAATAAATATGTCAAATCATAACTAATCATAAATGTGCTGGGGGTGAGCTATCTAGCATACGATAACGCAACAGCTTTCGCAAATTAGTTTTGTTCGCACTAACGTTCGGCCTTGGCAATACATATCCATTACTAATTATCCATAAATTGTGTTAGCAAGCATGATAAGGGCATTACTTCAGCATTTTGAGTGCAGTATGTCGTACACCTTGCTGCAGTTGATGGGATCTGCGCCAGAAACTTGTATTATTTATCATGATTGAATATTGCATGACGAGCTGCTTGCACCTAATACTCAAGAAAGATCAACGTCAATATGTTGTTCCAAATATTTAAGAGCAACCGTGCGAAACAGAGAAGTCATTTTCGATGACAGTCAATCTTATTACTTCAGCTAATACTAACATCATATCAAGCCACCATCATCTTCTTGAGTAAGCCGATATATATTGCTTCTCCCGCTCAATGAATACTATAGAAAATAAAGAAACTCAATATTCCAAAACGTACTACCGTATGCGTGTAAATAATTTATCATAGTACAGTTGAGATCTAAATAGTAAAGGAGAGCAAATCGGCATTCGAAATATGATGAAAGCAAACCAAATCCGAATCGACATAATAATATGGCTTTGACAAAGAAGTATGCTTCACCTGAATTTACAACCCTGAACACTCTTGCGTAAAGCTAATCAAAATGTCAGGCATTCAATAATACAATCAAGAAAGAGATGTCCCAACCATAGTGCGATGTAGCTGATATTACCATATAGAGGCGGTGAAAATCACCAGTGTTATACACACAAGAAATCCAATGCCGATCATGCAAAACATATTTTGCATAACGCACAAAGCTATAGAAGAATAGCGCCTGCAGTAATGCTGTGAATGTCATGTCATATTTCTTCGTTAAATATGTCCTGATCAATATGCGCAAGCAGTTTGCGTCATGAACTTAATATATAATTTTTTGTAAAACGCTTTCGAACTGACTTCTAACTCAATCTAGATAATTGGTTATACCGTATCTGAGCATGAAGAATCAACACAAAATAATTCATGATCGCCTGTACGTTGGCTGGAGAAGAGACAAGTAGCACTTGATAGTGCATCATATATTATGTTAGGCACGAATTGCAACAACATTTTTGACCAACCGAATGGTACTCCAAGGAAGTACCTTACTAAGTTAGTGCGTGATATCAAAGGCATGCTGTGTTTATTCAGTAGCTGACAAACATGGCGACGATGACAATGACTAGCGTTGGTGCTTCACGGTTGCTGCCGATATGACAGCCGAAGAGGAAATTGATGTCTATGTAGTCGACAAATAGAAAAGATGCGATATATCATAGCATATGGTAGCAAATATGGTATTGTATGATTGTTATAGGCATACATCTAGTCAGTGGAAGTGTCAAGCTTGCTTCTATTGTTAAGCCTTATGTGATCAACAATAATGACCAGACTCTATACGGCAACTATTCGGATTGTTTATTAGCACAGTATGGAGGTGCACTTAACAAATGGACAATTATATCGGGGCTTATATGGGCTCAGTGAAATCGTTATCAATCATTGTGTCAGCTCTGAATATGATAAAACCGCTTTTTAGCCAGCGAGTGTACATCATAGTGTCTACGCCTCCCATTAATTATTTGTGAACATAGTATACTGACTGCAGTAAGCAGGCACAACATCATCAGCTGACACCAATATATCTATTTCACACGCTAGTGCAGCAACAGTTGAAGCTATTTACCCCATTAGTAGCATTGTCTTTGCCAAGACAATGCCGTGTACTCAATAAACACTAGCCCCGAAACAGTTTAGTATGCGAGACACTAATTAGTTGAGAAGCTACATTAGCAGTCATCAGCCTTTTTTATTCAACGAGGAAACCTATTTCAGATTCCACTTGAGGCAATATGCTTTGTTTCTGCAAGCTTTATTGATTTCGTAAAATATCCTACAAGTACAATTCCCCTTTATCCAAATTAGTAATATAAATGTTTGTGCCAACGCCTGCTTTCACCAACACACGTTACCATTATAACAATCACGTTGGCACTCATTAAACGGCAGTGCAAACTCCCCCGCCCCCAGATCAGGTGAAGAACTTGAAATGCCAAAACGGCCATATGTATTCGGACATTGCGATAAAACTATTAACACAAGCCATTCTCAAGTAATGTCCTTGGTTATTTTTTCTTCGATGTTATAATGTGGAGAGCGCATCGGTGCTGTCTAATGCAAATAAACAGCCAGTAAGGAGCTGTTCATGCAACATGGTACGACAACGCACCATACCGGCTGTGTTCATTCATACGAAAGTAATCGTTTTGACGTTCAGGGCGTGTGCCTATTACGCATCCATTTCGTTCAAACATGTGCCGATTACGCACAGCTGTAAAATATATTAATCTGTAGCTATCTTGCAGGCGCACAAGCCTAGTTTTTAAAGTATGAGGTGGGGCCTTAATGGAATGGTCATCTGAAATACGGTTTCGTCTTGTCGACGGTAACTTTGTCTAGTTTGGAATGAATATTAATCTATATCTTGTGTATACCGCACATATTTGAGCACAGACGCCATTTAGTGCGATATAGCTCTTGTCTTGACTAATCATTTGCAAGTGCATCGGACGGATGCTTGCAACCGCTCGATGATATGTAGATACGCAAGGCGGTGGCAACACAAGCACTGTGCTGTATAATGGATTTTTGTGCCACAAAATCTGCCTGGTGAGCGAACTCATGCACAGAAATCTTCCCTCAGTGTAGATCTTTGAGTATGTATTCGAGTCCTCAACCGACAATATCTACGTCGCCGCATTGGGTATATTGTCAAATAACATGTTGTTAGCAATTGATTCACCAGCAACCGCATGTACGCGCTTACGCAGTTAAGTGCAGTTGGAACCTATTTATATGAATGAGTGTGTAGCCCTGGGTCAGCAAATACGACAAACTTGACTCAAGTATGTGTGTTTGACAATCTACTGAATGTTTTAAGGTGTTAACACATAAAACGGCCAAGCTTTTTGTAATAACCATCCTAAATGCATACCCATCACAAATGTTAGAATGTTAAACTTAGTGACGCAAAAGGTTGTTGTAGTACTATCTAAAGAAAACAAGAGGATTAATAATAATACGTATGATTCATTTGGCTTGTTATTACATGTATTGGTGTATTTATAATGAACACTCAGTACAAGTGCATATTGTGTTTGAAATGCTTTGTTATAGCGCTACAAATAGCAAGAATGATCATTGTTCAGATTTTACAACCATTCACTATATCATAACGTCATCCATAACGAACAAGTTTTTAAAACATTCTGGCGAAACTTTGTGGAAAATATTTCGGCATTGTGTCACCTTGGCGTGCCGATGCTGGAGAGTAATATTTTAACAATGCATACCAATCATTCCGTTAAGCATTGATAGCCATTAAATCAAGGAGGGTGATGCTTCCTGCTACGTTTTCTTCGATGCCGCAGCTTCTATGAAATGACAATAGGCATAAATTAAGCTTCATGAAAACACAAGATACAGAGCACATCAGGTTTGTCTCACTAGAAATAGGATCAAGTAAAGGATTATTATCATAGCCAGATTAAAGCTAGTCCCCGAATATAGATAATCAGTTGTCAAGAGCTTTCATTGCACTATATTACGGAATGATTACAGAGACAGTCGGCATCCATTACAGCAAACGTCCAAGAATAATAGATAAATCGATCTATTCATGAGTTTGTTTTATGGACTACACTTGAACGGTAAAAGCACAGTGTAGTTGCATGTCAATCATACCCTTAGATAATGAAGAACAGTGTAAGTTATTTATGATTGTTGGTGATAGCAAAGCCGTCCGCAGCCATGCATTCAGTTCAACGTTGACAGAGGTGTCAGTTTCAAACAGGCAGTGAAAGTTGAATAATTTACTTGCATAATTGATTTCATACTACCAGATTTTATAAACATAGATGTTATAAATATGGTTAATGAAGCTACGTTTCCATTGATGTTCATCAACATCGATATGTGATCTTCTGGACGATAGTTATTCATCTATTACATCTCCGCAGACCTATGCTATGATTCATAAGAGGTAATTATGGTATCGTAATATAGGGTTGGTCTCAGTTCAGCATATGAACCTCTTGCATGTCCACGAGACATGCACTGTTATCTACGTGGTAGATGCCAGTTGGCGTGGTGAATGGAGATAACGTTCGATGTGAACATTCGTCACGCAACTTAGTTGCTGAAACATTTCGTGTGCGTCATTAACTTCCGTATTACAAATAGGCCCATATTGCCTAAAACAAATAGAGTAGGTTTGTGTTTTAAAATTGTCTATATGCTCTGCTGACACCATGAATCACAAAGAGCCATGCAGGGAGCATCATTGCATGCGCAACAACAACCCACTGCCATATAATGGTTGAAAAAAATGGTTGATGTAGCATTCAGTCTTGTAAGTCCCCTCTTCCGAATGATATTTCATTATGTATAGGTAAACGTGACACAAAATAACCTTGTATTGCATAAGATGACAATACAAATGTCTATTTAGAGACTGCTAAGCGCACTGCACTTGGCACATTATATGTTCATAGCTGACTTGGTTTACCATGGTACACTACGCTGTCCCAGCTATGGCATGTACACATAGGTTTAAATGGAAAATGAAAAATGGTGGTTATTTTTGTCGGTACAATTCACCGCAGCAATATTGCTTCTTATTATTTCAATATTTGTAGAACAAACCAATCATTATAGGAACCGGCAAAAGTACAAATTGAGTGCTATATAATTGTGACAAATGCATTATCGATTCCTTAAGTTATTCTCCCATTTGTCTTTGTAGGTTTACAAAGGGCGGTCTCGATCGGGTTTCGGATTTATTGGGTTTGTGAGCGCTCATAGTATATTCCCCTACTGATATTTTCTTCTGCCCTGTCCTCCTTGATATAGTTTGTAAACGCGACTTAAGGTACACTGGACATTAATCTAGAATTTTAGTCTTAATCCATATGCCAACGCCTGTTTTTACACTCACCGCATCATTACATTACCACCACACACACATTAATGGTAATGCAAATTACTCCCCAAAGTGAGGTGATTATATTGTACTGGCCGACATACTCAGTAGCGGATCCTGCTTGAGTCACATTTGCGTTGCTGTTATACATGCGTATTGCCTTATTCATGATATGTGGCATTCAGCAGCCTTGCAATTATGCCTATTACTGGCTCATTTTGGACACAAATATGTCAAATCATAACTAATCGTAAATGTGCTGGGGGTGAAGTCTAAGAAGTGAGCTACCTAGTATACGATAACGCAACAGCTTTCGCGAATTAGTTTTGTTCGCACTAACATTCGGCCTTGGCAATGCATATCCATTACTAATTATCCATAAATTGTGTTAGCAAGCATGGTAAGGGCATTACTTCAGCATTTTGAGTGCAATATGTCGTACATCTTGCTGCAGTTGATGGGATCTGCGTCAGAAACCTGTATAATTTATCATGATGGAATATTGCATAACAAGCTGCTTGCACCTAATACTCAAGAAAGATTAACGTCAAAATGTTGTTCACAATATTTAAGAGCAACCGTGCGAAACAGAGAAGTCATTTTCGATGACAGTCAAGTCTTATTACTTCAGCTAATACTAACATCATATCAAGCCACCATTATCTTCTTGAGAAAGCCGATATATATTGCTTCTCACGCTCAATGAATACAATAGAAAAGAAAGAAACTCAATATTCCAAAACGTACTACAGTATGCGTGTAAATAATTTATCATAGTAGAGTTGAGATCTAAATAGTTAAGGAGAGCAAATCGGCATTCGAAATATTATGATGCAAGCAAACCAAATCCGAATCGACATATTAATATGGCTTTGACACTTAAGCATGGCTTCGCCTGAATTTACAACACTGAACACTCTTGCGTAAAGCTAATCAAAATGTCAGGCATTCAATACTACAATCAAGAAAGAGATGTCCCAACCATAGTGCGATGTAGCTGATATTACCATATAGAGGACGGTGAAAATCACCAGTGTTATACACACACGAAATCCAATGCCGCTCATGCGAAACATATTTTGCATAACGTCCAAAGCTATAGAAGAATAGCGCCTGCAGTAATGCTGTGAATGTCATGTCATATTTCTTCGCTAAATATGTCCTGATCAATATGCGTAAGCAGTTTGCGTCATGAACTTGACGTATATATATTTGTAAAACGCGTTCGAACTGACTTCTAACTCAATCTATACCTTATCTGAGCATGAAGAATAAACACAAAATAATTCATGATCGCCTGTATGTTGGCTGGAGGAGAGACAAGTAGCACTTGATAGTGCATCATATATTATGAAAGGCACGATTTGCAACAACATTTTTGACTACCCGAATGGTACCCCAAGGAAGCGCCTTACTAAGTTAGTGCGTGATAACAAAGGCATGCTGTACTTATTCAGTAGCTGACAAACATGGCGACGATGACAATGACTAGCGTTGGTGCTTCACGGTTGCTGCCGATATGACAGCCGAAGAAGAAATTGATGTCTATGTAGTCGACAAATAGAAAAGATGCGATATATCATAGTATATGGTAGCAAATATGGTATTGTATGATTGCTATAGGCATACATCTAGTCAGTGGAAGTGTCAAGCTTGCTTCTATTGTTAAGCTTTATGTGATCGACAATAATGACCAGACTCTATACGACAGCTATTCGGATTGTTTATTAGCACAGTATAGAGGTGCGCTTAACAAATGGACAATTATATCGGGGTTTATATGGGCTCAGTGAAATCGTAATCAATCATTGTGTCAGCTCTGACTATGATAAAACCGCTTTTTAGCCAACGAGTGTACATAATAGTGTCTACGCCTCCCATTAATTATTTGTGAACATAGTATACTGACTGCAGTAAGCAGGCACAACATCTTCAGCTGACACCAATATATCTATTTCACACGCTAGTGCAGCAACAGTTGAAGCTATTTACCCCATTAGTAGCATTGTCTTTGCCAAGACAATGCCGTGTACTCAATAAGCACTAGCCCCGAAACAGTTTAGTATGCGAGACACTAATTAGTGGAGAAGCTACATTAGCAGTCATCAGCCATTTTGATTCAACGAGAAAACCTACTTCCGATTCCACTTGAGGCAATATGCTTTGTTTCTGCAAGCTTTATTGATTTCGTAAAATATCCTACAAGTAAATTCCCCTTTATCCAAATTAGTAATATAAATATTTGTGCCAACGCCTGCTTTCCCCAACACACGTTACCATTATAACAATCACGTTGGCACTCATTAAACTGCAGTGTAAACTCCCCCGCCCCCAGATCAGGTGAAGAACTTGAAATGCCAAAAACGGCCATATGTATTCGGACATTGCGATAAAATTAATAACACAAGCCATTCTCAAATAATGTCCTTGGTTATTTTTCTTTGATGTTATAATGTGGAGAGCGCATTGGTGCTGTCTTATGCAAATAAACAGCCATTAAGGAGCTGTTCATGCAACATGGTACGACAACGCACCATACCGGCTGTGTTCATTCATACGAAAGTAATCGTCTTGACGTTCAGGGCGTGTGCCTATTACGCATCCATTTCGTTCAAACATGTGCCGAGTACGCACAGCTGTAAAATATATTAATCTGTAGCTATCTTGCAGGCGCACAAGCCTAGTTTTTGAAGTATGAGGAGGAGCCTTAATGGAATGGTCGTCGGTTACTTTGTCTAGTTTGGAATGAATAGGGCTAGCGTACGAGGGTAAATATATTGCACATCGCTTGTCTTGCGTTCGTCAGATTTCTGCCAGATCCCAGTGTCGTTAGGCAGAATTAAAGAAGCGCAACACAAACTGTTTATAAGTAATCCCAATGATGTTAGATTGATAACAAGGGAATGACATTGACATTATCTTAACAACGCCTACTCTACTGATGCAGTGGAAGTGTATTCAATGGCGGCGCGGTTTGATTAATTGCATGAGCATTGCCGTATTTATGCACTTGGCATTTTCTGCATTTGTCTCTTTTAATCTCAGGGGTATCATAACGTCATACCGGTGAATGTTTATGTTTATTGCGGCAATGGAATTACTTAAAATTTAGGGATCAGTCCCATTTTTAGCATTGCGAGGACGCAATTGATATAATACACAGCCATATCATCAAATTAAGATGAACGAATATATTCCAATGCAATCACCTCATACAGATGTACCTCAATTTTGTTACCGAATATTCACAGCTGCAAATATAACTTGGGCTGATTTCAGAGCAATCTGGGTCAACAAGCCTGGTTCCATAATTAATGTACTTATTGCACTGAGCGGGAACGGATTGTTTGTACCCGAATTATACACCTACATCAATGGTCCTGTCGGTACATTGATTTGACTGGTGCTAATATATACCAACAACTGTATCTATATAATGCCGTGCACTGTATTATAATACTTAACCGTAATTTCCACATTGTCTGCAAGTAAGTCAACATTCGTTAAGGTTCTGTTGACCTCTTTCTAGTGAATGATCATAATTTATGGTGATTAAAATACCTGGTATGTTATATATTCACGCTATAGCACCTACGTTGGAATTAAAATGCGTCTGGTATTTAAACTCAATTAAACGTTGCCAAACCCTATAAAGTAGACACATTGATCCCTATAAACTGTATTCGGTAACCGATACAGCAGACCTGTTTTTTTTATTATTAGGGTTTTCGCCCAAATGGAAGCAGAGGGGACACATGCATGTAGATTAACATCCGTTGTAGGCAGCACACATGCTAGCAGATAACGCCACTGCTCTTGCCTCGATGCATCTATTGCAGACATTGGAAAGTTCGTCTGCCGGATTCTTGCAGCCTCTCAATGTCATGCAGATACTCACTCTAAAATCCACCAAAATATTTAAATGTGGTTATATGACACCTTGCTATTATTCTGTGTTAATGCACAAAACATTAAAGTGTGTCACCATTTTAAGCGTACAATGTATGTCATACGTAATTAATAGTGCCAATGTAATATACCGTGCGCACATAGGCAAGCCTAGAACAATCAATCGCGTTAAACATGACCAAATGTGTATTTAACCCAGCTTACGATGTTCGTTGTAGTACTGAAAGAACAGGTAATGCAAATGATATGAGTTGTCAGTTATTTGATAGATTATTCACTGACACAGAACGATAGCTTTCGTGTGTGCAGCACTTTGCGATAGCGATTAAAATAATACTAATGACCTTGACCTATAGGGATCACAATTTCTGTGGCATCCTGTAACCTTATCAGAATGACCACACTGACATTCAATGTATCCTCAAATTATAGAGCGGTAAGCCAAGAATGGATTCTAGGTCGCAGGCCGAATTCCTAACATCAAGTTGATAATAAATAATTGCATGTCCATGGTACACGAGTCGTGACACTTCAAATAATATGTTAAACACAAATTTTAACGCGCATGATGTTGTCAAATGTAGCATTGTCATGTCGTTAATATTCCATCATTATATGGCATTTCTGTCTGGTACTAAACCATAAGTCCCCTATTGCATATTATAGTTTATTATGCATAGATTAACCAGAAAATATAATCTGTTATAGTATATGATTACTAATTACAGCCAAACAGGACTGTGCATAATATATATTCATGGTTGCTTAGGTTAACCATAGTACACTACCCTGTGTTTGCAACTTACGATCAACACTAACAGCTGTATTGTATATGGAAACTCAAACTAGATTGCATTCATGCTGTGCAGAATGTTTGGATGGTGTTACCAAGTTTTTGGGTCATTGTTCGTGATTTGTCTGATAATCATTGATTGTAGCAATAATTCCGTCCTTTTATAGCAGAACAATTAGTGATATGGCTAGAAATAATATTTCCGAACATGATACTGTGACACATTTGAGGCAAACTAGAATTGTACAGGTATATGTATCAGTACCATAAATGTCGTATTAGGCATGTTTACCGTAATGAAGACAGTGACGTCTGCATCGTCAGGCATATTTTGTCCTTGTACATAGAGACTCTATTTTGGCATGAGTGTATCTTACACTCCCAATATTTACGTTAGCACTTGCCTCTGTGCGACTTATGTTATAAGCGCCGTTATCACATCGATAAAAAGCAAACAACTGAACACTCGTGGTTCATGACGACAACTACATGAAGTATAGGACAAGTGGGCGATACTATGACCTTGTTCTGATGATGACACGTTCGTACTGCGTTTGCTACCTGTACCAGTCTGGTCAGCTGGAGTGGGATGACCGTCGTGCCACCGACCCTGTGTGGTCACTCAGTTTCCACCCGCATTAACGCTCTGTCGCTAAGCCTGATCAGCTGCTGGTGGTGCCACAGGACACTAATCTGCCGCTAGATTGTATTCTCAAATACACATTTAACATTTAGACTATATACACAAAATTGGTTGTATTGGCAAACAAGTGCCTGTGGATATTGCATGGCAAAAGAGACACTTGAAACAAGTCCTGTACACAAGAGTTCTGTCATTTGCACAGATATAAGATGAAAAACGGAGTCGTTGAGCTTCATTGAAGGGTTTGTCAGAAGGACATGCAAAATAAACTAGGAGTGTGAATGGAAAATGACTCAACATACGCAAAACTAAAAGCCTAAAGCAATTACCTTGCAGCTCATGGGATTAAACCGCCTTACCCATGCTCCAAGGCTGTACTGCAAGCTGTTGATGGGCGCCCTGCCTATACCGCATGTACAATGATATTTGCAAGACTTTTGGCCACAGTGACATGGCCTGTACCTGCGCCAACCAAGCCAAATCTCACGCCAATCTGAAGTTCACGAAGACCAAGTGGGCTGTTAAGAACTCTCCCCATGGATGGGTGATACACGTTTCTGGGGGTCACTTTCTCGGCAGGGACGCTCTGATGTTTTTAAGTGGCGTGTGTAGACAGATGCGCAAATTCTGACCACTGAGTTTCAGTAGCTTAACAGGATTTAGTGAAAGTTTGCCCTGCATCTGAGTGTAATGAAGCTCACCGGCGATGGTAAGACTGAACATGTTAAGCCTGCACTACATAATAAACAAGAGGTGGTTCTCTCTGCAGAAGATATTGGCGATATCCTGACCATGAGCAACGCCGATATCCAAGAGCAATTGGAGAAGTAGACTAACAGAGATTCTGGCTGAGATTTTGAATAAGTCGCAAATCTCTGGATTAACATTGCCTGCTACCAGCCATTTTAAGGTGGCTCCTACGATTAATAAACGCACAAAACACAGCCGACTACTGCCTTCTATGGTCTATTGGTACAGCTTTGCACCCCGTCGCTAAACAACCACAGCTACCATCTAGTTATAACATTCGTCGGCTGTTAGACCTGTTGGATGGTAAAGGCGTAGAGTAGTTTCAAGCACCAGTGTCGCTGCGTGAGAGGTATAGAAGCATGCGAATAACCTAACCCTGAACGTCTTTAGCTGGGATGGTGTGGGTAGCTGTGCTTCCACTATCATACACCACATCAGTAAACAGCCTGCTGATATAACACATATAAACCTCATGCTGTTGAGAAGGATGACACTTTTCAGTACACACAGATCATGCTATATGATCAGAGTAAGTACGAACACCATGAGTTCTTCTGTGAGCGCTGCATGCATGGCTATAGTACTGAGAAACTACTCCATACGCACAAGCCTGAGGGCATGAGAACAAATATGCAGGCTTGTGGACAGTCCTCCTCCTCCTATGCTCGTCACAAAGTATTCGATAAAACCTGGCTGCCCTGCAAGACCCGCATAGTGCTTAACTTCCTGGTGTATTTAAGCATGTGCATACTCTCCAAGCACCTGATGAATGACTTCTATAACAACACAAAGTCCAAATATGGTAGCGACCTGGGCCTGTTATGCACAGACACGGACTCGCTGCTTTTGTAGAAATGCACAGCTGAAGTGTACGCCGATATGCAAGTGGCCTTCACCCACTTTGACCCCAGCAGCTATTCACCTGATCACACACTCAAAACCGACACCAATACGAAGGTCTTAGAACGAAGAAAGGATGAGTGCGTTGGTGTAACTATCAAGCAATATGTGAGCCTGCGCTACAAGATATACTATTGATATGTTGATATCTGACGAAGGCGAAACTAGAAAGGCGAGGGGAATGGAGAAGGTACTGATGAGGATGGACATACGCCATGTACAGTACATGGAGTCTCTGCTCACAAAGAAGCAGTTCCGTCATGGTACGAACATGTTGCGCAGTGGAGGTCGCAAGATATATGGCCAGCGTATAAACAAAGTGTCACTCTCCCCGTTTGTCTCAAAGTGGTGGATAACTGCGAACGGCATCAACATCTTGGCTTATGGTCATATGAATATACAGATATATTATTGTGGAATGTCAGGCCCGGTGGGGTTCGGCTGAAGGCATTGCAAATTACTCTTCAGAGTATGGTAAGTTGATTTAACTGGCCTAGGCGATATGTCGACATAGCCAGTAAAGCAAACCATTCGTACATCCCAGTCGAGTCCCATTAACGTTGTTGTTGTGCTTATATATACCCTGATGCATGGTAATTGCCATTCAGCAGGATTTCAATTATGCCTATAGCCCACTCATTTTGTAAACAAACGTGCCAACATATTACATTAATAACACTAGCCATTCTCATACAAAGCCCTAGGTTGTTTCCCCAATATATTATTATGTTGGAAAGCCATTGGTGATGTTGTTATGAATATATATAATCTAATATTACGAAACGACCATTATGGAACAGTTAATTTGATACGGCACGAACTACAACGATTCATATCAATTTTGGCATTCGTCAAGCGCACGGAAATAATCGTTCTGACATTCACGGCATGCGCCTATTCCGCACCAATTTCGATAATGGGTCTGCCATACATTTTGTGGGTTTTGTGTTGGAGTTATACCGCAATTACTCTTTCGGTGCTTGAGTTATGAAACGTCTGACCACAATATTAACTTTCTAGAACATTGTCCTCATTAACTATAGTATATATTGCAATATTGCGAAAACAACAGATTGCAGTGAAATTCATCCCCTAAAATATTGCAATGGCGCAAGTAAGCGTTGGTATAATCGCACTTTGAATATTATCCTATTTAGACATAGATATTGTAACCTAGCCACTAGACAACGAAACGTTTACGATGGAGGTATTAATGAAGTATTGGTGAAACACAATTCTGTACGGATAAGATGTGGCTTATTGTTCCTATTCACGTAAAATGTTCAGATCTTGTTTTGCTTAGTCGCGCAAAAACATTCTGCATTCTAGGTACGGCGAATGTTGCGTTTTGCGTCAAGTGTTTAGGAAGAAACAGGCGATGAGCTCACGCGAAGCGGCAAGGATACACCAATCAGACGCTACCAGGTCTCATCGAGCGCGTCATAATTTCGTCACCAGTGTATATAGATTTTGCCTCTTAGCGCCCCTTACTGTCGCTTAGGCAAAGAGAAATCCAGGTCACAACCTAGGTGTTGATTGGTCGAGCTTGTTAACATGAATATGACATTGAGGTCAAATGAATATTCGGACGCTGTTGACGATGCGTACCTCTTAGGTGCTAGCATTGGAAATAGTAACGATCATGAAATAATAAATTGCTAAACAGGGTACCTATAACGTTTTAGTAGTCTCACAGCTGAGTTATATTTATTCGGGATCAGCGACGGAACCCCAGATTTCTTATAACAATTATTGAGACCTAAGCCAACACAGGTTAAGCAGAGGTATAGTAAGTAACAAAAGCTGTTGACAATACTAAATAGTGATTGGCAAATATGCTCGTTGCCCATTGTGTAATTAATGCAGACAAACACAGAGTACGCGATGTCCAAGCATAATGTGTTTTGTGCTTCAAAAGATGTTTTTGATACTGATAGAAGTTCATCGACATATTTATTTCCAAATAGATATCAGCGTTGGCACGGTTACTATTAACCTTATTTGAAATGTGCTGATTGCTCAACGAGGGTTGATACCAGGCACTATGGCTTGGCAAATTATTTCCTCTGAAGGAATCAATATATGCCTTAATCGAATAAGCATAGATACTAGCAGAGAAAACTCTCAAAGATTAAATTGAAATTGAGGCATATGCTATATACATGCCGAGTAGCGTGTTAACATATACAGATGTAAAAAAAAATCATTGTCGAGCTTAGCCAGGGACGATCAATTAATCGATATGATCTTATGTGCTCTTGCTGGTGCAATCTGTACAAATATATCGGCACTCTTTGTAAAAGCAGAGGCAAGCTCAGTAAATATATATATAGATATATATATATATATATATATATATATATATATATATATATATATATATATAATATATATATATATATATATATATATATATATATATATATATATAGATATATATATATACATACATATATAACAAATATATATATATATATTTATATACATATTATATATATATATATATATATACATATATATATATGTATGTATGTATATATATATAAATATATATATATATGTGTGTGTGTGTGTGTTATATATATATATATATATATATATATAAATATCTATATATATCTCTATATATATATATATATATATCTATATCTATATATCTCTATATATATATATATATATATATATATATATATATATATATATATATATATATATATAGCCAACTAGCGAGAGAGAGATAGATAGACCGATAGATAGATAGATAGTTAGATAGATAGACAGACAGATAGAAAGATAGATAGATAGATAGATAGATAGATAGATAGATAGATAGATAGATAGATAGATAGATAGATAGATAGATAGATAGATAGATAGATAGATAGATAGATAGATAGATAGATAGATAGATAGATAGATAGATAGATAGATAGATAGATAGATAGATAGATAGATAGATAGATAGATAGATAGATAGATAGATAGAATACTTATTTTAAATCAATTTTGCAATTCCTACAAGCAAGCAAAGATTAAGTGTAATGCAAATATAATGTGTTTGCTGTCGCATAAAATGGTATGTTATCCTTCCACCCACTTCCATTAGGGCATCAGCTTTGGTGCGCTTATGCAATTGAACTTATTATTAATGTGCTGACTGCTAAAAGAGGGTCGGTTTAATGAACCATTACTTCGTTATTTGTTGAGGCTGAATAAATCAATATTTTAATAAACCGAATATTTATAAACCCCACCAAAATGCTGCAAAGGTATTGCTATGCAATTGAGACTGTCGGTCCCCTTTTTTATTCCTTCGTTTGTGTTGTTAAATTAACTTAATACAAATATGATCACAAATAACTCGACAGGTGTGTGAAACCGATTGTCTGCATGGATAACGTTTGATGGTAAACACAACAATAGCAATAAATTTTTTCAGAGAATCTTCGAATCAGTCAGGCTGAGAAATAAGCTCTTGCAGCAGTTGTTTCTTGGAAGAACGAAGCACATTTGAATAAACTGTTGTTTTCTTCATTGTTTATATATCATATCATTGCACGTTTATTCGACAGATGAATTAACTGGTCATCAGATGAGAGTCTTAATATTTGCTTTATTGCCATGCACATTTCGTATTCACTAATATTACCCGGATTGCGAATGGTAAGGCGACACTTTGTGCTCAGTCACTTCTTGCTTCATATGCGAGGTGCAAAATAGGACAACAGTTGGACAATATAGGCATGAAATGAATCAATTGTTTTGTCAAGATGAAGTTATAGGTTCATATAGTTTTCTTTTACTGGTAATACAAGTTGTTTCTACGTCCTTATTGCGGGAAGGTGGCTAAAGGGATAACGTGCATTCAGAGTATGAACATCCAATAATACAGTAATGCCTACTCCAACAACAGTTACTACTAGTTGCATCATGTTTACACCCTGTCAACTGTAAAGGACGGGGCAATAAACGCGCAACATGTATTCGGATATGACGATAGAACTAATAAAATCGGGCTTACTCAAAACGTTACGATAAACTGAGCCCATTTGCGCTGTTGTTGTGAATGTAAATTACCGAATATGACGACACTGCCATTGAGGGCCATTTCCTTTAATATGGCACGCAAAACGCACACATATCGAAATCATATATGCCCAAAGATAATAAATAAATATAATTAGCTGGCTGGTGACGCACAATCGCTTGATATCGGAGGTAAATTTAGAAGCATACCTTGATCGTGCATATAGAATACGGCACCAATGGGTTCATATGGCACCAGATCGTACCTTGTCGAAGGCCTTCGACGCATATAAAAACATGCGTACACAGGGCTTCCAAGATCTTTTTAGTATTGTATTATGCTCGTCGCAGTGTAAATATATAAATCCATTGAGTGACCGGCCTTAAAGCCAAATTGATTGTCCTAGGTTGTAAGATACCCGTCTACGATATCGAGTAGCACTTATTCGAAAGTTTTGAACAAGATGTGACGAGAGCAATGGGCCGGTAGTTTTTTGTATCGCTAGTATCCCCATTCTTATGTTTGATTATTGGTATAATAGCAGACTTCATGAAAGAAACTGGAAGATACCCATGCTTTAAGAAACATGAGAACAGCAGCGACACATGGACACATATGCTCTCGTCAGCATTAATAAAATGTTCTGCGGCAAGACCATCTACCCCGCAAGATTTTCCTCGTTTAAGCGTTCGTAATGCTCGACGAATGTGAGCAGGGGAGATAACAGTGCTAATGGTGTAAGTTTCACGTTTCACCGTTTCTGTCACCTCGACCTTCTCCTGACACTGGCTCGCACTGTTTAGTCAGAATTACATTTTGTAATGTTTCCTGAGCAATCCTGATAATGTTATATCGATCTTCGGAATGTCATCGGCAACCTCTAAACAAAAGTAGCGGAGACATATACCATGTCGAAGTTGTCAGTCAACTTGTGTAAGGTTGGGATTTACATCGCTTAAAAAATCAGTAATTGGATGAACAGGGACAAACGCTGTGTATATATCCGATGTATAATTCCTCAATGTCAAACATGTATCAATCCAACGAAATATCTTAGCTTTAAGAGGTTATTACTGGCTGGTGCGATTAATGTTCTTGGAATTGCACTGTCCGACGGTAGGTTCGATTTACTGCTTTTGCGAGACCCCATGCAGAACAAGTTGTCAATCGCGGAAACAATTTATTCATGAAACCATGAAACAAACCTCGCATATATGCTCTTCGCCACTGTATCCTTGAAAGAATACTCAATGGATACATATAAGGCAGAAGCTCAAAGTTATGGTGAGCTAGTTGTTAAACACCTAACGTGAGTCCGACCAAATGTGTTTCGGATCCTAATAAGCTCTAATATGAATCCATCTCGTTCTTATTAGTGCTCATTGCACCAGCAGGAACCGGTCAAAACTTTGAGAGAATCAGTGTTGTTGCAAGTGCATTCATAGCATCATGTCCAATGCGTGGAAAGCAAGTCAAATGATTTGTCCGGTAAATCCTCGTTGTGACAGCGAATAGATAGTTTTCCCCAACTGGGACGAGTTAATATGGTATCTCCCCTCGCCACCTCCAACAAAGCGTGATGTTGTGCAAGCTGGCCCGCCTACGATTGATCCTATTTACGCATCAACATATTTGTCTGGTTATGATAAGATTCATGCAAAACTCTTGCTCTGTTGGCTCAATCAAGCAGTACTAGCACCACGCTTGAGCAATTTCTCGTTTGACCATATATACTAATATATATATATATATATATATATATATATATATATATATATATATATATATATATATATATATATATATATATATATATATGCTCAAATGCGACAGTTGGGCGACAATTTCACAAGGGTCGGGGGCCAATTGGCTCCCAACCCTTATATCTGGTGTCTCCCAAAGTTCAACGCTTTCTGCCGATTCCGTGTCTGTTTATATTCGCTCCAAATTTTGACAAACTGTAGTTTGAGTACTACTTAGGTCTGGCGATCAGTTTTGTTATTCTATAAGCAGCGACATTTGTTTTATTGCAATTTTGATGCTTTCAAATATATACCCAAATTGTTGTCAACGCGACGGTTGGGCGACAGTTAGTTTTTTGTGAATTATAACATATATACGGGGTATATGTTTACGAAATACTCAGTAAAGCCTGCAAGTGCCATTCTTAAAAATTTACCATCATGCAAAGGCGTGAATTATCTTTATAGGTAGTGATCGGGGGTTTTAGTATATATATATTGACAATTTTTCGCTCTTTCAGGCTCCCACTAGCTTGCGCGCCTCTCGGCGGAGGGGTTACTACGTTTTGTAATCAAGGTCAGGTGAACGGA
Source organism: Urechis unicinctus (assembly GCA_034190875.2). Classification (NCBI taxonomy): domain Eukaryota; kingdom Metazoa; phylum Annelida; class Polychaeta; order Xenopneusta; family Urechidae; genus Urechis; species Urechis unicinctus. The sequence goes on from CM067357.1 coordinate 53,802,120, forward strand.
ATTATACAGTGTGATTCCATACCAAAAATAGTCAATTAATAAACTGAAAAATGTTAGTACTATTCTAGTGTCAAATGACATTCAGTTAGTATTTTTGTTTAACGTTATCAACGGCATTCCAATTATTATAATATGATGAGTTACCTCACCAGTACCGGTCATTTGTCTTCGGTCCCTTGACCGCTGCATAGCAACCGCTCTACGCGATCTGACCTCGTTTCCGCGCGGCTCTGAATAATCTAGGCGATTCAGGTTACGTTTCTGGAGCCGTGGGAAGGAAGGGATGCTGTTACATGCTTACCAAGTCAACTGA
>CM067357.1:53802532-53850032 GCA_034190875.2 Urechis unicinctus
TCCTATCTCGTAAGATGAGCTTTGGTGACTACTAACGATTGGTATCATATTTATAGGCGACAATTATTCAGGATTAAGAAGGCGTCGCCTGTAGGATTTCAAATTCCATGTTGAAAGCTTTCCTCATGTTAGGTATGGGGGAGATTGACCACAGCTTTCACCGCCGGCACTGTTGATTGTGTTAACATTTTTAACCCATTGATAAGTACTCCATCACACAAACGACCTCTTTCACACGTTAAGCTTCTTCATTCATCTGTTACAGCTGACAACTTGTTCTCATTGTTACAATTTTAATCATACCACAGGCTGTACTTAACACCCGTTGTCATTCTCTCAACTACCACATGGAGGTTATTTCATTAACACCGGATGTGGGCTTATTACGTGATGTTTCTGCGTTCCTCTCGGAGGTAGGACTGCTTCTTCTCGAATGCTCTAGCTTTCAGCTTAGAGATCAATTCCTCTCTCAGTCGCATGAGTTTATTGTTAGACTTCCCTCCTGCCAGTCGCGCCAGCTGGCCCAGCATTCATCTTTGTTTCGGCGTTCCTGCCTTCTCGTTTTTACACTGCCGCAGTTCCTGGTAAACACATCCGATCTTCCTTCGGGTATCAGCTATTACAGTGCCGTAACCTTTGTCGGCTGGGCGGGATCTGTACAAATAGAGACAACAATCGTGTAATGATACATAAATGGCCAAAGATTATGTTACAGGGTCGCTTGCTGTTTATCTTCTTTCCAATGGATGTTGCCCCTGTACTAATTGAATGACTCGTGTTAAAATGAATTCCTTAAATGGACTACTAAAAAGACAAAACATCTTAAGTTAGTTACATGATTTAACATATGTCTCGTGCTCACACTCTTTGATGAACAGAAGATTCATGATGTTATGTGCCCTTTGCTTCCGTCACCGTGGCCGTGACCAAAGCCACAGACACGCCTGGTAGCAAGCAGCGAGTTTGGGCTACCTCTCGATATATGGGCCTGATAGGGTCACCCCTGAAACACATGTCATGTTCAAAAAGGTAAAGTAAAAAGTAATTAAAAGAACTGGTACTGATGTTGATAGCTAATGTTGGTGCGCCGAGTTATATCTTACCACTATAACAATAGGCCTCATCCAGTACCAGAGCCAGGACGCACATCGACCTACGCTATTCCAGCAAAACATGGCGCCTTTTGCGGATAATGATGGCCTCGGATGTTACCAGGAGAAGACTGAACTGCTTCTGCTTGATACCTGGCATCACCAAAAATAGGCACATTAATAATTGTGAGCTGACGACACAGTTAAATCTCGATGAAAAACAACTGTACAAACATTGATCTAACAGACTTTCCTTGATATTTACATTCCCAATAACAATTTTGTTAATTAATATTGCTAGTAGCCTACAAATATTTACACAGGATCTTTCGATTATCTTTAGTGTAACATTGTTGTGCGGATGTTTATTAAGAATTGCAATGTGTGTTATGATGTTACTAAACCTGCACAGTGTGCAGCAAGAATAGTTTTATTCTAATGATTATTTCAGGGAAATCATGCTGTACTGAATTACACAAACACACAAAATTGTTGCATTTTTGGCTTTTCACCTCCCTGGTGTTCAACTGTTATGAAAGATGCTTGGGGTGTAACATGATTGCAAACATGTTATTATCTTCGCCATATAGTGTTCAATCTGGTAACTATTATAACCCTCTTGTCCGACTGGGTTAGCGATATCTGCCGGGAAATGTTAAGCCATGTGTCACAGATCCGTTCAATTGGATCATACTGTGCCATAAAATGTACATCAGCTCCTTCAGAAATGGATGCACCGCCGAGATACATGACAAGTCATGCCCGTTTGCGATATCCATAGTTCAGCATGACCATAAACACGAGACTTCACCAGAAATATTTTAATCTTATGGTGAAATAAGAAAGTTGGTGTAAGAGCAAAAAGAGGTACTAACAACAATGGAAAAAAAAACAGCCATTGAAAAATATAACTTATTATGATGTATTTCGTATTTGTATCATTCAGTGCTATACTTTTATCTCCTACAAACATATAGCAAGTAAAAAATTCCCAATACTATGCCTGATTTCAGAAAGCTGAGAAATTACTGTCCTTGGGTATGTCAATCCCGAAAATTCCAAATCATATTGGACAAACTGGTGTCACCATACAAGACTGCCCAATTTGAAGCAGCGTATTCGAAGGGAATCCGGTAAATTTCACCATTCTCTTATAAAGTTAGTTTTGCACAATGCAAAAAATTCATGTATTGTCTTAGGCATAAATTTATTTGAGATTGTAACAAACATAAGAAGTTCTGTTCATCAGAAACTGTCTTGGTATGTTTACAGGATTCGATGAAGCCCAACAGATCATTTGTAGCCAAGAGGCGTTACTGGAAAAGGATGAAACACATGGCTGGTTTGTCATACAGACACTTAGAATAACGTCACTATGCTCAGACAATTTACACTTTTAATTATAGCTCATGAATTAAAGCATTGTATGCGTGTCTGCTAATATGCTAATTCAATGAGTCTCTCAGGTGGGTCCACATATCCAATTAATAAGTATCTAAATACACTTCAACATCAATGCCGATGTTACTCGGACGACATATGTTATTGCTCAAGGAATCTGAATGTATTACTGCTTTGCAGGTTGCAAGAAGACATACAGAGTTAATAGAGATTACCAGATGGAATTAAAGCCTTCCCTGGGTCATAGCGAATGGCTGCGCATCATCATAGACTTCAACTGGATCGAGAACAAAAAAACTGCCTTCTTAAACAAACAGCAGTTACCGAAAAAGCAGTATTGTGTTTGAAACACAATTGAAGAGGAAGCAGCTATCAGAGCTTTTCTAACTTCCTATGCTGCCGAAATGATGATAACGCTTATTGGCAGGGCAAAGAAAGATGCAGGTAAATACAAATGTCCAAGCCCCCTGTTGGCAAGAAGGAGAGTTTTATGGAGGTAAATAGGCTCCTGAAAGTGATTGGTGACCATTGCTCAGATGTTGGCCTCAATCAATTTGCTGCCAGATACAATATCCTGTGTGAGCTGTCTGATGCCTGAGTAAATTGTATCAGCTATTATAATTTGAAAACAAATTCATTTTGTTTGCTACATGCGAGCCTAGCAAGGATGCTCCCTCACCCCATGTTGTTGGCTTCAATTCTCCTCCGTCTGCAGTTGTAAGCATCCATTCTTCTCCGCTTTCAGTTGTTAGTATCAATTCCCCTCCGCCTCCTTTCATGGATTCTATAAATCTGAAGCATGCATTTGATTATGATATTATTACGCCTAATAATTAATACAGTTTTTCGACAAATAATGGCAATCCTCTGATTACAAAACTTGTGTGTACGTTATTCTTCCGGTAACTTAACGAAAAAGATCTACGAGCATATTGTGTGCAGCTTCCTTCACAAAATTCAATTACTATGCACCCAGTATAAACGGCCACACAACGCTTCATAGCCAACCCGTGTCAGGCTAATTGCGTCGCCTACGCTTGATTATCACTATTTGAGATGTGATTGGACCATTGTGGTGGTGATAATAAGGATGCGACATTGAATTTGAAAGCATATTCGCCGACACATGTATTAATCCATGGACAAATTTATTGCTGTTGAATATGTTCAAGTGGATAAGTCAACACGATACAAAAGCATTTCAAATTAAGCTAGAAATCATCTACAAATTGTAGGTAAAATTGGTGTCTTGTAGAGTAATTTACCATGTGAATATATCTAGGGACCCATTGGTAATTATAGAAAGCCAATTCAATCGATTTAATATCATAAAGAGTAGACATTTTTGGTTTAGCCACGCATAAATTTGAGAAAATGGGCAATGTTAGACAACTGTCAATGGAAAGTGCGAATGAATTGCTCATTGGACCAATATTTATCTCCAACAGTTGATTTCAGGTGTATAAAATAAATTTACAGTGATTAAGAATGTACCATAGCGGTAGTGGAGTCCAAACCTCAATCACGTTACGTGACTGACTCCGTGGGCTCCTATCTGGCAATGAACAGATGACGATACTTCACAAATTCTCCTATATAATTGTATATGTATAACTGTAAATCAATATTTTGGTTATAACATTTCGTGACTTTTTGGAATGAAATAAATAAAAACAATGGTCATTCCATCTCGCCTAGTCCCTCTCTCCCTCTGTCCATCTGTTTCCATGTGACTAGAAACCATACAAGTTGTCATTCCCTGTAATTTGTTGTCCGTGCCTTCGGATGCGCCATTAATCTTGTCTTTTTTATTATTCCAGAGAGCAATACATTTCTGCCAAATGCCGCCAAAGGATTCGTCAATTATGTAATTGAATCGAGGGGAGCATTTGTACGAAAGTAATAGTGGGGTTTGTCGTCACTTTCGAAATCGAGGTAACATCACGATGGTGATGGATGAGGATGATTGATAGTGCTGCTTGCCGGCGCCCACATGGCACAAACCCGTTGCACAGACATGGCTGCGAAACCCATGATGCTGTGACGAAGGTAATATTGAGCTACCGGGTCGGGTGCATCGCCTTTCAGAGATGGGACCGCCATTTAACGAGATCACGGAGAACAGGTTATCACTTGTACAGCGTCATGTACGCTATCTATTAAATGCTGTACAGAACCATGTTTCTTTATTGTCAGCAAAACGCACAGGATATTTGAATGACAGCTATGGTGATAAATATGTATTTGTCTTGTCATACCATACTCGAAGCAAATGATAAATGTCATCACTCTTTGTTGTACTATTTGATACTTACTTGTTGCTCGAAACAAGCTCGAATTCGTCGATTAACTCTTGATGTATTTGGCTAAACCTTTTATGAGAAGTCTCAAAACATCTCATCCGGCCATCATCTGAACCTTGCATAATCCTATTGGCAATGGATTCGAGATGAAAACATAATGTCACGTCGATAAGACTGGTTATCATGATCTCTCCGTGGTGTATGTGTGCTTTGCTTCGGCGGTGAACTAGCTTTTATACATGCAAGTATGGCTGCGCAATAACTGGTATACCATCGAGATTCCTAACGTAAAATAGGAGCGTCAAGTGTGAAGGCTTATTGGTGGCTCACGCTCACAAAACAATCCTTAACAATCTTGTAAGGAGCACGATGTTGATTTGACATTTGTTCAAGGAGCATTAACATTCATCGCATATGTTTCACTTGATATATTGAGCACCGATAGCTATGATCGTATATTTATTCTGGTCATTGCACTTGTGGTATTGTTTGCCGCTGGGTTTACATCGCACTATAGCCTTTTTATCTTATACCTCAGAAATGAAAGATCGTGCAGCGTAGATGCAAGGAACCATAAACATCTGAGGGGGTCTATGTGTGATTTCAGACAGAAGCAATGTGCCATCAGAAAATATACTCCATTAGGTAATCAGAGTAGAGGAGATGATGCATACACATTCATCCAATAACTCAAGGGTAAAATGTCATGTGGTACTGACACGCGCCACTAACATTTACGGACAGATGGACGAATGGAAGATCGCCGGAGTGATTGTATATGAGAAAAAGGTGTGCTTTGGATTGTTGTGCCAGTCATCAGGCCTGACAACAACAGATTGTACATGATGAAAACTCAAGTTGGAACTGTACGACACATGTGGTATATCATTCTATGCTGTCGGTGGGTGTTAAAGTCGGCTTAAAATTCCGAAGTATGTTAGTCATATTTCTAAATTATGAAAGTAGAAATCTCCAAGATAAATCAATACGAATAGAAAAAGAGCTACAAAAACATAGGGGTAGAGGTCGTAGACCTGTATTGATTATTTTGTAAGAAGGATGACGCATTGTGGCTTTAAACCAAACCCTGGAAATACTTTGTTAAATAAAAAACTCATGAAAATTTAACATTTCCTGTCATCAACATTTTGAAAATGCAACATGTCCCGTTCATAACGTTGTTGTTCAACAAGTTTTTACACACTCAATATACCCATTAATGTTGTAATTGGGGGCATTTTTAATCATATTTAAATGTGGCACATACAAGTTAAAACAGAACACTTTTTTTCGTTTGAACGACAGAAATAAAGCAAAATATACGTTATGAACGAGACAGACTAGTTATGGTTATTTTCTTAATGAAACTGTTCAATACCTTAAAATAGTTCAATGTCAACTTGTGCAGAATACTAAAATGAGGGTAAATTTAATTTTGTCTCTGTAGAGATACACCAGAAATAATGATTTTTGTTCTGGGAATAATAAAGACAGGAAAGTGCAGCAAAAACCCTCCAAACAATATGATAAATATCCACAATAAAAATGCACAAAATGCTGTTATGGACGGGACAAACTTGAAATGGATGGAGCAAACAATTGAAAGTTCTTTAAAATGGCAAGGATTGATGGTGTAGAAGTGACAACAATCCATTTGTGTGCATGCTTTTCGTGATTTTCTTAATCCAATATGGTTATGCTATGTGGTGTACAAATGTATTAGTATTGTATTGCTTAAGGGGGAGGAGAGGTTTATAAGAGACATAAAGTTACTAATCTGCAAACCAGAGTGACATAAGGGCTGAAAACATCCCTTCATTAGTATTGATCATTAGATGTCATCAACATAGAGAAAATATTCAGCCCATATACTGTCAATATGATGTCCATGGCTGACTGAGAACGAGGAAATGAGTGGCTGGTAGTTTTTAATTCAATTCCTGATATGGTTTTAATTTTAAAGGTGAAGAAATGTTGGTTCAGAGAAATATGATGTTGCGTTTGAATATTAACTTGAATCATATGAATATTGTAATGTTATATAGACATGAAACAATATTTATGTGGCCCAACGCAGTTGCAAGTTAAGTTATGAATGTGATTCTCATAACATGCAACTACAACTCTGCCATATAAAGGTTAAAATATGATGTGTTTCATCTTGTCCTGTCCATAACATTACAGAGATATCATGTCCTTACATTGACAAATATGCCCCATGTTTTTTTAGAGTGAACGAAACGGCAGGGTTCAAATGGCATGTAACCTGTTTTTCATGATGAAACCCTGCTATTTCAGATGAATTTTGCCCACTCTCCGTTGGGGCCTCACATGGGCCCGAGCCTTGGCACTTCGTTTGATCATAATGATTTTGACCATGTTCGACAACCAATTAGACTGATAAAATTCATTTAGCATCACAGAATGGCCCATGCAAAGAGAGCATGACCAAGTCGATGCTATTCACATCCTGGAGCATCAACACGGGAACCGACACCGGGGTCACCACAGAACGCGCAAAAGAAATCAACCGGCAAACTGCTAATCAAGTTTCGTGCGGGGTAAGAATAAGAAAATTGGGCGTGTGACGAAAAACACACGCCCAGGGGTCCTTATAGGAATTAATCAGAAATGCTATGTATATCCGGTGACGGCAGCCGTCTACGTACGTATGCGGTTCAAATACAGATGTGAAAAAACTGACCCCGATAGAAGAGGTAACCCCAGTCAACTGCGTGGCCCAGCAAGTGATTGGCCATTTCGTGCGGCAGCAGATTGGCAACCAGGCACAATATACTCATCTGAGGGCCAGTATGCTAGGCAATGTGTACTTACCTGGTCAGTGGCGATATAAGGGCGATATACTCAAACGTGTTATTCCCCTAGTACAGGAATGCAGGTGGCATCGGAAGCAAAGCTCACTCCCCTTCCATTCACGATCCCCTTAGCATCTGCCTAGCCTTGGCATCTGCCTATGATATCCTTAGCTGACATAGTCGCTGTTGTCGTTTATGCCGAATCCTCCAAGATCTGTCTGTTGAGCAACCTCGTCACACGCTCGTCAAGCTGATAAAAGCCATAGGACCATTGATTTACTCGTAGTTACAGGATGCACAAGTATTAAAAGCGGGCTGGATAGGTTTCTGTAATCCACATGCCATTGCGCATAACAAAAGGAGCCATCAGTCTGAAACCGAGTTAATATGGTCAAAATCATTGTAATCGAACGTAGTGCCAAGGCTCGGGCCCATGTGAGGCCAAACAATGGCGGCCCCAACAGAAGGTCGATATTTTGTAGGATTGTTTGAACAAAAAGCCAGACCGTTGTTGTATTCTACGTATTCGATACAACTATCCGCAATGCTTCAGATGGTGATATGTAGTTAATGAATGGGCAACCTGGACTTGGCAAGGTTGAGGTTAGTGAAAATGCTTAACGGACTCATATTAGGTGAGATAACATTGATTGGTTAATAGTGACGCTTACTGTGGTTCCAGAATAAACATCGTATGCTTTACGGCTTGTTGAGGAATTCTATATAAAGCCGCATGTAAATAGAATAAAAACTCTGCTTTTAGATGATATTTGAACGGAAAACTCTGTCATTTACTTCATTTGAAAATTACGATATCGCTTTCCGAAAAACTTTCTAATTTAGCCTTGTGCAATTAGCAGAGTATTTATACTGCCCTTGTAAACTTCGGTTGCAATGTTAAAAAAGAACAGGAAATCAGCTCCGTTTTCTGTAATTAATCTGGAACAATAACTAAAGAATAATTGTATGTATAATTTATAGAAAGAGCCACAATCGTCCATTAACACGCAATTTTACATCATAAATACATCACCGGCATCAAATCTGTAGAGACATTTGTCAAAATAGATGACAACCGTTAAATACAAAGGAAATATTTTGTATCGATTGCATATCAACGAACAACAGATAGTTACTCATAGAATAAACCGATAAATTCCCTTACCAATGTTAGAACCGGAAGGGAACGAAGTGTGCTGTTGATCATAATCAGCCTAAGATGTACAGATGTACCTTCTCTGCTTAATGAATATTATTCCAAGTTAATAAAAATTAACGTTCCGAAATGAATTTCTGTTAAAATTAAGCTAGATAAAGATGGTGGTTAAACAACAGAAAATGGTTACATCCGTAATGATCACGAGCATTTCGCATCAGTGTATCCAACGACCGTTATGATTATGCATGACGCGCTCCATCGTTTACATCATAGCGGCTCATACATATAAATCTCTCTCCTCTTGCGAAACCAATGATATGACAAAAATTTGATCGCCGTCATATGGTCGGTTTTAGACCGACAGATCATGCTCTTATCTTAATTACTTGGCAATCAAATATTTATGAACATCTTATACAGAGGAACAATCCGCCATTTATACTGCGACAGTAAGAGAGCTGCGGTTATGGTCAACACGAGTCAGCGAAGTTCCCTGAGTCTCTTAGTCAATGCTTGCAAAGAACATTGTCAAAATGATTTCTGAATACAGTTTTATGAGCGAAATTGTTCAAACATTACGAAGATAAATGAACACATATGTATACACAGCAGAAATGTAGTTGCTTAATCATTGAAACTCTTGCCTGATTGCAGAAGCACTTCTCCTATTTCTTCTATTGAGACATTCCCTTTTATATACGATTAATAAACACCTCACGTCATAGCAACAAATACGCACGCGTCCCTGGTCGATAATCAGTGGCTTCAACAAGATCGTGTATCATCAATTGGATATTTCGGTGCGTTCTTGTCTGCTTGAACGAATAATAAGAAGAACAGGGAATTTAGCGCATTATATCAGACGCTTACATTCGATGTTGATATTAGGATAGTAGAAAAGTATTATAAATGTGATAGCACAAAATTAATGACACGTGAAGTACACACGCTATATCATTTCCTAATAGCCCTCCCTTCATCCACGCATAAAAATCTGATAGCAAAATATGGACATTGCTTCCTGTTTGAATAAATGGTTTCATAATTCATAATTATGCATCGTACAAAAATATTTGATAGCAATGCCTGCATATATTACCAAACTGCGAATTAAGTTACTGATGGAATCCAGCTGAATTTCCTTCCTTCTACCTGCAAATATATATATGCAAATATATTTATTGATAAATATAGGTATATATATGTTAATATTTATATAAATTAATATATATACGTTTATATATATATATATATATATATATATATATATATATATATATATATATATATATATATATATATATATATATATATATATATATATATATATATATATATATAATATAATACATATATATATATATTTATTTATTTATATATTTATTAATTAGGTCACATTCGAAACTTAAATCGTTAGTTTTAACTGTGGCGTAGCAGGTTTTGACATGATCATTTTGAAATTATTATATTCATATTAACGGTATCCTCACAAATATTAACAATTTAGATTCATGTTTGGGTGACATTATTGGAAAAATTTCATGAAACCAAGTTCAAAAGAAACAAGTCACTTTTCAATGGAATGCGATCCGAATTGTACTTACACGTTGAAGACGGAATATCATAGAATCTGGGCCTCGTTTCTTACCATGATGGCTTGTGTTTAGTGATACAATAGCCGCACTTGTGGTGGTAAAGGAAGACAAAGAATCCAGGTGTAGGATTTGAAACTAACTTAAACAAAATCATGCAGGTAACATAGTTTATATTTTTGGACGAATATTGGAGGTTTAAGCCTAGGCGGGACCATAATAAATATGTGCGAGAGATGTGGGTACGAGATCGCAAGTGGAATTCGAATGTCATGAACATTATAGTATATAATTGTGTCAAGGTAGGTGAACCAAAGATCTTGTTATAATAAGATACCCCACTCAGACGTTTCTGTTGTGAAGCTCGCGACCAGCGCGCCACCTGGTTTCGTGGAAGCTAATTTGTAAACAAAAGCGAGTGGCTCAATGGTAAAAGATAGATCGGCGATGGTATGTACTCAATGATACCGCTGTATTTCTAAAATTTAACGATTCTTTGATAGAGCCAATACATAAAAACAAAGCCAATTACTATTTACACCCTTTTTATCAATTTGCGTGACGATTTATTAACTACAATAATTTTTTATGAACGTTTGAACAAAGTTGCATATATCAGCATCTACCCCAGGCCTAGCCCCGATTGGACGGTAAAATACATACTTACTCAGACGTCCTGTAGGGTTGAATTTACCCCTTTTTAAGACACAGTCGGACGTCTAGTCAACCCTTATTTGATATTAAAAGATAAATCTGAATCATTGGTTTTGTCATATTTGCGGCTGAATATGAGAAGTTGATTTAAATACATGCTCATGATTTCCCGATTGTCACCCGAACCTCCACCAAATCAAGCAACTGCATTGTCGGTTGATGGGGTGCCCTATGCAGACGTATGATTTTATTATGTAATACTGTAAAATGTATTCTTGCTTATTGTGAATAACAATATAATAATGAAATATTTCAGGACATAGCATATACTAAAAACATTGATGCAGCATGCATTTAATCACCATTAACTCTCTCGCTATATCTCTCACTTTCTCTGTCTGTCTCACTGTCTGTCTCTCTCTGTCTCACTGTCTCTCTCTGTCTCTCTATCTATCTCTCTCTCTCTCTCTCTCTCTCTCTCTCTCTCTCTCTCTCTATATATATATATATATATATATATATATATATATATATATATATATATATATATATATATATATATATATATATATAATATATATATATATATATATATATATATATATATATATATATATATATATATATATATATATATATATATATATATATATATATATATATATATATATATATACTTAGGTCATTACAGCTAAAACTCTCAGTCTTAATAGCTTACGAAGAACAACCACAAATGATATGAGATCATCAGTATACATTAGAAGATTAACAACAAGCACATTAAAACTACACTGAACATAACAATTATTTAAACCAGAGCTCAATTCATCCATGTAAACGCTGAAAAGATAGGTTGACAATATGCCTCCCTGTCTTAAGCCATTAAACACACCAAATCAGCCAGACATATTTCTGCCCCATCTTACATACACATCTGATCCGAGTACCATGCAACCGACCATTCTAACAGTATATCCAGGGACACCTTTGTTCGACAAGCTCCACCACCACTACAATCTAAGGTGCAGTAGTCCTATATACTGGTGTGGATTTATGATAGAATAGTCCTTGTACATCTGCCATAGAGGGCTTTCAAGGAACTGAGTAAACAAATATCAATATTTGATTTTCGGAAATCTACACATACAACAGCACTTAAAACAAATAAGAGCACAAATTGTGTGGGAAAATGTCAATGTCTTACGATTTTGTTCTCTCCTTATGGTCCCTAACTTACTGGGAATAGTTCAACCTGATGTTCACCATAATACATATTACAGAAAAATGACACCTGCATGATTCACATTGGAGTTTGTCTAGAATGCTTACAACCCAGGCTTTCACTGACAATGTTCCTTAAGCCTGCATAATGCATCTACTAGTGATTTGCTTGGGACAATGAGCCCTTCCTTCGCACTTCTGTAATTCTTCTGGTCATGTATATCATTGACTACAGAGATTGTGTTTATGCATATTGCACACAACTTAATTTCCAGGCAATGTAGCCAGAAACATGTGGTAGAACATTCACTTAATGGGTGGAAAGGCCTTTGTCAATTATAACAGTTAATTGCAGCGCAGAAATACCCATTTGTGCTTGACTTCTAGTCAGACATACTCGCAAGTCATAACGAAGTTGGTTGGCTGCTGCGCGTCGAGTAGCTTCAACAAACGTAGGGGGCGCTGCCTACACGGCGTCACGGAATTTGTCGGGCGAATTGCCGAGTGGGGTATCTTATTATAACAAGATCTTTGGGTGAACTGTGACGTTATCATAACGTTAATTTAGCACTAAACTTGTCATAGCGTTAATTTGGCATTTTTTAGTACACATAATGATAGAGACGAAATTTGTTCGAATGGAATGTGATTAGAACCAGTATAGCGACAGGTGCTATCGTAGTTTGTGACCATCATACATTGATTTCTGATGTGCGGAAGTTAGCGGCACCCAGTCTCTCTCAAATCATCACACTCAAGGAACAGAGATCCCTCACCACTCCCCCATCTGCAACTTGGAGGACGATACTAATAAACATGATGCGCTTACCGTATGTAATATATTACCAATGGGCAGCTCATTGGTGGATAATACGATTACAAGGGGGTGTAATCCAACCACTTTTCTATATGGTATAATTCTGAGCAGGACGGTGAGTTCTCCCTTATTTCATCATTTAACCGTTATGGATGTACAAGCGTGATATTAGTGCGCAGATTCACAGCTTCGAGATGCTTCTAAATGAGCAGATACGCCTGCATAATTAATCAATCTACGGACTGTGCTAATTTTGCTTGCTTTTTATCAATACACTTGTGCTGCCGCAATTGCCGCGTCTATGTCGAGCATCAGGTCGTTTGTATCCAAAGCTAAAAGGTTGTGTTTTTCTACGAGGTCAACGTGTCTCTACCGGGTGATATTGCACGCGCGCTTTCCATGATGGCGTGTCAATCCAATGTGAAAGTGCCAAATAGGTAATTAGATTCACAGAAAATTTATCAAGCGGATGACAACATTCCTGGACGCGTTTTAATACAACTGTTTGGTTGATGTGATCCTTATTGACCAGGCCTGGCCCACGTGGGCTAGGGCAAAATACAACATGACTCAGACGTTCAGGCACTAGTTCGCTGGATGCATCTTTGTAAACATGCATGAGACGTATATCAGTATTTCTAAGTAATCCGTCGACAATAATGTTACTGGCCTATCAGTTACAGCTATGCAAACAAAGTTATAAATCATCACTTGCAAATCTGATAAATTTTTATTTTGTTATTTACTGATGTACGTACATACAAATGTATATCTCACGTGTTTTAAGTATGTTGTGACGTCTGACTGTTGATGAAATTTGTAAACCAAATTGCTTAGTTGAAACGGCCTCACCTGGATGTGAGCGTGTAACCATTTGTGTCCAGGATTTATGCCATTACAATTAGGTATCATGTCTATGCTCGCTATTCGAAGCTCTAAATTTGTCATACAGATAACATGCACTACGCGTCGTGAAAATGACCATATTCGGTAAAGAACACTTGCAAATCTGGTTTTTAACAAAGTGAAAATACGAAATATTTGCACAGCGCGAACGAATATCCTCTTTAGGTGTCACTGCTTTCGAGAGATCCCGCGAAGAGGCCCCTAAACACTGTTGTTTGTCGAAGGTTGTCTGGCAATGGTCCCCAATGATGCGCACGTGGTATCAGTTGCGTAAGATACAGTAACAAGTGAGTGACTAGTTAGCAGTCTGTGATCTCGCAGCAAATAGTCTGTATTCTCACCTACTGATTTGATTAGATTAGGAAGCCGCATAATCAAGTTAGTCACACCAAACAGCTTCATCGTTTTCAGTTCTACCAGGTTGCCAGACGTCATTAGTTTTTTTGTGTTCGCGGTAGGAATGTCGTCCCACAGGCAAAGTAACATTTTGCAACCTACCACCATGACCACAATGTTAAAAAGATCATTAAACCATATAAGGCACAACACGTACGATTATCACCAGAGTATATTCGTTGCTTTTATCGAGGGAGTAGTTACAACATAATGTAATCAGTTGTTGGATCTAACGATGCAGCAATGACGTGAGCGTGTCATAGATTTTGGCTGGGAGATTTTAAACATCGACAATAACATCAGCATAAAGAATATTGTTGTTCCTACTGACGCATTCGACACATCAGTATGTAGTCCATCGTTGCTGCTACACGGGCAGTAATGATATCAGCGCGATGTCTTTTGCTCTTGCTAATGGGGCAATAAAGCCGACACCATGTAGTATATCGTGCCTGCTACTGAGGCAGTAGGGACTTCGTCGTGTGGTCTATTTTCCTACCACTAAGGGATTCATCACATCGTTGTTGTTTCTGCTGAAGCAGTACAACAGCGTGTAGTATTATTGCTAGTGTTATTGTACTAGCCATGCGTGATGTGACTGTGCAACATCGGCTCATTACAACCGCACGCAACCATAACACACCAGTACTCTTATTTTATACGGAAAAGTGGGGTGGGGGTCGTAGTAAATATCTATTTGCTGACATATATGATGTTTTTTAAGCGGCTGTGATTTCGGGCCGTCACGCCAGAAATATAGCTGCATCTTGGTCCATATTTCGGCCGAGTGCTTTGAAAACTAGACCCAAAATCAGTTAATCATAAATGGCTTTTGTCTGAATTAATGAGCTCGGTTAAAGCGGCTCCAGTAAACACATCATTACAATTAACCCACATATACACGTAGACAGCTATGAACTACCCAAACCAGCTGATAGAGCCAGACCTAGAAAGAGATAAGGGGCACAATTAGTAATCGCTATAGATTGACGATCGTTCGGGATCGGCAGGAGAATGAAGTCAAGTTAGGGTCTCAGCGAACCAGTGGGATGACTGAATACATGCTATGCTTCAGTTAATACATATTAGTGAAGTTTTGGCGGTTGTTTTATCGGTCAACCAAACACTCGCTGACCGTTTATACATGTCAGTGAAGTCTTGGCGCTTGTTTTATCGGTCAACCAAACACTCTCTGGCAGTTTATACATGTCAGTAAAGTTTTGGCGATTGTTTTATTGGTATACAGTTTATACCAATATTGAATTACTCTCTGGTGATAATAACGTAGCTCAGAACTAGCGCTGCTAACGTATGTTTTACATCTGACCGCACATTAGAACAGGTCAACCAAATATTTTTGGTTCACGTGTCTTCAAAACTGACACAAAAAGATATTTTGATACAAAATATTCGACTAAACGTTGTGTGTGCGAGACGGACATTATGTTTTTGCGTGCCTACTCTTCCGTACTTGAGGAAGGAAAATATATGTACTTTTCATCAAAGTGTATAACACTAATATTGAATATGGTATATCGGGAAATGTCATGCAGGCTGAAACAAAGTTGATAGATCCAAGAAACATAATCTATATTTGTAGGATTTTGTAATGAGCTTCCGTCCGCAGGTATTTACTTTCTAAGCTAAGCTCTCCCTTTAGGTATAATCTTGGTCCATTGGTGAAAAATGAATTTCATACAAAAGCTTGATCAAACTAGGCTTGTGAAATGGCCACAGACGTTATTCAGTCAAATGCTTCATATCACTAATGCCGCTTGTAATGCATCCAGTGGGAATTAGTAACATTGTGAAGTTGCGCCGCGTAAAACACGGTAATTAAGTAGAGTATTATCGTTATTGCATATGGAGGACAAAAGCTGAATGCAGGATGACTTTAAATCTCAACAGATGAGTGAGTATTTTAGCTGTACATATTATTCATATATGATATTATCCCTTCAATCACCATGCTCCTATGACGCACTGAATACAAGTTCATAATATTCACAAGTAACACAGTAAACGGTGTTAACAATACATTTACGTGGAATCGTATGTCATGAAAGTCTGCATAACACTCATTAATAATATTCCAGAATCTTGCAGGCTTTAACGAGAACAAAAAGGTCATATACTATTTATACTCTAAAGAATTGATTGCGACAGCTTATATATTTGACCCTATATAACTGCTGATTCCACTCTTGTTCCAATGCTCCTCGATTACCATTGATACACACGTGGAACTGTGGCACACCATGTAACCATCGGTTTGGAACGAATCGGGAAATTTGCAGCCGTGAAAATATACAGAAAAGGTGCATAGCGACATTTCACAGTTTTCACAACCGATGGGTTTTGCCCCAATGTGCTATAGTGGTATTGCATTAAGGTCACCGAGCGCTCGATGACTGTTTGATTGTGTACTTCTAGTCACAAATCTGACATAACGATAGGCAACTTAATACTTGATAATAGCGTTCTAAATCGTCAGAGGCATTGCAAGATTGTTATGACTGCAGTCACTACCAAATATTTACAAGTGCATGACTGTTTCAACAGCAAACTAATCTTATATTTAAAGTCTCTTTTCTATTGTTACGGCATATAGCAGGGCCAGTTTTAAAAGTGTATGCGTATGATGGACATTTGTTTTTACTTGTATCAATACCCGTCATATATGAAACCACTTTCAATCATTGAGATAATAAACGCTTACAGGCTCTCAAGTCAATCAAGAGCAACCTTAATGTTGCGACCTATCTTTGCCTCATGACCGGAAATTGGAAGTCGTTCCATGTTTATTTCAACATGCTGCGTACCAGTTTGCCAGCATATTTCAAGATCTTGGACATTAGTTCGGATGCGATGTAATATATCTAATTACTCTATTATCCTATAAACAGGTCAGCAGCAGTCCTTACAAACCCCAAAGATGTATGTAAGGACAGCCTAATTCTAGGGCATTTTGGTGAATGCACACAAAAATGCACTTGCGAAACATGTGCCACATGTAACTCAATTTAATGTTGTTCTTCTTGCATGTTGTTGTGTATCGGAATAAAAACAACGCTGCATATGAAAGAGCGACCCGGGAACCACAAAAATGGCTATCCAGTACATCTAATTATGTGTGGATCAAACAAGTCTTGATGTAAGAGTTGATTGGTAAAACTAGTTTACAGCCAGTATGGTCAATTCACTCGCGTCATCTATTACCTGACAAGAGCGTTCAATAAGCTGGCGCTAGAAATGAAGTCAATGAATTTGAAAGTAGTTACCCCTCATCAGCGTCCATCCCGGTGGTGTGACGCAGCATGGAATACTATGCACTTTATAAGCTTTATATCTTGGAAATATGTCTGCCTAGACAGCTAGCATGCATGTCCACTTCGCGAACTGAACGTGTGCATTAATATGGCTAGAGTGAAACTTCATTCATTTAAACAAAATATGTTTTTGTACAGTAATTACTTCCTTCCTCCAATTCATCCTAACTAAAATTGCACCACGAAGTACGGGCGGCATGCTGTGACAACGTCTCCATCAAGCCTAGTCAGCGGAAATTAACAACATGATGCTGTGACAGCGCCTCCACTAAGCCTGGCCAGCGGCTCCACTAAGCCTGGTCAGCGGCTCCACTAAGCCTGGTCAGCCTTTTTCATATACAACAGCAAGTTCTATATTGGTCAATAAAACACCCCTTATGTCTAGGAATCAATTAGACTCATACAAATGTGATCAACAACCAAGACAAGGTGGGTTACATCATCGACTTGCGTGGATAATATGCAGGCCTCTTTCAACTCGCTGGAGAGTTACATGCACAGAATAAGCTGATTGTTCGTGCGTTGCTTGAAGATTTCGTAATTTCGCTTCATCCACCATAGGATGATATTCACAGACGATATCGAATCTATCCATTAGAAAGAAACCCAAAAACATTTAAATGACATAGAGATTCTGTGGATATCGTCTCAATATCGATGCTTCGGTTATCAAACAACCTTGCAGATTTTAAAAGCGTACCCATATATAATATATAAATATATATATATATATATATATATATATATATATATATATATATATATATATATATATATATATATGCGGCTTAATCTATATATATATATATATATATATATATATATATGTGATATATATATTATATATATATATATATATATTGCGGCTTAATCTGCCGTATTTAAACCCTTAAGATTAGTGTGACATTATTTCCGTGATGGACATACTACTGGGAGTGACAATCATGAGGTATTTCCGTGATATTCACGTTGTTAATCACTGTTGTCCTAGCACCAACGTGATTCCGTCTTCAAATGTTATTGTGCAGTATGTTGAAAATAACATTCCATTCAACTGAATAGTCTCGTGGAAGTTTCAATGATAATGAGTAGTTTTGAGCAATTCTTTGATATCATGTAATTGAATCGATGTTACATTATGCCTGTTCATCACAAAAACCACATGCATGAACATTTATGCTGCGGTAATGTGAGTAACATAGAGATATTCCAATGTTCCTTAAGCTAAGTAACAATAATTGCGGCTAACATAACCGTTACTTTAATGACAATTTCCTCCTTCAAGACTATACGAACCGAGCAATGGTTATCTTGTTAATTTACAACAGCACATGAGAACATAAAGACTCGTCACATACTAAGGGGTCATTAACTGAAATGATAAGCAAAAAAACGTTCGCTTTATCCTGCTATTTAGACGTCAATCTCGTCAAATTTAATATGACCACAATATGACAATCAAGGAAACCAGTGAAAAGTAGATGATCAATCATGTATATTGGACAATGCCATATGGTAGTTGATTATAAGGGCCCAGAATGTCGTTGGTGCCAGTACATTGGTTATGCTGATGATATTCTATGCGCAACACAACGTTAAAAACCCTTCACTATTAAATGCAAACCGCATTACAGGCAATGGCTTGCCAGACACATAAAGATCATGTTAAAATGTGGACTATTCGTGATCTGTTATAGTTATCTTATTCAATTTGATGTCGACATAAATAATTCTTTCTAGCAGTTTTATACTTTTCTTCTATTTAAATATCTTTATTGCGATATTGCTACTGTGGAAATTGGACACAATCCAAACTTAGATGGCGATTTTAAGTAAAACCAGACCATTAGTTTTTAAAGCAGCACATAGCTATGTTTGATTGCCTATTTTCGCGTTTAGAGGTAGAGAAATGATTTTTCATATACCAATTATATTACCTGCTCTCAGCTATTATAGAGCTATTGCCCTCTGAGGAATGCCGTTCATTTCATGGGGATATATAACTAGCATAACGGTATGTGCAGATCATTATGGCCGTTATGAATACCAATAACATTTATGCAAGGGGCATGTCCGTTCTTTTACGTTTCATCGTGCAAAACATGTGTTCAGTATTCTTTGGTTTTATTGGACTACAAATAAAGTGTGATGATGTTGTGCAAACGACTACAGTGCATCTGCAAACAATTATAATGCATTCAACACATTTTTGCCATAACAACACAAGCCTCAGGCAAAATAACGAACGATGTTTGTATCACATTCGGTTGGTTAATGTACATGCATGCCAATAGAATGATTCAATCGGAATCGAGCCATGCAACCAGATAATGATAAGGCCAGGTTTTTCAGTATTTGATGTTGCGTTCAAGAAACTCCATATGCTTTTTAACTGGTTTACTTGGGTTTAAACGTCACATCATACACTAGAAGAATATTGTCACTTTTAAGCGTAGACTAATTGCTTGGTTGTCCGCGAATTATGTCAAGCCACATTGGGCGTCTTATTTTAGGCCAAAAACACTCATTCTATTAGTTGTACGTTCGCATAATGTCGTATGCATTCGTATGTTACAATTATTTTATGTAGCGATCATCTTTGGTAGAGTGAATGTAAGATCACTCTTACGACGTATATTTCAGCATTCAAGAGTTCATGTCTAAATGGATAAGGTTTATTCAAGATTTTTCTGCATCTCTTTGATCACGGCGCCACGTGATTTAATTTGCGTATTTTAGCAGTATTTATTTTTTCAACTATTCCAAATATTTCCTCTTTGCAATTAGTAATTTACAAAACAAATACTGATTCCTCATTTAGTGGCCGAATCAACTGATTTATTTTGAACAGAACACAAAATACAAACCAGGACAGTTAAAGTGTCTTTGTGATTGCTGATCACAAGAGACATTTTCTGCTATTACGTTGTTGATTCATGTATTGCTATATTTTATCATATATTAAGGCTCATTGCTAGCTTCATGTCACTTTATGAAATCCAAATATAGCAAACATTGATACAGCAACATTGTCTAGTCAATGATAAAGAAAGAAAACCCGGCAAATGAAACACAGGGGCTTGATGTTACTATTCTATGTACTTCACAGTAGTAACTTATGATAATGTGCAAAGTTGTTGATATACGCTTCATCATGCAATTATTATATGGTTACCACATATAATAGCATCTGACGCTTGCAAAAAGATCAAATGTATCTGATGTTTTGTTGCGTTATAACTCGGAACACGAGAGCGAAATTACCACAGGAGGCTCGTGGAAAACTTGCATAGTGCAATAGCAAACGTCATATTACGCAGCATAAATATCCGAGTTCATGACAGGACTGCTGATATACGGCACAACGCTATTACCAGCATGGTAATTAAAAGTATTGATTTAAGATTGTTAAAGAAACGGCCTCTAGTTCGTTTGCATCATGTGACGTATACATATTACGTGAGGCAGTAACAATGGTATGGCTAGCTCATTTTAAGAGCAACATATTAACGACGCATCAACAATTACCTCGACACTCTGCAGTTACCTTTTTGTATTTTCTTCCTAGCACCTGCACATATAAATTGACTTGTACTAAGTCTAGCAATATCCATTAACATTGTTTGCAAAGGTCGTTTTGTTATTAACAATTTCACCAGTATTGGCAAAATATATAGTGCCAATAATAACCCAATATCAACATTCATTTTGTTATGGTTAGCTCATAAGTATATCTAATTAAACAGATACTAAATATTGTAATGCTCTGAATTCGTAATAATTATTTGACGAGCAATGCCATATGAAAGTGAGAAGCTTCGCAGTGGATTGTATGCAAGTGTATTTGATTTGCAATGCGTGTACAAACCTTGCATCCAGGAGCATATTGAGATGCATTGGATCAAATGGCAGACTCAGTCAATAAAGTCGACCACGAGATGGCTTAGCTTTCTTTTAGCCCATATCCGAACAATAATATTGGCATTGGCTTGTGTTAATGAACGTAATAATACAATAATTAGACAAGAGCATAAAATAACTATGTACTAATAAATGATATACATGCGTTTTACACATCGTTGCATAAACAGGTGCTTAGTTATATAATGTTAATTGACACTCTTGTTACGTCGGATGTACCGTAACTGTCGGTACACAATACCCTAACCATGAATTGTATATTAAACCGAAGAGCTTTTAATATTTTGTTTGCTGGATTATTACTCCTTTTCAAAGACTTTTTTACATATTAAGCGTAGGATGAATGCCTTGATTGGTGTCATAATCATCAATGTTTCTCGACGAGTCTTGAAGATGATCACATTAAGTAGCCCATAAAATCATAGCATAGTCGACGCAATTATCGATATATAATCGCGACAGTCAGTGCCGAGTACTACTTATTCAACCGAGTTCCTATGAAGCGTGGTTTATCATGAAACTTAGCCACATGTATTTAAGACTTAATCTTAACTATAGCGCCCTATTTCGCACGTATAAATCTTCTCTAGAATTATTTACGAAACAATGACCGCAACATGCGCCCGATCCCGCGTACGCAAAACTGTTCTGTGCTTAAAAAACAACTACATGCTGCAGAACGTGCGTCGATCCATATATACATATATATATATATGTATATTTATATGTACATATATATTATATATATATATATATATATATATATATATATATATATATATATATATATATATATATATATGTATAAAATTTTATATATATATAAATTTTTAGAAATGGTCTGTATCACATTAAAATCCTGAGTCAAAAGTGTATCAATACTAATATTCAATACTTGACCATCTAGCGTGACGTAGTCTTATAATTGACACACCTGTTACCGTTCTATTGGGTCTCATGCTAGTTATGTTACGACACAACCCTCTTCACCAAGTTGACGTACACTCCGGTGAGTTCGTTTGTGATTCGAAGGATTATTTGTGCACCATTGAGCCAACTGCTCCTGCCAGGACTATTTAAGAACTGTTCTTGCATCGAGCATAAACAAGAGACATCCTTCTTATCGTCAATGTAACTAACTCTTCATAATGATATGCAAAGGGTGTGGGGGGAGGGGGTGGCAATCGCACACACAGTAGTGTCTTACTTAAAACCAGTAGGAAGGTGCAATTGTCTAAAAGAGTTTCTATCTGCTAGGGAGGTATATATATATATATATGAATGCTGGGAACTTGGATTCACCATTCAACAATCCTATAAGTTGATATACAAATGTGTTTCAAATCATTCAATGACTTGTATATTCACAAGAGTGAGTAATAACCAGTGCTATATGTTGTAACATTATGTATTACAACACATATGATTCGTCGTTGAGATGCTTTAATGATTGGGAGTATTACCCATTACCTACAATCAATATGTCTAGCAATTATGCATGTATCATCAAGTTCTCTTGGGGCGTTCATAAGCAATGCCGTTAGGAAATGCCCCTCTAGTAATAAGCTCGTACCACAGGTAGTTACATCTCGTAGAGAGTGTCACTGATGCGCAGGTAGTGACTTCTACTGGAGGGAATGACTGAAGCTCAGGTAGATACCCTAACTAGAGAGCGTCACTGGAAGCATAGGCTGTTACCCTATAGAAAGGAGAGTTACTCATAGCGCAGATAGTACTCGTAGCACAGGGAGTCAATAATAATCTAGGTAGTGACTCTTATTGAATCTATTACTCTCTGCGCTATGAGTGACTCAGTGCAGAGAACCATCCCCACAAGAGGTTGTCACTTTTTGTGGATGAAGTTACTCCAAGTTTGGGGAATCAACCTAATGAGACACTAGTGCAAGTGGTCACAGCTAGGCGAAAGAGCCGCTGGTACCATACGTAGATAACCTTACCAGAGGGAGCCACTGGTGCCATACGTAGATACCCCTACCAGAGGGAGCCACTGGTAGCATGGGTAGATACCCCTATTAGAGAGAGCCACTGGTAGCATGGGTGGATACCCCTACTAGAGAGAGCCACTGGTAGCATAGGTAGATACCCTTACTAGAGAGAGCAACTGGCAGCATGGGTAGATGCCCTTACTAGAGAGAGCAACTGGTAGCATGGGTAGATACCCCTACTAGAGAGAGCCACTGGTAGCATGGGTAGATACCCCTACTAGAGAGAGCCACTGGTAGCATGGGTAGATACCCCTACTAGAGAGAGCCACTGGTAGCATGGGTAGATACCCCTACTAGAGAGAGCCACTGGTAGATACCCCTACTAGAGAGAGCCACTGGCAGCATGGGTAGATACCCCTACTAGAGAGAGCCACTGGTAGCATGGGTAGATGCCCTTACTAGAGAGAGCAACTGGTAGCATAGATAGATGCCCTTACTAGAGAGAGTGACTAGTAGCAATGGTAGTTACCCTTACTAGAGAGAGCAACTGGTAGCATGGGTAGATACCCTTACTAGAGAGAGCCACTGGTAGCATGGGTAGATATCCCTACTAGAGAGAGTGACTAGTAGCAATGGTAGATACCTCTACTAGAGAGAGCCACTGGTAGCATGGGTAGATACCCTTACTAGAGAGAGTGACTAGTAGCATGATATGAATATGCAGCCTGACTCGATAGACGAATTACATAGAACCACTAATTGTCAGTGGTTCACTTAGTGCAGAGGCGACACGCCGGTTAACACATCACATGATGCAGGCAGATCGACATGCCATAAGCTTGATTAGCTTAGTATATCAGTATATCCGCGGTCTAACGAGTGTGGGATGTCCAAATTCATTCTGCATGTATTGAGCAGCAGCTGGAAATTGGAAAAAATCCAAGTAATGAAGTTGCCGACAGAAGCCCCCGACATCGATTGATTCTCAGGGCAATGCTGAATTGCTTATGTAGATTTCTCGCTTTCTTCCCTATCAACTTATATGCGATGTGTCAAGTCAATTTAACGCATGAAACGATTGCTGTTGTTGATTGCGGTTAATGCGGCTAATCCAGAGAAAAGGCCCAGACGATAACATTCACACCTTAAGCCCACTCACCCACCCTCTCATACGTTTTGCGCGCATTAAACAAACAACGAGAAACTTCAGTGTTCGCAGTGTATTTTCTATATACGCTGTATGGGGAGTAGTATTTTGCTACAAATTGACCATTACTAATAATTTACCGTTATTCCTTAACCAATCGCTCTCCAGTAAAACTACAAATAGCGGTTGATTACATTTGCTTCGATTATTACCAAGACAAGAATGCCGTTGATTCGCCACAAACGACGCATCATTGATATACAGCAATCAGAATCAATGCCAAGTCAGGTGAGTTTTTCAATTGTTATCAGTGCCTAATGCATGATTGTCTGTGAATACGAATGATTAGCACGACAAAATTAGTGAATAGTGTTGGCTGGCTCTATAGAAGAACCCCCTAGAAGCAATAGATATTTGTGCGAACTGAAGTATTAAGTGTGTTTCATTGTGAGTATTTATTCTCAGTGAAAAAGCTCACAGGGATACGTTATTCGTCGACTGATATAGGTGGCATGCTATTTAAACTTGGACAAAATATGTTGATGGTGATCTCGGAAGACATATCAATTTATTGACTTTACAGCATAGATATTTAAACATAAATTAATCAAACAGTACAATGCGTTTTGTGATGTGTTCATCATGTGATTGTCGAGCGACTAGATAGGCCGTGTGCACCGTAGATTCTGTGTGTGGAATTGACGACGAAGCTAGTTAGTGATGAATCACTAATTTACATAGGTGCCTGCATTACGCTGACCAGCAGACTACCAGGGTGCTCTTCATTAATACCTCTAACAATACAAAGGAGCACATGACAAAGTATTTTTAATAATATAAAAGTTGTGGTTTGATAAATCAACTTGATTCCTTGTCAGCACCTGCCATCTCGAAATAAACTAGAATGACCCTGCTGGAAATGCCCATTAGAGAAGAAAGTTATAGCAAAGCATATTTTCCTGAGAGAGCTAATGCACGCTTCAGTGGGTATATCTCGTTATATTTCCTATTACTAGTAATTGACTTATTGTGTTAAACTATCGCTGAATCTAAATTACTTAATAAATCTATAATTTAGAAAGTAACGTACCGTGAGAATTGGGACAATGAAGCAAGGTTGACGTAACAAAAGAGATACGATCTATATCCCCAATCAGCTATTAGTTCGGCTCTGTTCACATTACCAGCATTAAGCGCATGGTCCCGATCTACCAGATGGACTTACAGTGTCTGGTGATGATCTCAGGGTTGTGTCGAGCAGTGTTCGGGATATTCTGTCGGGCATAAGCTCAATGGAGACATGTCAATGGTATGGTTCACGGTAAAACGGCAAAATTTATTGCTGATGTTATAGCACATGTATTAGACTTCTAAGATTACTTGTTAGTGTGCTGTTAATATCTGAGGTCCCTGCGACAAAATAAATAACTCTCTGAATTATCAACATAAGTTCTGGTCCGTGAGCATTATTCAGAGGCCCGACGGTGTCTATTGACAGTGTTTGTAGAGGTCAGAGTAGTGCCTTCGGCAGCCCAGATCATAATAGTCGCGACATCAGAGCTATATATACAGAGCTAGCGCCGACCGCACCTGGAGCTGCAGTTCCTTCGTCCGCATAGCTAGTTGGGATACAGGTGTTTTTATTCCTTGGTTTGGTTATTGATTGAACAAGCTATATCACTGTACCATGCATGATGTATGTAGAGTAATCCCTAGCTTAGCAGGTTGTCGTATGTGCTCCATCTCATCTTTTGCAGGATTAAACCAGGCTGGGATTAATCACAAGCATCATACACGTTCAGAATACCTAATCCTCGGTTTGTGGCTGTTACCTTCGGACGCTAATCTGCATCTGGGTGAATTGTTTCAGGAAATTACACTGGTGAGCGGCCCTCCCATAGATCAAGTAGAACGGCATCTTTGTTTTTGTTTTTTTGGTGATTGACCGAATCATCCCCCGAACACTCGGAAATTCTGGTCCAACTTCTTTGTCCGTTATTGCGCTCCTGATTAAACAAGTTGGGTGAGGTGCTAACCTGCTAAGGTGTGAATTCACCCGGAATTGTGTACAGTCCTTCTTCATGATTTGCTGAAAACTCGTTAAACTCTATAAGCTACGCATTTGTATATATAACAGGTGATCGCTTTCGAAACCCATAATCACCAATAAAGGTTATGTCAGCGACCACCACTGCAGACTCGGCAACGACGTCACTGTCTACAGAGTCACCGAGTTCAGTTCTTACTTGATGCGTTTACTGCATCAACCACAAAATCGCCGAATTTGCTCATCAGAATATGACAGAGGAACATGACATCGGATCCGTCTAGATCAGGCATATGGTGGACAAACATGTAAAGGCCGAGCTGAAGCAAGATAGATAATCTTCCTGTAAGAGTGCTTTCAAGTTTCATTCGATTCCCGCGTCTACCAATGTCATGGTGATTATAGTGAAAGCGAGATGATAGTTATAGCGAGATGATAGTGACAGCGAGATGATAGTGACAGCGAGAAGCAGACATGCACTAAGGATCATTTATAGAACAGGTAGTAACTCATAGACGAGAAGTCACTTGTAGTACAGGTAGTTACTCACAGTACAGCAAGTCACTTGTAGTACAGGTAGTTACTCAAAGTACAGCAAGTCACTTGTAGTACAGGTAGTTACTCATAGTAGCGATAGTCACGAGTAGTACAGGTTACTGATGCAACGAAGGTAACACCTAGCAGATCGAATATTCATATTTGTCATTATTAACGATTTTGTACGATTTCTTGTTGCATCTAATTTAGTGTAAGAACTATACCTACTGTGTTAGAAACGTCCATATGATCGGGATTAATGCTGATAATCAGCCGGTCTCAGGTGGCAAGCAAAAAAGGAGATTATCATAGAATGAACCATAAAGCACAGCGTTAATTCTCTGTGTATTACTTTGTCGTGAATAACGATTTTATAGGAGTAATGTTGTAATATCATCGATTTTATGAGCATTTTACAGCTTACGTGTATATTTATCATGAAGTGTTAATGAGAAAGTTACTACATGGATTTTTGAATCAGTATCAAATGCTGCTTTAGAGCAAAAACACTACAACATTTTTTTCTAACTGTTGAACTGTACTTAAGGCGCGTATGGGAAAGAAAGATGGCGGGGACGATTGCACATTTTGCAAAGCCAGGCTGTGCTGGTTAGCACAGTTATTAGGATTGCTTGATGCGTTTTCTTGAAGTGCTACTACTGTAGCGGAAGCCAAAATCATTCACTAAGCAATCAGTTTAGGAAACTGTCACGTATTATTTCACAGCCACGTCTTTGAAAGGAGTTGGATATTAAGTCGTTTTATTGTAAAAAATTTTTACCTTCGAATCAACTGGCGATTCAAACGTTGGGTGCGTCGAGTGCCAGTCTGTCGTTATAGAGCCCTTTCATTGATGCTGGGAAGAGTATCACATCTGGGTTCTACGTTGGCAGACCTTGTTGTTGAGTCGGATACATGAAGGTCAATTACATATTCATGAGGTTATGAAAGTGTAATCAGCGCATGGGTATGTCATCGGCCATAACACACGAGAAATGGTCGGTTAATAGGGATACACATCACTCCACATAATGTTGTCACAGCAGGTAATCATACACATTTAAAGCTATTTAACGAATCTCTACAAAATGATAGTACATTGCAGAAGTATGACAGTAGCAATTCGCTACACTCGTCTCAATGATAGTCCATTCATTTCCATGACTCTATTTGCTCATACTTGCCTACGCAACATACACCATCACCTCCAACTCGTTTGCATACTCCAGTCCCTCCCATACCCTACTGACGAATACAGGGTAAAAACTAAACCAGGTACTGATCATATGGATCATGGTGCCGTCATTTCAAACGTACACCTGTATGTTTAAATTGTTGCTGTAAAACTAACATGAAGCAAAATATGTTATATATAAGTCTTTATTCATCGTCCCAATCATTTTAAGTATATATTATACAGGTGTATTATATTACACGTTTTTTCAATAATTATGCATGGTCCACTGAATTCGTTGGAAAATTTGCATGTGCTTGTAAGACATACATATGTCTTTTCTTGATTGAAATACATGTGAGCGACGAAGTTACTAATTTGATACAGCTGTAAGTGAACAATATATATCATCAATCGTGAATACCTTAAGCTTATCATCTTCTGAAGAACCTGGATAGATTGCTAGATTGACTACAGATGAACGTACACAGACACTGATTTGTGGAGGAATTGCTTGACCATGATGTACATAATAAATGAAAATGTTACTATAACCGATGGCGTGAATGATGTAAGATGCATCTGTGGAATAACCATCATTAACAATCCTAGATGCAATACAATCCGCCAGACATAAAGTAAGTGTGTCCTTACAATACTTAAGTTAAAATGGATGCCTTGGCGTTGTGTCGCATGACGGCATGAAATGTAAAGTATCCCTGTGAAGCACCTGCATCTGCACGTTACTTTCAATGATGAAAAATCGCAGGCCATCCCTAGGAGTTAATGTTGTCCTTTCCATGAAACCCAATCGCTGGGAAGGATGGATTTCAAAGTTTAATCTCTGAATAAACTTAGCTAAAGCCATCTCTGCTTCCATCTACGACTACAGAAAATAGTCATGCACATAAATGCATATTAATGCATAGCGCATTATTGCATATCATATTAATGCATATCATATTAATGCATATTAATGCATAGCACATTCAAAACATTATGCGCAAAACATTATTCACAAAGCACTTATCAACCGATCGGTGAAATTCAAATAATATTTGCGAACAAAATTGATCACCAGTTCAAAATATATTCATGCAGATAAACAAATTCGCAAATTTCGCATACATTGATATGTCACGATAGAAACGGAACACTAGCAGTAAGCGAAATAGCTAGGACAAGTAAAACAGTGTGTTTTAATGGTCAATTTATACCTTAGGGAGTTCTTGTCCGATGCAGTTCCTCGGACCAATCAGAAACGGGTAATAGGTGTACGATGCATAGCTGCATTAACACATGGATGATAATAAAATAAGACAAGCAGCTTATCAGACCTCGAGTTGGTTTTGAATCGGTCAGAATTGAATGTATCAGGCTCAGGATAATGTTCTGGAAGTTGCTGACTGATGAACGATTTCACCTGTGAAAATCAGCAATGTCAATTGAGGACATTTTGCGAAGTAATGACATCATATGGAACTCCATGAGCATAAACCGATTTTAAATAACTCAACTCAGGTTTACTACAATCCCCTTGAGCCATCTATTTTGTTACCACAGTTGCCACATCAAGGTAATGAATGGAAATGCTGGATTCTTCATTATAGATTCTTTAAACTACCGAGTGGTTAGATGGAACGTTTCTAGTTCATCATAATTGATGTAACTTTTGGTTCCCTATATGCCTTGTACTACCTGCTGCAATCTGAAACACAAGGTTCTATATAACGCCTTGCAAAGTGCAGCAAAACAAGCATCACTATCTGTCGAAATACTTACTCCTTCAGAAGATCCGGGTGTTTGCCCTACGGATATGCAACCAATAATCGATAATATAAATACACAACGACTAGGCCTTCGCGAGGTGATGGCGAATATTACAACCTTTAATTGAATCTGTAACGACGTCGTCCGGACAATATTCTTGGTTTTCCATAGCTTTTGATCTCCCATGATCCAATCGTCCCACGAAGGGTCTGGCATGCTGCTCGCGCTTTTTCTTTCACGGATTTGTTTGCCCAGAATTTCCGTCCCTTAAATAAAATCGCATAGCTAAACCTAATTCAACCTAATAAATCTTTTTATCGGTGTGTTCCAGGCGAAGTTTTATTGCAACGAGTATTCAGGCAATGTTAAATGGAAATACAACTGTACCCTAAATACAGAATCTTTGCGCATCAAGTCAAAATCCGCCGTTGCATCTTTCCAGGCGGTCGATATCGGGCAATTTTTAACTCTTATGCTTCAACTGTTTTGTCCGTTAGCTGCCTGTCACGGAGAACGGATATGCCTCACATATTTTTGGAATCGTGGAATATTGAGTTTCATGAATTCTAAAGAAACTAGTATCCGTACCTGTGTTATAACATTCAGTGCAACCCGAATGATCATGTATGTAAAAGTCGGATCGCTGTTTTGCCTCCTGCTCTAGGTACCAAGTATTCCATTATGCAATTGTGAACATTATTCGCGGCGTCAAGCATGTCTTTGCAGGAACTGGTTATGCGCAGTTATTTATATGACCGTGATATGAACCGCCGTAACTGTCTTAAACGTACGCTGTAAACAGACATGTTGACAAAAGCATATATTAGGGATGTTTACTAAAGTATCCATTAATACACGTATTTATTATACTTGCCAAACTTGTCAAAACGCAATATGGATGATGAATTAGTCATCGATCAATGCCAATGGGAGCCAAATTCTGAGCATCTTACTTGGTTCTTAATGAGGGGTTCAACTCTTAACATCTGGTACTCCACACATTATCGTCAACCTAGGAAATATGTTTTTTCCTGCAAATCTAGGGACCAGCAAACATTTCACTGCAATTTCTCTGCACAATGGCATGTTTTTAACAGGGGGAAATGAACGAAACCCTACCTACCGCTCCAAATAAGCTTTCAGCCATCGAATATTTGCGGACACTCTTTGGAGGCTCACCAGTCGCTAGGAGCTCCTGTAAGGTATCAATGATTTGCGTCATGTATTCCAAACAAACAAGGTCACGCGAAGCAAGGAATTGTCTACAAATATCATGGTTGATGGATGTGGGTGAACGGGGAGGTTTACACATGTTTTCAACAATGGCAAAAATCACCAATGCAACAGCATTCACTTGCTGGATCGTTATTCTCGCCCATTTTAATTGCTTAAAGTTAATACGGACACAAATAGACCAATGAATCTTATCGTGGAAGAATATGCTAAACAGCCCATGATTGGCTGATTCACCTTGTCGGCGTTGGGAGCTACAGTCACCACCATTGGCTGATGGTATTTCCACACGACGAATGTACGGCCGTACGTCTTTGCCATAGATATCAATTCCAGACTCACGCACAGAGCGCCCGAACCATATACATACATAAATGGAAAGATATACATAGCTTGCCATGACAGTAGCACTTCGCTTGACTGTTTCTCTTGTCTTGCAGTATCGATAAAGTCAGGCTGGTTACCTTGAAAGAAGCTTCAGCGACATAGA
Source organism: Urechis unicinctus (assembly GCA_034190875.2). Lineage (NCBI taxonomy): Eukaryota > Metazoa > Annelida > Polychaeta > Xenopneusta > Urechidae > Urechis > Urechis unicinctus. The sequence continues at coordinate 53,834,483 of CM067357.1, forward strand.
GGCTAATGTCATGCAACAAAGATAATCATGCACATCACAAGCTAGCACATCATACATTGAAGACGACGTTTGTTTGGAATATAGTTGACCCTATGTACGTGTCTTATATGCGGCATGTAATATATAATAAATACAACATTGACGTTTTACATCGTGTTTTGTTGGGCTGAGGCAATCACAATAAGCAAGCAATTATTGTGGTGTGGCAGTAATTTAAATCACTATGAACTCTATAATATCTATAATATCGACATGACTGTCACATAATATGAACCTATTGCTATCATTTTTTCCATATTAAAATTGCAAGGAAAACTTCATTGCATTCCAAGAAACGGCAAAATGTTCACTACAGCTATGTAAGATACACTTTGCTTACAATGCCCAATTACCGTCGGCAGCACTTAAACAACTTGTTAAAAGCATTCACCATAGCCAAATAACAGAAAATGCACAACTCACATAGAGAGTACTACTCTACAAATACATCAGAGCTGGATCCAATCTTTCCATTAATGTAGCATCTGACATATGGATCATCAGAGCTTGGGATGCCTAGAATCGTAGTTTTTCCATGCATAAACCCGCAATGGCGGTGTGCAAAAGCTTTTTACATTGACAAAGGTGACATATTGGATCACGGAAGAGAAATAACTCTTGGTGACTTGCCTAGACATTTCGTAGTTTGTTCACAATGCATAAAAAACCTCGACATTTGAAAGTTTGAAAGTTGCTACTCGAGGGTCGTGCATGTTATGTCAACCGAGTTGCCAAGTGGGGTGGGCAAGATTACACTTTGTATACGAGTATTGGTGACAAATTTCGTACCCCGTGGCCAGAATTTCTAGAGTGGCGCATCTGAACAGCAAGTCGCTCTGTATTGGGTAACCTCTGTCTGTAAGGACAAAATCTCTATGACCCGAATGTTTGTAATGGCTGAGCATGTGACACAAAGAAAAAGTTCAACAGATTCATGCGCAGCTTTATCATCACCAAATCATTTCATTTCCAAGGGGGGGGGGGCGCGCAGCTCACTGGGCCACTGTTTTTTTGGAGTCCTTGTTAATACTGTTAGAGCGTTGGTTGAGATGACTTTCCTGGTGCCAACCCAATATTAACTTAACCCTGATAATCGAAAACACAACTTTGCCTTGATTGAAAACCGGTATTTGATATACCTACACATCAGTTGACAACACCTTGGTTGTATGTATATATATATATATATATATATATATATATATATATATATATATATATATATATATATATATATATATATATATATATATATATATATATATATATATATATATATCTATATATATATATATATATATATATATATATATATATAAAAATATCCTATAAGATTATACATTTATATCTAGTCGCTCTGTATATCTATATATATACAAAATGTACATTGTGATGAGCACGTATAAAGATACAGATTTGTTTCACAAGTCAAAAACAGTTTTTCTCACGGGCCACTGATGGCCTTGAACTGTTTTTGACTTTCCTGCAGACAAAATTACCACACACAGAGGAAGTTGTTGCGACTCTAACATCATAACGGCCAATAAATCTGACATGATGATTGGATTCTATCGCCAATAGCGACACAAACATTGCCTCCAGTTGCGAATTCAGACTACTTTGTCACCAGGTTATGTTCGAGATGGGTCATTTCATATGATGCCATCTTCAACGGCGTTGCAGCATCTGCGAAAGTAACACTCTTATATCGATGCTGCTACTCAAGGCAAGCCATCATGGGAGGTGCTTCTGACATTAGGAGCTGTATATATAACCTATATCGTTCTATCCAAATGTCTACATGTGTTTGGTTGTTTTATGTAGCACACACAAAGGCAATCCTTCATATATTCACGGCCTCCTGTCGACTGTTGATAAACACAATAAGGTGTTGCTGCTGACAATCTACCAACACGGTGCACATAAACAATACTAGTAAAAGTTGGAAATCATAATGTTCCGGCAATCTATGTCAAAGAATACGGCAAGAAATATGACGGCATGGGATAATCTAGGGAGTTCGCGCATGTGGGTGTATGCAGCAGACATTTCCTTATGCCTGTGTCACTGTCTTACAGGCTGTGCACGTGCCCGTATGGGCCAAAATCATGCGAGTCCGTGTGGGCCTCTTTAGTACAGTATTTGTCTATAGTACGGTTCATGTAGTCCCCCAGTGCTTTTTGAGATATATACATCTATTGCATGTGAGCAGGAGCCTCAGTTGTCGGGTGGCCAAATATTTGGCCACAATTAAAATAATGGCTGAAACATAAGGGCCAGTGTCATGGCGCCATTATGATGACAATTTTTGGTGGTCAAAACAGTTTGACTCTTGTCATAGGCCCTACAGAACAGCCGTAATGGTCCAACCCCAACTGCACCACAACCCCGCAAAAAACTACTATCACCTTATCGTCCACCTTATCGTCCACTTTCTAACTTACCCCCTTCCCCACCTTATCGTCTACTTTCTACATTGACCACCCCCCACTTTCCTGACGTCATCGTCTACTTTCTTACCTATAAGCCGCTGTGTGTCGTAACACATCGTAACCTGATTAAAAACATGTCAAGCACTCGACCCGCAGTTGGGTGATTGCACAAGTCTCAAGTGCACGTTTTTGTGTGGACTTGGTATCCGATTGTTAATGTGCCTTGCGTCAGTGGTATATGTCGTATTCTTATCGTGAAGCTCTTGGATCAAATGGATGTGTATGTATGTATGTATGTATGTATGTATGTATGTATGTATGTATGTATGTATGTATGTATGTATGTATGTATGTATGTATGTATGTATGTATGTATGTATGTATGTATGTATGTATGTATGTATGTATGTATGTATGTATGTATGTATGTATGTATGTATGTATGTATGTATGTATGTTGTATGTATGTATGTATGTATGTATGTATGTATGTATGTATGTATGTATGTATGTATGTATGTATGTATGTATGTATGTATGTATGTGTCTGTATGTATGTATGTATGTGTGTGTGTGTGTCTGTGTATGTATGTATGTATGTATGTATGTATGTATGTATGTATGTATGTATGTATGTCTGTATGTGTGTGTGTGTATGTGTCTGTGTGTGTGTATGTATGTGTCTGTATGTATGTATGTATGTCTGTCTGTATGTATGTATGTATGTGTATGTATGTATGTATGTATGTATGTATGTATGTATGTATGTATGTATGTATGTATGTCTGTATGTATGTATGTGTATGTATGTATGTCTGTATGTACGTACGTACGTATATAAATGCATGCGTACGTACGTACGTATAAATGCAGGCATGTTTGTATGTATGTATTTATGTATGTATGTATGTACATTGAGAAGCACTCATTTTAAATATTTATATGTAAGCCATTAGATAATCAATGATACAATACTTGCATATCTGTATGTCGCATTTGACTAGTTTATTAAAGCGCCCGGTAAATTTCCCGTATGACTCACGATTACACATAAAACAGATTATCAAATAGGATGGGTCCGCGTTCCAGATACGAAGCACATCCTTGCTTCCTTTCATTCACAGCCAATGCACATAACATATTCGTTTGAATCGCCCAAACTAAAAGATCTATTTGTTCAGGAAGAACCTAAGATTTAACCTTGTCAGCAAGAATCCTCGTCCAACTTTTTAGACTCTTTAGCAAAATCATTTATCTTTATTAAGAAGTGAATTTGTCCAAAGTAAGTAAATGAAAGTTACGCTCCTGATGACACTTTTGTGGTGCGGCATAAAGCTTGATGTAGCTAGCCAATGACTGGTATTCTACAAGAGGCGTTATCGAATCGGACCAACTTGTCCCATAATGCTTATAAAAGTTTCGAGAAAGAGCAATTATGCTGAAAATATACTCTTAAGCGAATGCCCCTTTGGAGCTTTGAAAACATATATATCAGTATCTTCTGGTTCTTACATGACGGGGTTGACGATCAATGAATTAGACCTTCCCCAGTCATGTATACTGACTGTAAATGTATCACGGAAGATCTACCAAACCGCTTAATCACTGTTCATTGGTCGGTGTGATTTAATACCTCTCTTTGGCCTGTATGCAACAGTCAGTCATGAGCAATGCGTGATTGAAATACAACAGGAAACGTATATATAGGTGCAGTCTGAGAATTTCAAGTCGCTGCTGTCCTGCCAGCAGTTTCTTTTTTTCTAATAACGCTGCTATATTACTCGACAGTCCACATAATTTGACATCCTTATAATTGATGCTTTATATCAGCTAATCTATTGTCCGTGAGGGCCAGGCTTATGCAAGCATTGTAAGTCCATACGGAATTACAAGTCAGAACATGTGCTCTTATTGTCACCGAAAATGGGCTATCACACTGACGATCTTTCTCTCTGAAAAAAAACCCGTCCGAGCCAAAGTCACTCAATGTCATCGTGTTGGACTTTTGTACTTGTTTTGAGAGTTTGATATAACGTGGACTAGTCGTCATCTCAGCAGATATCGGTTAATTGGTCTGACGGTAGACTTTAATGGCCGAAGACCTTACATAATGCGTGTATATTGACCTATTGATTTTTATCTACAATCTTTGCCAATATTGATGACTGGTAGAGAACGTACCAATCACCAGTCTAGATTAGTCAAGGTCCCTGCGGGCCCTGTTTACATGTAAATGATATTCAATACTCGGGTTGTATTGAATGACTTTCAAAAGGATTGTGCGCTCTGCTGCTTGATGGGTCGTGACTGTTTAGTGAATGTGCCTGCTGGGGCGGGTGAAACATTTTGCTTTACGTTGTTAGCTACTGCTCTCGATGCAATGCATGGAATGGGTCAGGGTTCGACACCAATGGTCGTTCGCTTGCCCGAGACAAGCGATTTGTCCTGTTGACAAGTGACTTGTATAGTCAACTTGTCCAACCGGACGAGTGATTTTAATGAGCCGGGCACACATTCTACAACACCCCGATTTGTTATTTCACGCTGAGCGGCACCCTTAGTCAAAAAGTTGGCGAGAGAAGCAGACACACATCTGGTCACTTTAGCTGACTGTATCACGTAAACTAACTATCATGCAGCTAAGCGATTACAGCGCTTGCTATGGTGGCAATTTGAACTTGTGAGACGCCCCCTTATTCCAGAGGACATTTAGTGTGTTCTCATTGTACGCAGGCCACAGCAATGTACATTACATAACATAAAACCGAAGGTGCGTATCACAAGCCAGTTTCGTCAGGCAGTCACACGCAACTGATGTCAATCTTGGTCAAAACCTTTTCGTTGATTGGTTAAGCAGGGGCAAGCAAGTACTTAGTTGTGGATTCGCTCATTGTTACATGCATAACGATATAAGCAGCCGGTGATAGGAGTGGTTCAGAGTCAGCTGACGAAAAACACGAGACATGAGCATGATATATTTCCTACTGGCGGTGCTTGTTACCGTTGTGGTTGGAGCGTCTACGGTCTTCGTGGTATATACTGCATACATTCACAGAAAATACAGCCATATTCCAGGACCTGCACGAGCAAGGTATTGCATTCGTTCGTTTGTAACGTTTGTCAAATTATATCATAGATAATCATTCATCATCAACATGGATCCGGTAGTAATTGCTATTAATTATCATGCATTGTATAATATCCAGAACAATTTGAATGACATATAATATTCTAGGATTTTCGAGAATATTGGTATAAAACTGTTCCAACACATTCCAGAAAATAACATCAGTGATATAAGGACAGATTCGTCTCAACTAATCAACCTTCTTGAGCGAACGAAATTAGGGAAACCTTAGGTTGATGGCATTTTTATTATCATGGCATTAAATTCTCTGCATTGATGCACCGTGTTGCAACAAACCAACACATAGTTGGAAAGCTAGGTAACCTTTCATAGGTTCTATCCGAGTACTTGTGCGCATAAGGTGTTAGCAACGAGGTAAGCATTACAGCAGAAAATGTTCCAAACCTTACTGTGTAAATCATCAACCATTATTGCGAATAATGCCATCATGATGACGCACAGATGTACACTAGTTTTGTTTATTTTCTGACAACACCAGCTTGTCAAAATGCCTTGGTCTTATTGTGTGTAATATGCCGCGGACTTCGACGGCGCTGCAGCTTCTTCCAAGGTAACCATCCTGACTTTATCGATGCTGCAATAAAAGGCAAGCCATCGTGCGAAGTTTTGCTCTCATGGTAAGCAGTGTTAGCGCTATATGTCGTACTAGTCGTATATCAATTTGGGTTTGGCTGTTCTACGCGCTTATATTGATTGCTATGCCTGCACTTAGGGCCAAGAAATACGGCCGTACGTTTGTAGTCTGGAACTATTATGAGCCAATGGTGGTGACCGTAGCTCCATACACCGTTAAGGTAAATATGTCGATGTGCTTTGGTCCAGTATATTCGACATTGATAAATACACTGTTCACCTACAACGTTTTAGTTTGCTGTACAGGCCGATATTTTCTTTGTAAGTATACACATTATTCTTACAAATTTACAGATGTAATCGCATGTTTCTAAGTTAACGATTATGAATTGATGTCAAATGTTTGATTATATGCAATAAGCACCTTACAGGATCTCCTGGTGACAGGTGAGCATCCCAAGAGTAGCCGCAAATATGGGGCGTCCAGCAACTTGTTTGGGGAGAGGTTAGTTTTTGGGATGGTCGCTGATTTTTTCGTCATTCAAATTAAATAATCATGCAACGAAATTGTGGTGACTAAATCCCCTGTTTCTAGATATGTAGGAAGAGCATTTGCTGTGGAAGTTGACACTAGTGTGTGGCATGCCAGACGTGTGTTGTATAATCCCAAATTCAGAACAAGGTAAAATTACCTACAATATCTCTCACATTAATAGGTGTTTCAACAAGTTGAACAAGTATAATGAGAGGCTTATTTAACGGTCACCATAGGGGCTGGGCGGAAGGTATATCACTAGCAGGTGTCCACTACATGCGGCGTCAGTTCTGGCTAAAATATAAATCCTGAACAGTTTGTTGGAGTGGGACTGGCTATACCGCAGATTGACCATGGAAACACCCCTCTCCAGTTTATTCATAAGGTGGCAAAACCGCCATTATATGTTTCGTAGTAGAACACGCATGCGTTTAAAATCAACTGACCGACTTTCCTTATGCAATTTGTTTGCGATAATTATGATTAATTCCGTATGTGCGGTATATGTAATCATTGCGAATGTTTAAGGTAGTACAACACCATGGAAACGGTGCTAGTTTACCTTTCATTGCATTTGTAGGAACGTACGAAATGTAGATGTATTGGCGCTTAGATAAATAAATTCAAAGAACTTGCTTACTTGAACTGCTTTATCCAACATTCTGCTGTCACTGTGACGCTCTGGTTGATGATTGATTCATTTAACTATGCATCATTGTTGGGTGGCCACATACCGTCATGCTTGACATTCACTTATCACACCTGTATCAAGTTATTCCAAATAGCCAGTTTCGACTGTTGGATCATTATCCGAGTTTGAATTATGGTCTTTTTTAAAATCCCCCAAATTGTATGCTCTAGTCTACATTTGCTATGTACGCTAAAAACCGATTCTCCCGTGCTATTCACATTCCTTTCACTAACTCTCTACATTCCTTTCACTAACTCTCGATACCTAGTTCATGCAAGGCCATGATTGACCATATGAATACCGTTCTCAACGATATGGTCGAATACTTGGTACGCAAAGCTGATGGAAAAACATCAATCCAGCTGGCACAACTTTTCAACCGTGTTGGATTGGATTTTATCACTCAAGTACGGATTTGAAATACCTCGAAATTGACAAATCTAGATATTTCACTTTTTAAAAAGCAAATTGGAGCAAAAACTAATGTACAATATCTATATTGCAGGCTTTTGGTACAGACGGCAAAAGCACAAAAGATGAAAATTGCCCGTTAACGGCAGCTGTTCAAAGTACAACGGCCGGTTATGACATAATGCTCAAAGATCCACTGTTCGGGGTACAATTACACTTATATTCATGCCCGTTGGAATAGCCATAAAACATAAATCTGCATTGGGTTGAAATAATTTGAAACATGATGTCTTTCTATTTTACAAAAGGACTGGAAATTCTGGGAAAACAAACCTGAAAAACGAAAAGCACGAGCAGCTTGTCAGGCTGTTCGCGGCATCATCGGATCATGGCTTGATGAGAGAACCAAATCCATTGAAAAAGGCGATTATACTCCGGACGACGTCATTACAGCTGCAATTAAAGGTGATAATATTGACCATCACCAAATTAAGTTGATATGTATAAATGTCATGAACGGGGGATTGTCCAAATATAAAGCTGTCAAGTAGAATACAATGAAATATTCAATATTTACAGCTTCTGAAGTATTGTGTCAAGGCAGAGAAACAGCAATTGATGACTTGTTTGGGATGTACATAGCAGGTTAGTAGACAACACACACAAATGTTTTCGCTGATGTTATAGTATCAAACAGTACATTAAATGTGACACACTCGACTGTGTGGGTAGTCAGGGCTTAGCTACATGCTAAGCGTGTGCTGTCAGAGGAACATGCATTCTCCACTTAACACAATAAGTAAACTTCTTGACACACTTTCTGCTACTGGTACGAGATAACAAGGCAGCGTATACATATTTATTTTATGTATGATATTGTCTATTGTGGATATTCCTTGCTTCAAATATTTAGGGCAGGAGACAACAGCAAATACACTTGGCTTTGCAATATTGGAGCTGGGGCAACAACCGGCAATTCTAAAAAAGTAAGTACTGAGAAAGATAGCGACGTGCGCGATTTGGCTGATTGCCTAGTAATACATAAAAAAACCTTGTATTGTAGATTGCAGCAGGAAGTAGATGATGTATTGGGCACCAAGGGATACATATGTACTGATGACCTGGAAAAGTTGCCACTTATAACTCGTGTATTTAAAGAAACTTTAAGGATGTATCCAGCATTTCCGTTTCATTTCCGAGATGTGGCAACTGACGGTTATGAAATAGATGGCTACAAGATTCCTAAAGGAACACTTGTACACGTGAGTTTGATCTTTTGGAAAGTGGCTGATGCCCATAGATGAACGATATCCTGTTGTTGTCTAAGGGTACGTACATAAATGACATTGCTTCTTTTCACTGGTAAACTCCTTTGTCAGTCAACGACTTGCAGAACATTATGCCGATCCAGACACATTCAATCCTTACAGATTCGAATCAAACTCGAGGTCGATGAGCTACTAAAAAGTGTTTAAAGAGTTATTGGCTTAACCAAAAACCTCTTGTTGTCTTTTGTATCATTGCAATTTATGTTCCATTGCAGTTACGCAACCTACACCTATTTCCCGTTCCTGATGGGTCCAAGGAACTGCATAGGACAAACACTCGCTAAGGTACATATTGCTGATTCAAATAAAATATTTTGCGCGGCCTTTCTGATTGGATTGTTGCTAACGCATTGTACTCAGTATTTTGCGTTCTTTGCTTCTTTTGAAACAATACATTTTACATTACGCCAAAACATTGCACATTCGTTTATCAAAGTAAACTGCAAAATGGTATTTCCATTCACCTGTCAGTGGTTTGTGATCTGGTGACTGTACTGAATGTTCTTTGTATGGCTGCCTGTTGTCAACGTAGATGGAAGCCAAGATAGTTCTGGCCAAGTTTATACAGAGGTTTGACTTTGAAATCCATCCTACCCAGCGATTGGGTTTCCAAGAAAGAACCACATTATCTCCGTTGGATGGTCTTAAAGTCGTCATCACTGAGAGGAACCTGCAGACATCGAATTGAATGACGTTTCACATTTCTCGTCATTCGATGGATATTCTCTATTAGAAATGATGGGGGTGTATCTATTTAAGAGTAGCGACACCACGGAACCGGGCTGCAAACAGGGATGTAGATTGATAAAGATTATTTTCGGTTGAATTGTATAATGAATTGTTAATGATGTGTACTTTGTTAACTCCTGTGAATGCATGTAATAGCTGACTAAATTACCGTTGATTATTCATATTATGCACTTGCAGTCAATCAATCGTCATCTGTGCGATTTCGTGTACATAGGCCTGCTGTGAATTAGCATATTTCCATTTAGGTTGCACAGAAAATAGATAAACATAGCGTATTCACGCTCGCATTTATAGCTATCGATCAGTATCTATCTATCTATGCAAAACACATACAAACATAGTGTATATACGCTCGCATTTATAGCTGTCGATCAATATATAAATATTTATCTAGGTTGCACAGGAAATAGAAGAACATAGCGTATACACGCTTGTAATTATAGTCATTGAACGATGTACAGTTGGGCTTGCAGCTGTTTCAAATGCTAATAGCCCAATGCATGCCCAGTGTATTTCATTCGAGTTTCAAGAAGCCATGTTTGTATTTGTCGATGGTTATCAGACAATGATTAATGTATTCCATATAAACTTAGACCATGTAATCTCATCAAGCAACGTCTGCATTAAAGGTGATTGAAACTGAGTTTCTTTGCTGTATTATTTCGTAACGTTAAGTTTCTCATGGAGACTTTTCGTATGTATACACAGCGGTTTTATCAATGAGTTTGTTGGAACAAAAAAAAGTGAAGCCAAAACAATTCGTAAAGTTTTTCACAGCAATTGAGATGGGTGATGTCATTGATGCCAGTTGCTTGACAAAGACCGATTGTCCATAGATAGGTGAAGCATGCAGCTAAAACATCAACCAGATTATTGAGGATAGCGGAAGCTGAGACAGCTAATATACAATATACCAGCTGACCACAACGTGTGTTCCCAGCTACCGCGGCAGCGGATTGCCTTTATCCTAACATATTTGAAGGTTAACTTTTTAGCGCACTTTAGGAGGAGAAGTGTCATTTGTTCAGCTTTCTTAGATCATAGTACATTTTCACCAGTTCTGTTCACAATAAGCACCCACACTGAACGCACTGAGCATTTTCCAGGTTAACAGGTTAACATTCAATGAATGCGCTTTTTGTGAAGCTGCTGATATAATATAAAAATAAGTAACCTTTTTTATGTAGGTTTGAATATTTCTGATCCCTCATTGTTCATTTGGATACATTAACCAGTAATAAGGATTTCTTTCTCGAAGCCATCATGCAAATAACGATGTGCAAATTCTATAGGAGAAAAGGATACATTTGACACTGTACACATGTGATTAGTTTTATTTTTCACTGAGACTTACAGAAACACCAATGAGCTGATGCCGACAGTATTGGGCACACCATGTCCGTCTTTGTCCAACAATATATTTGTTGCTGAAGCTTATGATAATAATGCAATGTATACAGTGCAATTCCTGTATTTGTTGGTCACTACCTCTCACAACACATGAGAATGTTTTGTCGGTTATTTAGTACCGGCAATGTACCATACAGTGACAAAAATGGGTAACTATAGGACACAGAGGCTGTAATAATTCTTTCTTGTCGCATACATTGCCTCAGTTTTACCATGACTTTAACTATCATCTCAGATTGATGTGGTTGTCAGGCTGCTGTAACTGTTTTATATGTCGCGAGATTAGATTTGAAGTTGCAACATGAAAAACAATGTGGCAATCATATATTCCGATTAGTTGTGTGAATCGCAAGTAATAATTAATATTTTCTATGCTTCTTTAACATTTATGCTTGGACGGTGAGACCATGCCAACTATTCCTCTTCATGGTGTTCTTCTTCAGAGTTCATTGTGGAGTGACAAACTACTACCTTGTTGATGGGTTAAATTTCATCGGTGCCTAATCACTTGCAATAAGTCATTCAGCACTTGTGGAAAGAAAAATATTGCTAAGTCTGTATTCCTTTTTGTAACAGATAGATTAATCAGCGCCGATGACCCATGATGGTGGTAGTTTGTTCGGTTCATGGTTTAGCTGACTCTCGTTTACTTCTGATATCCTTCTGGGTATCAACGTGACCTACAAAACTGTTAGTCTCGACAGCCAATTTCAATCACACGATGCAGTTAATTATTGTGCCACAAAATTGCTGCACGTAGTGTTGACACTTCGTTTACATTTATAAGAGCTATCTAAAATAATGACACACGTAACCCTTGCTGTGATTGACAGCTTTTTCTAGTTGCATTTCAATTTGGGTTTCGATGACTGTCACGAATAACACAATAGCTGTATTATTTCTGTTGCGAAGTACAGGAGTAAAGGCGACTTTTCCAAGGGCAATTGATAATCGTATTGGAGACCCCAGCGGTACGTTGTGATAGACAATCATACGAGGTAGCAATATCATGAAGGTTTTAGGTCCGGTTTTTATGGACGATTATGTAATGTTTTAATGCCACTTTTACTAAAAATGATTTTGTGTGTATCCTGTATTCTGGTATAAGCTTAATATGAACCATCATGGCGACGTAGGTTGCGTAAGTAAATTGTACATATCTTGAGTACAAGATCGTGAAGAAATAATTCAGACACATTGCTTGTATATTTCTATAGCGTAAATGATTGCTCTCAGAATATTTGATTTCTTTTGAAATGAGAGAATCGCACACAGACGGGGAATTTCGTGTTGCCTGTATAGTTTTACTAGTACATGTATCAATATTTTGGTATCAAAATATGTAAAGTTACGTTTTCTAAATCGTTAGCAACAACAAAGAGAGACGAAATTGAAATGATGGACACATTCTACATATTACTCCCTCAATTTGTGGCTCTGCATCTTTTGTCCACATCATTTGCTACTCTGTTTGTTCAGCACAAAAGTTACTTGGCTCGTTAACAGCAGCAATAACAGGATCTCAGTGTTGCACGCGGTATGATAGCTTTTAGTATCAGAACTGAACAATTTAACGCGTTCATGAGACTTGTGTGTTAACCTTCAGGGTTAAATGACACCTCCTATTGTAACAATACACCATCCAACCATTCTTATGGCAATCTCTAATAATCATCTACAGTAAGTTCAACGTAACGACATGAACACATTGGCGATCACTGTATGCAAAACACAAAACGATAGAGTTAATATCCACGTCTATAAATCGATATCTACGCACGTATCTGACCGTTAATATCACAATCCCATACGGCTTGCTATCAGAGGAAGTACACATGTCAGCTGTAATAGTATTCCAGAGGGTTTTATATGTGATCACTTACTCCTTGATAACGCTGATAACCATTCAGTCAGCTTGTCAGTTCATAAAACGTTTTCACCTCTTTGCAAACGTGACAACGCCGACAATCTTGTATTGACATATGGGCTAATGGCAGCGATTGAAGCATCAAATATGACGACAAAGGATAATTGTGACAGTAATTAATGCATCTGTTGTACGAGGAAACTAATCCTAAGGTGCTCACTTTTATCCTGGGGTGACCGATCGGCTCATTGCTATGGTAATTGATGAATTCATCTAATATCCACCTTATCAATATGGGCAGCATGTGTTCCTTAGCAATGTTGGGCTATGAAAATATAAAGCAATTTCATAGAAATATTATAGCATATCGATCAATGTACCCATGACGTCACCAATTACTTTGCCTGTCAGCAAATTATCTATGCACAGACGACCCTTAAATGTCTGTCAAATTACTTTACTCTCCGTCTGTTAATTGGTATATGCGTTTGACGGCTATCCAGCAAACGTTGTAACCTACAACATAGCTTCTTGGTGGATTTCGATATTATTCTGTAAATCTGATTCAAAATAACTAACTGCTTTAGCCAATACAGGGTGCCCCGTGTGTATCCCAGAATATTATGAACAACACCACCATATTGTTCTGAGCTACCATTACGTTTCCATAACTTCACGATGTAATTTTGGGCTCTTGAAAAGACATTTCATATCCTAGAAAATATGTTATCATATGCGATGACATGACATCAGTTATCAGGTGTTGATTCTTTAAAAACACATATCTAAGAGGATATCCCCGAGACTAGATACTACTTGTCCGCAGATATATTTCCGTTCGGTTGTTCAAATACCCAATATGTACGAAGCTTGTATACATTAATTGAATGCCGCAATTGGACGCGAAGCTGATACATTGACGTTTTGCACACACTGCAACCTTGTTGTCGAAGCAAGGGGGCTTATTACTTGCTGTTATCCCGAAGGCACATCTCTATTTTACTCTGACAGTTGCTGTGCCAATAAGCCGATCCCAAACAGCAACGCCGTCAGTGAAGATTAAGTCACCTAGCCGGACACTACTCTGCTGTTTTTATTGTGTATATGTTGAGTTGAATGCCTGGAAGATGCTGATATTATCTTCAATTATGCAGTTCGTTGTGTGGTAATGCGGATATATCACGCTATACACAAAATGCACAAGACGGCGATGTTCCCGCTATAGTTCCCTTTAATTAAAAAATTCGGTGTATCATATGCATTTATGTTTCTTTTCAGTTACGTCAAAGCGGCCTTGATGACTAGACAAAGTTCAGCATGATTACGTCGGAAAATACAAAGGTATCCTCACCCCTGGGGTGCAGTTTTATGAGATGTTGACTTCTCTGGATGATTTGACACAGTTTGTCAACTAGAAGTCACTTGGTAGATATTATATGACAGCGTAGCTTAGCTGCAACCTGCAAATAGCTATTATAGTACAGTAAGTCATGAATAAGGCTATATCTATTTCAACATCGTTTCCATCCATTATCCATCCCATCTGAAGTTGTTCCGATAAACTTTTGAGACTTCCGCAACTATTACTCACAAGGGGAACAAACATAAAGATAGGCCATGGTGAAAATATCTATGGCTGGCTTGTTATGGTTCAAATTTCCTGAAAACCGTTGAATGTACAACAATGCCAGCATTGGAGTAACCCAAGTATAAACGGGAGCATCAGAATAATAAGACACATTCAATTACATCGGATTCATGGGGGTATGCCGATAATGAGTATGCCGTTTCCAGATGGGTAAAAATCAGCCCAGAGAGGTGTCAGGTAATTCTGAAACATTCTGTGTTGCCCGTAGGGTGTTGTTAGAATATCAAATAGTCTTTACCGTCCTCAGAGGCTATCAACCGTGAATTCTTAAAAGGTTTCTTTTAACAACTCGTAGAGTATGTTCAGCATGACAAGGAAACTTAATCTTATAGGTTACAATATGTTTTGTGAAACACCTCTCGACTTGCTTATCTGGGATAGTTCAGCTGACCGCTGTAAGATACATTTGGAAATCTCATTTTATATAATGAGTTTGCGTATTATTAGATATTACGTTGGCTTTGACGTGAGACGCCTCTAAAGAGAGAAAACGAAATCGGTACACAATTTTCTCCATTGTGTGAGCATTGTATTTTGTTTGTATGATGATGTAATTGCCATCGCTTGCCCTTTTGAACCTTGAATGTAAGAGACTATTAGTTTAATTTTAACGCTATATGAAAAATCATTGTTAACATTACCATACCATGCTTTGAGATACGCAGTGTTCAAATTCAACTTCCAGTCAGGCAACTACAATATTGACTAAAGCCTCATC
>CM067357.1:53855032-53936208 GCA_034190875.2 Urechis unicinctus
ATTTGATTTCTTTTGAAATGAGACAATCGCATACAGAAGGGGAATTTCGTGTTGCCTGTATAGTTTAACTAGTATCAATATTTTGGTATCAAAATATGTAAAGTTACGTTTTCTAAATCGTTAGCTACAACAAAGAGAGACGAAATTGAAATGATGGACACATTCTACATATTACTCCCTCAATTTGTGGCTCCGCATCTTTTGTCCACATCATTTGCTACTCTGTTTGTTCAGCACAAAAGTTACTTGGCTCATTAACAGCAGCGATAACAGGATCTCAGTGTTGCACGCGGTATGATAGCTTTTAGTATCAGAACTGAACAATTTAACGCGTTCCTGAGACTGGTGTGTTAACCTTCAGGGTTGAATGACACCTCCTATTGTAACAATACACCATCCAACCATTCTTATGGCAATCTCTAATAATCATCTACAGTAAGTTCAACGGAACGACATGAACACATTGGCCATCACTGTATGCAAAACACAAAACGATAGAGTTAATATCCACGTCTATAAATCGATATCTACGCACGTATCTGACCGTTAATATCACAATCCCATACGGCTTGCTATCAGAGGAAGTACACATGTCAGCTGTAATAGTATTCCAGAGGGTTTAATATGTGATCACTTACTCCTTGATAACGCTGATAACCATTCAGTCAGCTTGTCAGTTTTCACCTCTTTGCAAACGTGACAACGCCGACAATCTTGTATTGACATATCGGCTAATGGCAGCGATTGAAGCATCAAATATGACGACAAAGGATAATTGTGACAGTAATTAATGCATCTGTTGTACGAGGAAACTAATCCTAATGTGCTCACTTTTATCCTGGGGTGACCGATCGGCTCGTTGCTATGGTAATTGATGAATTCATCTAATATCCACCTTATCAATATGGGCAGCATGTGTTCCTTAGCAATGTTGGGCTATGAAAATATAAAGCAATTTCATAGAAATATTATAGCATATCGATCAATGTACCCATGACGTCACCAATTACTTTGCCTGTCAGCAAATTATCTATGCACAAAACGACCCTTAAATGTTTGTCAAATTACTTTACTCTCCGTCTGTTAATTGGTATATGGGTTTGACGGCTATCCAACAAACGTTGTAACCTACAACATTGCTTCTTGGTGGATTTCGATATTATTTTGTAAATCTGATTCAAAATAACTAACTGCTTTAGCCAATACAGGGTGCCCCGCGTGTATCCCAGAATATTATGAACAACACCACCATATTGTTCGGAGCTGCCATTACGTTTCCATAACTTAAAGATGTAATTTTGCGCTCTTGAAAAGACATTTCATATCCTAGAAAATATGTTATCATATGCGATGACATGACATCAGTTATCAGGTGTTGATTCTTTAAAAAAAACATATCTAAGAGGATATCCCCGAGACTAAATACTACTCCAAACAGATATGAGATTTGTCCGCAGATATATGTCCGTTCGGTTGTTCAAATACCCAATATGTACGAAGCTTGTATACATTAAATGAATGCCGCAATTGGACGCGAAGCTGATACATTGACGTTTTGCACACACTGCAGCCTTGTTGTCGAAGCAAGGGGGCTTATTACTTGCTGCTATCCCGAAGGCACATCTCTATTTTACTCTGACATTTGCTGTGCCAATAAGCCGATCCCAAACAGCAACGCCGTCAGTGAAGATTAAGTCACCTAGCCGGACACTACTCTGCTGTTTTTATTGTGTATATGTTGAGTTGAATGCCTGGAAGATGCTGATATTATCTTCAATTATGCAGTTCGTTGTGTGCTAATGCGGATATATCACGCTATACAAAAAACGCACAAGACAGCGATGTTCCCGCCATAGTTCCCTTTAATTAAAAAGTCGGTGTATCACATGTATTTATGTATCTTTTCAGTTACGTCAAAGCAGCCTTGATGACTAGACAAAGTTCAGCATGGATCAGAGGCGGATTGCCAAGGTTGTAAATGCGTGCAGTAAATGTTTCCGAAAACATGGCACCGATTCAACCCTTTGTAAAACAGACTCAGTGTATTGTGTTCTGCCTGAAAGTGAAATCATGCCTTAAGCTCGCAGCAAAGGAGGGGTTATTACGAACTGCATCGTTGTAACACCGCTCGACGAGAAACACTGTCACTAGTTTACCACGGAATAGGTGTAGACAGACGATGACATATATGGAGTCGCTCAAGTGCGTGGTTTTTGTCGCGAAACCTCAGTAAATAGAAGTGCGTTGTTGCTCAGATGCATGCATGATTACGTCGGAAAATACAAAGGTATCCTCACCCCTGGGGTGCAGTTTTATGAGATGTTGACTTCTCTGGATGATTTGACACAGTTTGTCAACTAGAAGTCACTTGGTAGATATTATATGACAGCGTAGCTTAGCTGCAACCTGCAAATAGCTATTATAGTACAGTAAGTCATGAATAAGGCTATATCTATTTCAACATCGTTTTCATCCATTATCCATCCCATCTGAAGTTGTTCCGATAAACTTTTGAGACCTCCGCAACTATTACTCACAAGGGGAACAAACATAAAGATAGGCCATGGTGAAAATATCTATGGCTGGCTTGTTATGGTTCAAATTTCCTGAAAACCGTTGAATGTACAACAATGCCAGCATTGGAGTAACCCAAGTATAAACGGGAGCATCAGAATAATAAGACACATTCAATTACATCGGATTCATGGGGGTATGCCGATAATGAGTATGCCGTTTCCAGATGGGTAAAAATCAGCCCAGAGAGGTGTCAGATAATTCTGATGTACATTCTGTGTTGCCCGTAGGGTGTTGTTAGAATATCAAATAGTCTTTACCGTCCTCAGAGGCTATCAACCATGAATTCTTAAAAGGTTTCTTTTAACAACTCGTGGAGTATGTTCAGCATGGCAAGGAAACTTAATCTTATATGTTACAATATGTTTTGTGAAACACCTCTCGACTTGCTTATCTGGGTTAGTTCAGCTGACTGCTGTAAGATACATTTGGAAATCTCATTTTATATAATGAGTTTGCGTATTATTAGATATTACGTTGGCTTTGACGTGAGACGCCTCTAAAGAGAGAAAACGAAATCGGTACACAATTTTCTCCATTGTGTGAGCATTGTATTTTGTTTGTATGATGATGTAATTGCCATCGCTTGCCCTTTTGAACCTTGAATGTAAGAGACTATTAGTTTAATTTTGACGCTATATGAAAAATCATTGTTAACATTACCATACCATGCTTTGAGATACGCAGTGTTCAAATTCAACTTCCAGTCAGGCAACTACAATATTGACTAAAGCCTCATCAAGTTCGTTATGCAGGTCAGCATGAGTATTATTCGTAATTGATCGAATTAATAAGGGCGGCATGTTTAGTGTTTTAAAACGAACTAAGCAGCGTTTATACTCATCTGCATCTCCATTGAGTGAGCTTGTGCACAAAATACATCATGCATATCGGCTCGATTATGTCTACTCAAATCATGCATTGCGCTTGTACATGCCGTAACCCGTCGAATACGCGCCTTTTTTATGTGTTGCGGAAATATTGCTTGGATGTGTATTTAGAAACGTATTGAAAGAAACCTCTTTCATTTGTGTTTATTGGGAATGGCGATGATATTGACACAATATATGTACGGATATATCTATGATATACAGATCCGTCCGAATTGCATCACTCTGCACACTGCTGTTAATGTATAGATCGTAATTATTGTCGATGGGGGTGAGAGGCTAGACAAATCATTTTTATTCTTTCTAGTAATCTCCAAACATTGCCAAGTACTCATAAGAGATTCCTTTGCCAACAACACATATTGAATTCCGCCAGCTGGTGTGACATCACTGCAAATCATACGGCGCGATCAATAGCCCTTCGTTTTGTGGTAAACAAACATCGTTCACGCGAGTGCTGATAGTGGTCGGTCAGTTACAAAGCATTTCTACCCAGCATTTCTGTCCGTGATTTAGATATCATGAACGCATTAAAAGGTTGATAACACTCCCGTCCCTGTTCAGTAGCTCATCAGTTACTTCAGTTTTTATGATCGAACATCATCATTACATGGCGAGGAAAAACACAATAATCTTAATGAGCTCGTCTTATCTCAGTTCGCAACAGCCAGCATCAAAACTATATGCCATGTCCGGTTATCAGGCAACTTGTCTAGGTATAAGTTTATATCCGCAAAAGGAACAGCATAAAAAAGCTTTCATATTGTAACATGAAACATGTTTCACTCTTTGTATATGTGTTACTAAATTACCCCGGGCAAGCACTACCTTTTTCTTCCATATGAATTTCATGCTTGGAAGATGAGAGGTAGTGCTGTAAATAGTGGTGCCATGCCCAACATTTGCCTGAATAATGCTAAATGTTACAACTGGTCTTGGCATGACAGGGGATAATGCTTTTTTCCTTGTATTCCCGGACACAGTTGTTAGTGGCGTCATAAAGAAACGTATAACACACAAAAACCTAAGACCTTTCACAACGCGAACGCATTTTCTAACACACGTATGTAAGAACCAAGCGATCTTATTGTGCCTTAAGTATAGCTTCCAACTTACATACACAAAACACGCGCACCGGCACATATATAAGCAGATGCACACACACCAGACACACACACACACACACTTACACACACACACACACACACACACACACACACACACACACACACACACACACACACACACACACACACACACACACATATAGAGAGAATATAGATATATATAAGCAGATATATAGAGAGAGATATAAGAGAATATATATATATACATATATATATATATATATATATATATATATATATATGTACATATATATATATTTATATATATATGTATATAGATATATAAGTATATAAAAATAAAAATATATCCATATATAGGTATACATATATATACATATATATATATATAAATATGTATCTATAGATATATGTATATATATATATGTATAAACATCAATTGATATATATTTATACAGATACACCACATTTATAAATATATATACATATAGATATGATATATATATATATATATATATATATGTATAAACATGTATTTATATATAGTATATATATATATATATATATATATATATATATATGTATAAATATCTATAGATATGTATTTATACAGATACACCACATTTATAAATATATATACATATAGATATGATACATATGTGTGTGTACATATATAGATAAATATAAATATATATATATATATATATATATATATAGATATATATATATATATAGATATAAATATATATATATATATATGTATATATAGATATGTATATATATATATATATATAGATATATATATATATATATATATATATATATATATATTTATATGTAGAGAGAGGATATATATACTTGTATTCTTATATATAAAATATTTATATATATATGCATATCAATGTGTTGTTATATTTATAATATATATATATATATATATAAATATATATATATATATATATATATATATATATATATATAAATATATATATATATATATATATATATATATATATATATATGTATATATATATATATTATATATATATGTATATAGATATATAAGTATATTATATATATATCCATATATATATATATATATATACATATATATATATATATATAAATATGTATCTATAGATATATATACATATATATGTATAAACATCAATTTATTATACAGATACACACACATTTATAAATATATATACATATAGATATGATATATATATGTATATATATATATATATATATATATATATGTATAAACATGTATATATATATAGTATATATATATATATATATATATATATGTATAAATATCTATAGATATGTATTTATACAGATACACCACGTTTTTATAAATATATATACATATAGATATGATATATATGTGTGTGTACATATATAGATATAAATATAAATATATATATATATATATATATATATATATATATATATATATAGATATATAGATATATATATCTATATATATCTATATCTATGTATATATATATATCTATATATATATATATTTATATATATATATATATATAAATATATATTTATATGTATATATATATACTTGTATTCTTATATATAAATATTTATATATATATGCATATCAAAATGTGTTATATTTAAGAAAACAATGGTCTACCTAGAGTAATAACTATGCTACTTAGTTTATAATGCTCTAGCGGGTACTTCCAACCCTCTTTACACGTCTAATAGGCACTGCTGCCGGTACTATTCTTATTATCTGAATTCTACACAAGCCAGTGACGTCTAGATTGTAGAGCATTACAACCAATTATATTTCACTAAAATGCTTTTACATTTGCTACACTTGGACGACAAGTAATATACGAGAGAATATTCCAGCAGTTTCATGCTTCGAAGTTATACTTCTACATTACAGGGAATAGCTTTGACTCATATGGGGGTAGTAATTTAACAGAGGAAATAACACTCAGCTGCAACATTGCAATATGCCGGACATGATTAATGACCTGGAAAGCCTTATAGAATTTCAATGTTATGATTGGAATACAAAGTTACTCGTATGCAGCCTTCTGGATAAATCATTGTTCATGCTGTAAACTGAAAAGGGATACATTTAGCATCGCAACGCATACGATTCTCCGATTACTTATAATATGAGAAACTGACGGAGAATCTGAACCAATGCAGATAATAATCAAATAGCTATTACAGGCAGGATCTATGTATGTTTAATAACATACCCCCTAATACTAACACCCAATAAAACGTAACCGCTACAACTAATCAGCGCTGTTTGGTTTTAGATCCATGCTTCGTGAAATATTGATTTACAAAAGTGTTTAACGCAACACTCAGATGTGATTGCTTTATCATTTATCAGTGATGATCCTAATTGTTAACAACCCAGGTCTACCTAAATAAACCATCTTACCCGAGCGTTAGTACAACTATCCCACAGCCTATAAGCATGCATGACGAATAATTAATATCCAAGCTATTGAATGATATGATGGTTCTTGATACGTACGTGGCACAAGATCAAGACTTGAAACTATCAAATTGATTTAGTCGGTGTATGCGCATATCAACCTGAAATATGACAACATCATAAATCTTATTTTTATTCTTAATTTTGGCCGACGGCAGCAGTCAGAGCGTAAAATGAGGCGAACACCTGAGATTGATAGATATATGGCTCGCGGACTTATTACCCTAATGACCTTAACGATCGGATAGTGTCACCCATGGGTGATAAATTAGCCAGTTTTCTGACTGGATAATTCAGTTGGAAATTGCTTCAGACTATTGCTGTGAAATGGTTCGTAGGCAATTGAGGGAATTACTCAGCCGTTGCCATTTATGGTAATATTCTGTTGGATGCAAGCCGTGCTTGATCACCGCCAGTGGAACGAAATTAAATCCATATGAATGGAATACGGAGAGCAGATTAAACAAAACATTGCTAAAATAGCCACAACTGCGATAAATTGTAATATTACCTCTGTCGTTTTAAAAGAGGTAAGAAAGGCAAGGTGCTAACCGTTGAGGGGATATAAAAATTTCTGAAGGCTTATGGCATTAGTAGCTGTTCGTCGGAACTGTATCATATTTATTTCGTGTTTAATAGATATCAAGGCTTGACAGATTGTGCCATCCCTTCTCTTACGAGATTGGTGCCAGCCATCCATTAATCAACCTCAGCAGCTGCTGGCATTTTTGTGAATTCTGATTTACCTGCACCAGCACTCAAACTCTTTACAATTGTGAAAAGGTGTAAAGATTTTAAAGTATTAAAATCAATATTAGGTTGTATCGAGTAACTTGCAAATCATATTGTTATCTCAATTGTGAACGTACAAAAGTCTGAGACTACATACAATGCCAAACAGTAGTCATTAGGGTCAGTATAATTCTATAAGAACTCCTAGACAGACCACCATATGCCGTCAAATGAATAAAGTTGGCTTGATGATTTGAGTTAGCAAGATTGCTTTAACGGTCGATAATACATATTTCATTTAGAATGGTGTTGCCCTATTTAATGATAAGTCTGGATGCATTGTGGATACGTGTAGTACAGCTTCTTTTGTACGCTGTACATTTGTGTCACTAGTCAATGAGCAATACATTGATGCTAGCTTTCTATTGTGCACTACAACATTCTCACGTTTGCAATTACTTTGCAGAGAGTCATGAATCATAAAACGCGTGCGTTTGTTACAAAGGTTTTATTAAACTAGGCCAACCTGCAACAAACAAATCAAATATCCTCAATCAACTTAGCTTAAGCCAGAGAGGGCAGCACTTTTTTGATAAATACTCTTGCCTCTTATCAATAGGCATCTTGCTGTGGCAGTCAGCCCCACCCAACCTAGTCAGACGAGTTTTCTCTCCTTTATTTGCCATATAATCTCTCGCGTAAAATATGAACCAAAATCACAGGAGGATGGTTGCTTATTATTACGCCATAATCGAGACTGGCGAGACTGGCGAGAACATTTTCAAATTTTAGCGATATTGGTGCAGTTAGCCATACTTATTTTACCTTGCCTACTACCCCCACGGCACCCCGATGAATGATGCATACTCATGATACCATCGGAAAGTGTAATGTTTCTCTTGTACAGATCTTGATATCAAGCTGAGGATAATTTGGCACTACCATTTGGTCCCATGATTAAATTATTTCCTTTACGAGTACAACAACAGAGGCGCTACCTTAGGTTTAGCCTCTTTTAAACACTCGGAAGAAAGCCAAAAACCCACATGTTTGCGTTGACATACGTAGTTTGATGATCATGCTGGTCATCACATACTTTGCAAGCAGAACCAAATACAGATCTTTACGTCCCAGGTGGGGCTTAAACGTCTCAACGTTCACAGAACGGATGCAATGATTCGATGTTATGTAAAACCTCATCTGTCGCTCATGTATTTTTTTTATAGGGCAAAAACGACATTAGCTAGCTGCCAAATAGCTAAGAACTGATATGAAGAGACTTGAACACACTATACTATTCATTAACTCATCTTTCTGTTATCATCCCACCATCAATTATGCAGCGATGTCCCATAGGTTATGAATGGTGTGGTTGTTGGGTCGTGCTCTCTCTAAGTTGCACTATTTAGTACAAATATGCGTTTTGACACATGGCTTATGCAACCCAACTCAGTGGAGATAGTAAAATGATTGATGATGACCCATGGCTAGCTGAAATGACAGAAGGACACCATAGTACCATCGTAGGTGAGAAAGATGGCTTCGCTGCTCACGTTAAATATGCGTTATCATGTATCCTGTGAAAAATGACACATTTTATAACATGTATTGCTAGTATGTAACGTTAATGCACTCATATTAGGCAGGTTGAGAGAGAGGGCCTATACTAGATACCAATGATTAGTGTTTTAGTAAGCACAGATACGCGTCGTTGACAGATGCAGCGGTCGTGTATGTCGATATTTTAAAAAATCGCATGTTTTAATATCATTGCAGCTTAGATCGATCACAAAATATAAACCACAGCACAACGTATGAGGTGGTAATGCGCTGCGATGTTGTGACAGCTGTTTTTTGCCATGCATTAATCCGCCAGTTTACAACAGTCGCTTTTACTCATCGAATGGTCGTATTTGTGATTGCTGCAGACCGACAAATATCAACACCAATTACTGGGAGCTGAAACTTTTTCAGTCTAGCATGAATCAATTGAGCTATCTTATACGAGAGTAAGGATTTTCTCGTTGCTACAACATACCACTATTACTGCTGGCATTTTAAGAGGAAAGTCATTTGATGGTTTTCATTCATTTTGGGTTTTAAATTCAGCTGTTTATATTACCAAGTTAAGACAATGATACTAGCTCAAGGTTAAAATCTGGTATGCGAGATTCAAAATGACACCAATGATTTATTTGTGCTTCTACTTGGAAAATTATGCTTAAATAGCACTATGGCATTGAAGTCACAGTATGTCTTCATTCAGAGAAGCCTTGAATGCTCAAATATTTATCGCACTTCACTTGGAAATGCAAACGTATTGTGCAAAACTACCTTATGCTTGGCCCCGACTCTCTGCAGTTACAATATGTCTTCATTCAGAGAAGCATTGAATGCTCAAATATTTATCGCACTTCGCATGGAAATGCAAAATTATCGTGCAAAACTACCTTATGCATGGCCCCAACTCTCTAGTTCGGTACAGCGGGAAAAGCCGAGGCTAATAGACGCTGACTGATGTGATTATGACCTCGACTGAGGATGGTTGTGTTGATCCAACACACACCGAGGCGAGTGCTGCCAGTGATCACCGGACTTATACGAGTACATATTGCATGCGACATTTACTGCCAGACCGTTGTGAACATTAGGGACATAATTCCCCTTTCAGTGCGTTTCAATTGCATCCTTAAGTTACAATTTTTGTTTTGCATTTTGAGAAGCACAAGCTTCAAATAAGCGTTACGACGGATTGTTTGTCTTTTTGGTTTTGTTTTACAGCAGAATTTGATAATCCGTATTCATGGTTTGGTTTTACAGCATGCTTTAGTGATCCCTCTTTATTGTTTGATTGTATGGCATGCTTTAATGATCCGTCTTCATGATTAGCTTTACAGCATGCATTAATGAACCGTCTTTATGATTTGGTTTTACTACCAGAGTATATTTGCGTTGGAAAAGTACAATTATCTAATCAAAATGCTATTTTAAGCTAATTATTGCCTTATAATTAGTTAGCTGTATATTTCCCTTAGGAAATTAAGGCCTCTCTGTAGTACTCATGTATGATTTCAAGTAGCTTTGTCCAGTGTTTCCTTACATACCGGGTATGCTAATATGATTGTCAAAGTCGATCCTTCTATTTTGGTTTTACCTCCAATTCACAAGATTTGGCCATAATAAGCTGGATATCTAACAGCGTAACCCCCGATGCAATGTGCCGAATGGTACATAGTTCCATCACAAGCCAGACATATGCTTTTCCGCTACTGTTGCAATTTTGTTCCATATCATCAATCATCAAACAGACTGGAAAGCTCAATGTGAAATTGCTTTTGTCACTCGCTGTGAAGTGACACCCAGGCAATCAAGGGGATTTCTCTGTAGCTGCCCCCCCCCCATGTGGGTGCGGGGGTAGAATAGGCCCACTGTATCCTCCTGCATGTCGTAAGAGGCGACTAATAGGGGGCAACCTGTTGGCCGTGGGTAGCGACTCGTGTCGGTGAAAGATGGGATCCTGGTGGTTGAGTGGAGTGGAGCGGTCCTTGCTAAGGGCTATATCTGCAACACACCACTTTGGACCGTATTTCACCTCAACGAGAGGCTGGAATGACCTGGTCCAGTCAATCGGCTTGTGGTGACATGCCATGGGATAATTGTTTTCATTACTTATTGCTTTTTCATTCCACTTCTTGTCATCCGTTTTCATTCGCATAGTTTTTCCCTTCTCTTTACCATTTATCCTTGGCGGCTGCTTAACAGGTCAATCGAGTTGATGAGTGAATAGCTCTTTTAGCTGTTTGCTATCAATTTGAGTATTGCGCTGGTGTATCCCTGGCGTCATGTGTGCTTGTTGAACCGCACACCGCTGACGCCCCCGTGTTGGGTTCCATGGTGGGTGGGGAGCACCAGTGAAGAAACCTATTCATATAATATGGCTCAAAAACAAACACAGGAAAGACTATCTTCCAAACGAAATCGACCTAATGACTGGGACACGGACTCTGATAAAGAAGCATACTCATCATGACCAACATTCTTAGTCCTTTTGATCAGGATAGACCTTTAACAGCTCTAAGCCCTTTTGTTATTGGTAAAGGGATTGAGGGGTTGGCTGGTGTCGCCAAAAACATTAGAAAAATACAATCTGGCAACTTACTTGTTTGAAGTAGATCGACCCAGCCACTCGAGTTTTCTACTGAAATCAGTAGTTCTCGCGGGCATTCCAATTCAAGTCACCCCTCACCGAACCCTCAACACCAAAAGAGGGGTAATAAGATGCTTTGATTTAAAGGAATGTGAGGTCTGTAAAATTATCGAGGGAATAAAATCACAAAAAGTTACAGATGCAAAAAAAATCACTGTGAACCACAATGGGACTCGACAAGCCACAGGAACGGTTATCTTGACCTTTGACAGCTCTGAATTGCCAAAAGCTGTCAAGGTCGGATACTTGAATGTTTCCGTGCAGCTTTACATCCCAAACCCATTGCGCTGCTTCAAGTGCCAACGATTTGGCCATAATAATTCCACATGCAAAAGATCAGCTGCATGTGCAAAGTGTGGACAGGAGGACCGTAAAGAAGATGATTGACAACAGACCACCAAATGCATCAATTGCTTAGGGGACCACCCAGCGTTTTTTCGGTTGTGTCCTACACGGATCAAGGAGAAAGAAATCCGAACGATCAGACGCCCCAGAGACATCTCATTCCCTGAGGCACACAGAATAGTGGAGACACAACAGGGCACCAAAAACCCTCTTATGCTAGCGCTGTCAAGAAGGCCACAGTGTCAGTCGACACCCAGCCCGACGACACGTGGCCAAATGGCAGCGCCAAACCAAAGACGGTGGCCACTGATGTGCAAAAACCTGCTACCATTACCAAGAAGGCTAAAGACATCTCAACACAGTGCAGTCCTCCTGTCCATTCAACTGTTTATAAAAAAACCTCTGAACCGAGCAAAAAAAAATGATACTGTAATTACTAAAGTTAAAAATCAAAATCATAGACCTCCTAAGGGATCTAAGGATCCAATCAAGTTACACAATAAATTCGGCAGTCTAGAGGAGATGGACATTGACAGTGTCCGTCATCCCTCTAAACCCACATCTGACCATAACAGCCCAAGGTGGAAGCCTCGGGCTTCAACCAATCCCCCCAATGTCAACTAGCATCATCCAATGGAACTGTCGAGGATTTCAGTCTAACTATGATGAACTTAAATCTCTTCTTTATGACCATCAACCTATCGCTGTTTGCCTTCTGATCAAATGTCAATGAGAGGGTATACCATGTTTAATAAAACATCTTTATCACTAAGTGTTAAAAACAGGGTCCCCCATGAACCCATTCCTCTGGACACGCCTCTTCAAGTTATAGCCATTTGTATTACCTTCCACAAAACCATCACTTTGTGCTCTCTGTACCTACCCCCCAGCTACAAGATTTTACAGAGCGACATTGATCAGTTGATCAGTCAACTTCCATCCCCACTTTGGCTGCTTGGCGATTTCAATGCCCACAGCGATTTGTGGGGATGTGAGGACACAAACGACAGTGGTAAAAAAATAGAAAATTTCATCATACAAAATGATCTTGCTATATTAAATAATAAATCTATAACTTATCTCCATCCAGGAACCGATTCTTTCTCTGCCATAGACCTAAGCCTCTGCTCTCCATCCCTCTTGATGGAATGTGATTAGAAAGTTGGTCAGGACCGGCGTAGAAGTGACTACTTCCTATTATTTTTAAACATTAATACGCCTATGCCCGCTGAGCGTGTAGCCAAATGGAAACTTCATAAGGCCAACTGGCCGAATTTTTCCACTAGGTGCAGAGATATTATTAACAAAGATACTTTTGAAATTATTGATGAAGATCGTTTTTTACAAAATTAGTTATTAATATAGCCACATAAAATGTACCAAAATCCTAGACAGATTCTAAACCGATATATAAACTATTGATTTCTGATGCATGCCGTGACGCTGTCAAAGAGCGCAAACTGGCTCTGTACAGGTTCAAAATGCGGCCCACCGAGGCCAACAAAAACCTGTACAAAGTAGCCCGAGCCAAAGCTCGACGCGTCATCAAAATTAAACAACAAGACTTCCACGAAGAAGGCATGGGACATGGTTCGTAGGATAAGGGAAAAGGAAAATGACAACACTCTCTCACCTCTGGTTAAACCAAATGGTTCCAAAGCCTCCATATCGTCTATACTCTAGGTGATGCCTTCCAAAATAATTCCTCTGCCAGAAATTTTAGTACAAAAAGTCAAAAATTCAAACATTATCGGGAACGAAACGTTCCTAATTTTAATTCCAATAACCATGAAAATTAAAACTCTCTTTTTACAGTAAGATTCGATACATAAATCGAATGATACAGCTAGTGGACCCGATGATGTACACTATCAATTTTTAAAAAACCTCCCAGAGGAAGCACTTCAAGTACTTTTAGACATTTTTACATGGAATCCTGTCGGATTTGAGCAGTATGGGCCTGAAAGGCCGCATGCCTGTTTTTATAAAAAAAATTCTTGAGAACCAAATTTTTAAAGTCCGTGCTGACACCACCCTTTCTGATACTGATCAGGAGATGAAGGTCCCGCAGGGAAGTATTGTATCCGTTACTCTTTTTAATGTAAAAATCAATTGTATTGTTAATGTCATCAAGCCAGGTGTGGATTGTTCACTCTACTTGGATGATTTTTTATCTATTTTAAATCCAAAGATATGAGCACAATTGAGAGGCAGCTTCAACTTAGCCTCAATAACATCCAAAAATGGGCGGATGAAAACGGATTTCAATTTTCTAAATCAAAAACTGTTTGTATGTATTTTTGCAACAAAAGAAATTTTTCTTCCAGACCCAGTTCTCACCCTTTATGGCAACGTTATTCCTGTGGTGGAAGAAACCAAGTTTCTTGGAATAATATTTGATAAAAAACTTAATTTTAAAGCTCGCATTTCTTACCTCCGTAAGAAATGGTTTAGGGCAATCAATCTTTTAAAGATGTTGTCCAATACTGATTGGGGCGCGGACCGGAAAATCCTTTTGCGCCTTAGTATTATACGCGAATTGAAGCACTTCAAAAACTCCACATACACAATCACTAAATCATCATAGCATGTGATCACAATAACCTGACGTGATGGACCTCGTTTCCACCCACCCCGTCACTGCATGGTGCCGTTGTCACATGAATAAATTAAAGAGTTAGTCACTAGTGCGCTCCAAGTTGGACTATGGCTCTTTTATCAATGGTGCTGCCCGTCGCTCATATCTAAGAAAATTGGAAACAGTCAAAAATCAGGCTATGAGAGTAGGCCGAATGCTATCCCTTCGTTTGGTCTGCGTATCAAAGAATCACTGGATGGGTCATGCTCTAATTTGAATACTGTGGCGGTTGAGACTGCCCAGGTCTCCCCCATGGCAACTGAAAACCCCAACAGTAGAAAAATCGCTGTTAGCCTATACTAAGGGATCTCATTAGCCTGAATTTTTCCTTCACCAATTTAGAGAGATAAAGGATAAATAATCGGACCGTTCTGCCATTTACACAGACGGTTCGAAAGAGGACAATAAAATTGGAGCTGCAGTCATTATGGGGAAAACTATTTTTAACACGAGGCTTCCACCTCCACTGTAAATTTTCTATGCAAAGCTTAAAGCTCTTGCTATTGCACTGGGCCTTATTGCCAAATCGGGTAAAAGTCGTTTTGTAATATTTTCCGACTCCCTGTCTGCCCTGGAGGCAATAACAGGGAGTTATTTCCGTAATGTTTTTATTTTAAATATTGTGCTTTATATTCTCAATTGACAGATCGTGGCAAGGATATTTTTTTTATATGGGTATCGAGCCATGTTGGTATCCCGGGTAATGAGAGGGCTGACAGAGCTGCCAAGGAAGCACTCAACATCAATGTGACCGAGGTCAAAGTTCCCTCTACAGACTTTAAACCTCAGGTCGTCCAATTTTTTAAACAGAAATGGCAGGACCAGTGGGATGAATCCATCCCAAACAAACTTAATGAAATTCAGCCCTTACTTGGGGAGTGGCCACAGAGCTGCAGAGAGAGCCAAAGAGGGGAGGTTATTTTTGATCGCGCTCGTATAGGACACACCTATACAACTCATGCCTTTCTACTAAGAGATGAGCCCATCCCTGAATGCATTCATTGTCAATGTACCTACAACGTCAAGCACATTCACATCGAATGTGCTGATCTGATTTTGATTCGAAATCGCTTCTTCCGGGTTCAAACCCTTTCAGAATTGCTTGAAAGGGTGCATCCATCCGAGATACTTGGATTCATAAGAGAGATAGGACATTTTTTTTAGATTTTAGATCATACAATTCTCATTGATTATATATAATTCAATTAATACAAATGGGTTTAATTTTTAGTTAGTTTTAACACTTGACTTCTTTTTATACTTTCGTATTCGTATTTACCCCTCCTTAGAAGGCACCATATAACACATGAGTGTTGGTGTGCCGTTAAACCCTATACTTACCTTTCCTGTAGCTGTCACGCAGAGCAGATTTCTGCTAGTGTTTTGAACTGACTGTCAGGCATCTAAGAAAAGTAACCAAATAATTATTCAATCTTGATGAATACAATGGGAAAGTTTTTCAACACCTATATGGAACGGAAATATTCAAATTAACCATAACATATATCATTTTTGTCAATAGACGCTGTATTATCATTACCTGTGGTTCGACCATAAATGCTGTACAAAGCGTTCCAATGCCACCCTATGAGCGGGAATATGCGATCCCTTCTTATTTTCGTGGATCTGTTATTCACAATGTTCTTCAAATCTAAATATATATGTATTGTATAAGTAGCAATAACGACATCGAATGTAGCTGACAATGACTTCTTAAACTAATATGCAACTGCTGGGTGAATTAATAAAAACATAAATATATATATTAGTTACAACCCATCTGCTGATTTGACCCATCTGCAGATGGGTCTGACCCGTTTATAAATCTGCGGATCACTTAATGGACTGAAAACGGCCCACCAGCAGATGGTTCTGACCCAAATGCAGATCAGTGTTGCATCGTATTAATACTAATGGCTGTTAATTTATTCCTACTTCAGAATGAGGCTTCAATCGACCGTGCACAATGTATGCCAGCCTTCGTGTATCATTTTAGATAAGGTACAAGATCGACATGAACTAGGAATGTGTTTTGCGAGGAGGCGAAGCTGGTCATAACTCAGGGCGGAGGGGGGGGGGGGAGACGGGCCAAAGGGGGAAATTCAATATGCATAAAATATATATTCATACATATACATATATACGTTTATATATATATATCTATATATATATATATATCATATATATATATATATATATATATATATATATATATATATATATATATATATATATATCTATATATATATATATATATATATATATGTGTGTGTGTGTGTGTGTGTGTGTGTGTGTGTATGTACAAAACGATAGTAAATATGTATGTCTATGCATATGTATATGCATATATATATATATATATATATATATATATATATATATATATATATATATATATGTTTATACACACATATGTGTATATATATATAAATAGATATATAGATTTATATATATATATATATATATATATATATATATATATATATATATATATATATATATATATATATATATATATATATATATATATATATATATATATATATATATGCAATCATCTGCACACCCGTATATATATATATTAATAGAGACACATAAACATAAGTAAATGGATATATATATATATATATATATATATATATGTACATATGCATATATATACATATATAAAATACATTTATATATATTATTATGTATATGAACATATATTTATATGAATATGTATTTGTTTAAATATATATATCTAGATCTATGCATTTATATATATATATATAAAATATATATATATATATATATATATATATATATATATACATATATATATGTAGGTGTGTGGTGTGTATGTGTGTGTATGTTCAAACACACATTATATATAGAAATAGATATATATATATATATATATATATATATATATATAGAAGATATATATATATATATATATATGTAGAGATATACGATATACACACACACACACCATAGTATATATATATATATATATATATATATATATATATATATATATATATATATATATATATATATATATATATACATATATATATATATATATATATATATGGCGATGGTGAAGCGCCATTTGTCGCGGAAATGTTGTACGTTTTTTATCCTTGTTAGCCGAAGAAGCGCAAGTATGCTAGAGCTTTATTTCCGTTTAAACTTACTGTCGTCACACTCAAATTAGAGGTATAAGGCAGTGGTGATTGCATTGCCACTACGTCTATGCATTTTTTGCGCTTATAGTATCTCCCTCATTAGAACTGGTTAATATCTTCGTTGGTACATCAGTGAATAACTGTTTTGCATAATGCACCTATGTTTAGTCCAGGGTGCAGACAGACTGGCGACGTCTGTGGGGTTGCGCAAGTCAGCAAGACTCATTTCGCCATTTATTTAATTCTAGGCGACTTGCTGACATGTCCATTTGTGCATTGCTGTATTATAGTGGTTTACAAGCAGCATATGTAAAACATTTTGTACCTTGATATGCGCACAGTTTTGCAATTATGAAGCTACCCTTTTCTTGATGCATATTTAGGTATTTGGTAAGTATCGTACATGTTGAAAATGTCGTTGTGCCTTGGGTTATATAAGAAAGCACCAAGGGCACCGAAATAATAAACAGGAGAGCATGATTGTGCTATCATTTCGATGATGCGTCAAAACACCGTCACCAATAACTCTAAAGCATCACAATCAACTCTTGCTACAATTTCAGTTATAAACAGGCTCATGGCTCCTTTTTATAAGATAATCATGAGGCTGATGTAGGTCGTTTTGTGCTGCGATAGCTGTTTTCTTCTTTTGAGCACCATCCATGCCCGATATGATTGCTTAGTAATGTTGTATTAATGACTGGTATATACTGCAAAGCGTTTACTTGACGAAGACAAGTACTTGGTAAACTAGATTATTTTTTTTCAAGTTGTCATTTCTACCATATACAAGTGCTTCCACAGTTAGGATCAAAGTAATGCAAATACTTAATGAACGATGCCGTGATTGAAGTGCTTCCGGCTCATATAAGCACATTATACGGTCGCAAAACTCACACCATGGGCTGCAGCAATTTGCGTTTAGGTGTAAATAGCATGCTTCTTAAAATGCAAGTTTGCATTTCCCGTCTTATAAATTGACTTGCTCGCTGATATACTTCCCTTCCTCCTTGCTCATCTTTTATCACCCTTCATTCAATGCACTCAAAAGCATTTGATTTCTCATCGTTTTACGTTAACGAGATTAAATGATAATTACACAATTAGTTGTCAAGAAGTAATGAGCGTCTCGGATGTGACGAAATGACATCACCTTTGCGGATTGATTCGTGCTGCTGATCAGCACTCATTACGGCACATCATCCTATCGACATATAAAGTATGTACTCTTTAAATTTGGGTCTTTCAAATGCTCACTGATTAAGCTTTTTTGGGATTATATTCGCATCGACATAGTTCAAGCCAAGTCATAGTCAATTGTTAAGTTTAATCTCGGTCGGCCTATAATTGTATTCAATGAAAACACACGACGCGTTAATTTGGTGCAACTGCATCGTGTAATGGGTGTCTTGTGGCATCTGTAATGTTGAATGGATTCTCATGATTCGGTGCTATGCGAATTAATGGTTCTTCAAAGACCGGTTTGTTTCTACCTTTTTAGGTCTGCTTGCCGGACTATACGGCATACACAAAACGGATTCTGTGGCGCTGATACCATATTAAAAACGTTTAACAAATGATAAATCTTGTTTCGTGGCTGTTAGCCATATAATAACATGTTTTTTAAAATAATCATTCAGATGTCATCATCTATTGGCTAAAACTTTCGTTATATATGTTGCTTACATAATAAACTGTTACGAGTCACAGATGTGCGATGTGCTTGGTTCATGGTAAATCTGTAAGGATGATCGATTACTGAAATGTTCCGAACAGATGTTGCCCGCTGTCAACAATGCTGCAAGAGCTTCTAAGCTGCTTAAAATATACACTGTCAAAGCGAACGTGCACTGAGCTTCAGATTCAGATTAATTTGTTGGCTGATCAAGATGAAGAAAGAAGAAGTCGACCATCATGACCCGGGCTGATGCTTAGTGAAAAAGTCTAAGAACAAATCGAATAACGTCAAAAAAGGCCATACATCCAATCTGCTACGGAGATCGTGTTTCCAGTGAGTAATGATCAATGAGTGTTGCTTCATCATCACAAAAACATGCCATAAATTACAGCTTTTCAAGTGACCAATCTTGCATAGTTATTGGAGATGTTGTAATAAAGATGTTTTACGCATATGTTAACCTATTTCACATAAATAGATTGAATACTAGCGCATACAGACAGTCGATTCAGTTAAACACACTTCTGATTGACAACAATTGCATTAGAACGTTGCAACGTTCATTTGTTGTTCGCCACAGTGCTGCAAATGTTTACATGCTTCGTAGCCTTAATTCATTTCAGCCGCCGAAACATTAATATCGCGGTCTTAACTTCACTCATTCACCTGCGTACGTTGACAGAAGCACAACCATTCGCTTGCATCCGCCAATATGCTTACCGCCGACTAATGCAATCAAGATCTAGGCCTGGAATCGGTTGTTTTCGCTGCAGACAATCGCTCGCTGTGGCAATTGAAAAACATGGTCTGCTATGCTTAACTATACATAGCAGCAAATGTCAACTGAATGCAATGTTAACAGGCAATGTATTAAGGGGGATGATAGCGGTAATAGTGTCTTTTACGCAATGCTATTACCTAGCTAAAATGGCGGCATGTTGGATAGTCCTATTATTCAACTTTCCTGTAACTAATCTACGTTTGAGTCTTTAAGCACCAACAAACGGAAGAACACATGTCAAATCATATGGTAATTTGTTACAACTTGGGAGAGGCTAATAGTAAGCGATTATGTCAAATCAACATTATGATAAATCATAACGTCCGTCGCCTATTGTATGCTTGTTTGCCACACAGGCACTGAATGACTACCGTAAAATAAGTAAAAAATACTGTCTACGACCCACCAATAAAGCTGGTCAATATGCTGATGCAATGTAAATCTATTCAAATAGACCGTTGTCTAAGCATAAAGCATGTTGAACAGATTACCATAGAAAAATTGAAGTCATCTCATGAAGAAAGATATCCGCTATCAAAGCCAATGATGCCGCTATCCATACATTAATTAGCAAGTACATTAGCTGGTGGCAAAACCAGCAATAGTTATTTAAGTTACTGTAGGTTTTTTTGTCTCATAAATATGAACGTTATGCATATTGTAGTACCACAATAAGAGAGAGTATTTGAAATAACGATGTAGCTTCTCGTAACAAACCGTTCCATCTTATGCGCAACCAATCGACTGTTAGTTTGTGGGGAAAAGGCATTAAATATTGCATTATGTCAGCATCGCAGTTAGACAAGGATACACCTATTTTGTTTGATGAAATACAATGGAGGTAAGGAAAGTGCTCTGAACGGTATGCGTCATTTCCACAAAACAGGTAGAAATAATGATGATAATTTACTGCAGTTCAGTCAAACAACCATGCACTCGTTTTGATGCAACGGGTTTCCCAAGGCAAGGAAATGAAGAAAAATAATGCAACAACTTCTAACTGCATAATAGTGCATCGTTGCACATCTAACCTCTGCAGTCACATTTTACCCCGATATTTGGCAGCACAGACATAATGTTTTGTGTAGCGAGGGTCAATTCTTGGATCGCAGAGCTTTATTCATGGTTGAGTTATAGCTTACTAAACAGCATGCCGAATGCGCGTTCAATTTACTTATAGCAAAAGGACCGTTGACGATATTTAAATTAACTAATGGGTGCTGCAACTCCAATGACTTTATATGATCTCAATACACAGCAAATAAATGAGTGTTATCATCGAGAATTAAGTATCGACCTAACAGCCATATTTCCAGTACATATTCTAGCCATTGCGTTCATTTACATATATATGTAAAAAACAACATCACCCACTGCACTGCCCAACCCCTAATTTGTCAAGCGCACAGTACTCAGGCACGTTCGTTTTCTGAAACATATTGGCGGGCTGGTAACAATACGAAGATTTATTGTTGGGAGCGAATCATATATTTGCGATTCATTAGACGAGTGACTAATCATGCTCTAATGTACAACTAATCATGCTCTAATCGATTGAGAGAAAATGACCGGAATGATTGCTGGCTTGTGAGTACGGTCCAGTATGGCGGAATTCTTTTCAGCATCAGAATACTGTATTCGTACAGTTGCATGATATCAATCTTAGTTATTGTATGAAAGACATTTATTGCAAATCACGTTAATCGTGTTTTGTACTCATGATAACTTCATAACCGATGTAACCGGCACTATTGCCAACCGAGTACTAAGTATCTTCTTTGCTTTATATCATTCCACACATGCACACTGTACTTTATTACGTCGTTTTATCAAAAGTGACAAATTTGCATTTACATCTTTACATGCCCATTCAGTTGATCCGAAATGGAAATAGAAATACAATGATTGTGATTGGTATGTAGGAAGTGAACTGATTCATGTTGCGTTTTGCAAATCACTTAAATGGAATGATGTACTTAAGCGATGCCGCAAACTGTAACGTTTCAGACATATGTTGAGCTATGGTTGTGCGTGACTTGACTGCTTGTGCAGCTAAAGCGGGACAATATTCTAATAAATAATGTGTAATCTCCATGATGATGATCAATATAACTCTCCACATTATATGAGGCTCAAATATGTGCCCATGCTACCTTGCTCTATGTCAATAAGGCTAGCTACAGGTTTTGCGTTAGGTCTTTCCACATCACGTAACAATATCTCGATAATACCAAATAATCCGTACAAGTGGGTGGTCACAGCCTAAAAGTGCTTGCCAAACAATAGAAATGCTCAGTCGATTTGCCATAAATTTATGCAACCGGCTGCGCCCTTTTCTCTTTCTATATGTGTCGATACCTCTCCGTTGGAATGATTCATTTACATTTGCCATAATATTAGTTCTGTGGTTGTTCAAAGGATTTCCAAAAAATGATCAGCCATTAGCTTTAGCCCGGGTAAGTTTTAGGATTGTCCTGGTTGAGCCAAGCAAATAGTTGCACGCGAAGCAGCCGTGGAGAGTGCGCCAAGTCGATTAATGCACAAACGGTTCTTATTAATCATACAGTGCTTGGTGATGACAATGTGTGATTTATTTCATACGTGTCGAATAAAGCAAGCATACAAGAAATTGGTACTAAACTGCATCAAGAATTTGCATCGTTCATTTGTATCGATCGCAGTGGTGGGTATGTTTTGCAGGCTTAATTCTTCATTCGCGTCTCAACATAATTATACTGATCACTATATTGTTTATTAGCGTTCTCATCTCCTTCTTAATTGTTTCGTACTATATGTGAGTCAATTATCCTCGATAAGGCCTGGGATTGGTTGTTTAGGTAAAGTAAATTGCTTACTGGATGGGGAAAGATGTGTTCCTCTGTATTGTGGTTTTTTTTAATTAAAATTATGCGTAGTATATGGTTCCACGTTTATGGACGAGCTTGGTCCTTTGAACTCTCACTTACGGCACCTACCATTACTTCCATCAGTTCAAAGCACTGCAAGATCATCCTAATCCATAATGATCATTCCATCTGCTAAGTCATCAAATTATGCAGCTGGTACCTTGCCCTGATGAAATGTCGTATCACCATGCCAGAGGTACACGCGGAATGATGGCTCTGATACATCACTCAAATGATCGCTAATGGTTAGTGGATCTCTGACCTGCTTCCAGTGGACGCAGCTTGCTTGCTTAAAAGAACATCAGATTGATATGGGCATGTGTTAGCCTAAGGCGTTGTGCTCGCTGATGAGGGCTTTTTGTCAGAAAAAGAAGCAATTGTAAAATTCATTTCTTAGGTTGGTAACAATGATCAGGGTATTTAAATGAGCAATGGATTAACATTGCCAACTGTATAAATTGCCCAAAATAAATATGCAGATGCCGCGACACAAGACATGTCGAACACTCTGTCAGCGGACACACAAATAGCGAAAGTAAGCTACCAGAAGTATTACCTAAGTGTTTTCCAAGCAAATAATAAAGATTTTGCAAAGCTTGCACTTGCAAATTCATGGAAATGCCGCGGTAAGTATAGCAAAAAACTAATGATGAGGGACTAGTGCTGGTTTTCTGTATGATATTGGCAGACGTGAAGGCAGATGGGTCAATCCTTTAATTATTTATGTAGTCTAATTCATCACTCCTGGCTATCAATAGCTTACTGTCTTTATGATCCTGTCGGATATATCACGCTTCAATTGCTGTCACTGATCTTAATAACCAGCCTGGTTTTATGTGGCTGTCACTTTTTGCATAATGCAGGTTAAAAAATTCAGAACGGATTGTTTTGTGTAAAATGTTACATATTAGGACAACCGATAGGCTCGAACTGGATGCGTGCAGCTATCCGCGGTACTATGAATATGTTTTGTCTGATATCAAACGAATTTCGACGAACGGATAAAAACATATGAATACGCATGGATACAGTACGTCATCAT
The DNA here is from genome assembly GCA_034190875.2 of Urechis unicinctus. NCBI lineage: Eukaryota > Metazoa > Annelida > Polychaeta > Xenopneusta > Urechidae > Urechis > Urechis unicinctus. The sequence continues at coordinate 53,879,578 of CM067357.1, forward strand.
ATGAAGATGGTGATTCTCGCTCGAATTGGCACGCTCGGCTATATCCTAGGGGACAGGCTGTCTATATTTTACAACTGCATGACTTTATATAAGCAATAAAGCAGTCATATTTTAAAGGTATCATCGTCATTATCTTTACCATAATATATGGCAGCCTTGCTTAACTTTTTGCATCAGTAGCCGGGTGCTTTACTGTTTTGCGGGTCCTATTTAGAATCTGTATTCTTTGGGAAAGTAACATCATCACCATTCGCCAAAATCCATGTTTTTCGTGCAATCAATAATAGTCCTAAATATTTTCTCAATTATTGGTCAGCGCTATTGGCGAGCACCCTGAGGCATATACATTTCTAAATCTGTATCGATGTCCCTTTGCCACTGTGTAACATACAAGTTACGTCTCTAACACCGCAAAAGGGAAACAACAAGACATGATCACACGCTATGCTAGCATATCTGAACTTTGGTACATTGTCTGAAAATTGTTTGCATGAGAGTATGTAACTGATTCGGCTTTCTGTTTTTCGATGATCCCCATGGACAGCCAAACACTGTGGTATAGCATTTGCAACGAATAGAGGTGACAGACAGCAGCCTCTTTTGTACGTGAAACAACCTCAACCGTCCTGGCCATCGCAATATTTATAATTGGCAGTGTATCAATTTCACATTTTGACAATTTCCCTCCAGATATTCTAGTCGTATGAGCTACCAAACTTATCATCCCACATTTACGTCGAACATTTTGGGTTATGTGCCTTCTAGTTGTAGATTCATAGATGTATGGTTCTTCTATCTCGTCTTGATGCACACCTCATTTGCTGACATCGATCATTGTTATCATATTGAATCAGTATGGCTGTCACTGGACAAAATGGTACAAGGTATACCCCGCAAAAAGCAAAAAACAAAATCTAGTTTAAATTTTCGATGTGCACGTATATCGGGCTGTGCCCCTGAAGGTTATGCTTTAAATTTAAATCCAGGTGTTTCTATTTCTAATGCTTTTCAGGTGTCCTAATTGCATTAGTGTGTAAAAGCGTGGATGTAGTTGAGCAACCTTGGGAAGTCCTGCGCAGGAAATCGTGCATTGCATGGCTAAAAGCAAGTCACAAAGAAGCCCAAGTATAACCGATATTTTATATGGCTAACTACGTGTGCTGTAGGTGAGGGAAAAGTCGATACTCACATTGCTTTGGATGAGTGATAACCTCAGTATAGATAGAGACCAAAGCGTACAAACACAGTTTCGCTGATTGATAAATAGAACAATTAACAGACACAAAGCATGCGATCAATTTATAAAACATGGCAATATACAGAGCGAAAGCTCAACATAGACTGTAACAACATTAGCATCGACTTGATAACTGCGATCTTCGGAATCTCTGAACTTACAAAGCAACATACTACATATGCAAAATGCACATCTCCTAAGCATAGAAATAAAGTTAATTGCAGATATGAGACTACTGATTTGTCACATTTGTTCATCCCTGTTCAAAAGCTCCTGCCGATACGTGATGGCACAGGACCATTGAAGCATCTAACAGCTTGCCAAATCACACGTCCATATGTTCACAGATTTATGGCTAGATACGCTGCTACAATAAGCTAAAATGGACGATATTGCGTCAATTCAATCCACCCAATTAATTTGTTCAGGAACGAATCTTTGGATCTATTGACAGAGTTACATCGGTTACAGTGCCACCGGCCTACCAACTGTGAGCAGGGATTTGAATTTGTGGAGCCATTCGTGACGATTCTTAAACTCTTCATCGCAGAAGCGTTTTACTCAATAACTACTGAACCGTACTCAAAAACAGACAAGCAACGCTAACAGAAAATAAATGTGTGCCATGTTTAGATGAAGCAACCAATGACCAGCAATACGATAATATCGATGTTGTATAGCGCAATAAGAAAGCTTTGTCGGACCGACTATGAGCTAAGTGCAAAATAACGTTTAAGTTGCGCTGCCATTTAATTTATAAGAAACACATATAGTTGTTATCCAACATCACTAATGAGTACATTTAAGAACAGCTATTAACTATTTGATTATATGAAGTGGTCAAATCCTATGCTGTTTTCCAATGCTATTGCAAGCGTCTGTTTAAGAAAGCCATGGTGCACAATTATGACCTCTTCTGTAACTATTTAAAGACAGGAACATAGTTCCGCCTTTAGTTCTTGTGTCGTACTATGGATAGGTAACTGGAACTTCACTAACGTGGCATAAAGCTTATCCTGTTGTCATAGTCTCCTGGTAGAAGGGTGATAAGACATCCAGAATTACCGAGTTATTTTGATTCTGAAAGCATATCATTTTGACTGCTGAGTTAGCTTGTTCCCGTGGCGTGGTGGTTTACCGCGTCGCCTTTTGTCCCACAGATTGTGAGTTGGATATCATGGTGTGAAAACCTGTCAGGTTCCTGTTGACTCGAATGATCACGTTAAATAGCTGTCCAATCTCGAAAAAAGGGAATCATCCTGGTAGCTCAATAGTACCATGATGGACTTTCGCCTAAGCAGCATGGGTTTCACAGTCCGGTCAGGGTAACGGGTTTTTGCCAAGTGGGGGCTGGCTCTTAACCCAGCATCACACTCATCCTTATCCATTAACGCCGCAATATCACATCGTTGTTGAAAATGACGTAAAACTCCAATATTACCATTACCGCTTCCATTGGATTGTTAAGCAACGTCTATGTATGTTTATAAATGCATACCTTATAATTATATGAACAAAAACATACAATGTGCACTTAATCATAATGCCTCCCACAAGTGACAAAATCGGCTGTGAAGAGGATGGATGTCAATGGATCGTGGTTTTTATGAATCACCCTTGTTGATGTAATCCTTCCCCGTCAAACGGTCATTTTGTTTGATATCTGGGTTGTCCCTTAAAATTGGCATTCACATATTTCAGAGTGAATTTCAACACCAGGTTTTCGATTGAGCAGATGCACAAAAGAAATTGGATGCTTGGATTATGGAAAGAGCTTTCAAAACAGTTTTATATGCATCATCTTCAGTTAGTGTCCCATAGAATAGAGTCTTAGAGCTAGTTAAAGCCTTCATTCGATTCTTCTCACTTGCTCATACCATCTGTTGAGCAATCAACCTCTGTAGCTGACACCGCAAAGAACACGCCAGCACCACCATGCCTGAAACTTCCGCTGTAGAGAAATACCTTGCGTAGAGATCGCGTGTGATTATACCGTCTTATCAGAAAGAGTGAGATATGTTGTCTATAACATCTGCATCATATCATCCCTACACTATTTTAATTTTAATTTATGTGGCGTTAATAGATATGTTCTGCTTTCTACAAAGGCGCGAAGAAGATGAAATCATAATACTATAATGTATACCTGATTATAAATATATTCAATGAAATCAGTGATAGTTGCTGATTATATGGAATGATTATAGTATATTAAAGCGACGCCTCCATTAGGTCCTCTGTATACGTTTTCAGCTTATTTGATTAGTTTATAAACATAATTCAGGTGCATAATTATGACACAGAGTGCGTATCATAGTTTCGGTACATTAATTCTTTGATTATCAATTAGAAATACAGGTGTGTGAGCAATTATATACAACGAGTTCCTTGTACCGGATTTGCGTACATATTATAGTGGAAGACCCTGAATTCATTGACTACCTTAACAGCCATACATTCATGTTATTCAGTACCAATTACAATTGCAGCTGTATCGAGTTCATTAACATATTGCTACAGCCAGCCTCACATCAGCCTCTGCTACCAAGGTCACTAAATCGTTGTTTAGTGGGATCAGCTGGCCATCATTACATGTCAGGAAATCCATTAACGAAATGGCCTTGGTGTCAAAGCTGCCATCAGTTAATCCTGTCTACACTGTGTAGATATGGATCCTTGCGCCAAATTGAAGTATATAAATAATAAAGATAAGATACACCAGCCGAGGACATGTGTATGGATGAAGTAGGTTGATATCAGAGGTACTGTCAAAACTAACATTAATATGATGAAATAAGTAGATCACCCTACATCTATTTCTAATATCTTAACTCAATCGGGTTATAGCTATCTTGATAACACACATTACAACTGACCCATTTATGAGTTGATTACAGACAAACGGACTAATAACTAATGGTTATGGTTTTGTAGATTGTAGGTTCTCATAAATATTTAGATAATGTCCAGGTTGGCATGTTGATGACCAAGACGAAGACAGCTCCAAATTATGGTGATTGAACATCAAAACGATTCAGCAGAGATCTCAAGTCTTTTACCGAAGACAAAAACTGCAGATTTTACAGAACATCCTACCGGCATTTATTCCGGAATGATATACTACACCACAGAGAATGATGTGTATAATCCCTGCATAAGCAAGAAATGTGGTGTTTAACGCACATAATTCAGGAGCTGTTTCTTGGGTGAAATATAACAGTACGTTATTAACACCACCTCTATAATTGTGATATACTAGCCGACAGTCGATGGAAGGCACAATGGCCAGAATTGTCCAATGCAAGTTGTTAAGGATGACGCGGTCATTCATGGCGTCTTTCGGATTTGCAGTTGCATGGGATCAAGCTCAGTTTTTGAAAATAAATGTAAAAATAAAGTGACTATAAATGTAAACACCGTACAAGGCATAGTCCTGGATTTACTATGAATGCTTGGCTGAAGTGTGTGCACTTCACGCATGTTTGGTGATGCAATCTCTGTATAATAGCCGTAACATGCAACTTTATACGTTATAAGTATCTTCTGTACATTATAATGTTCGATGGCATGGCGCAAGTAAGGTTACCTGCTTACATTTGCATCATAACGCACCCACATAGTCGCTCTGCCATGGCATGAGGTGGGAGGCGCTAGCAACGTGTGCCAAGACGAGCGCACTATATGGATTGCAAATTGCTTCAAGCAAAACATAACCAGTATTGACTCGTATGTCAGCTTCTGTGGCCTTGAGAATTTGAAGCAGCTGACTACATTCTTGTATAACATAAATAAACCTAGTTTAGCATAGCAAACTGCACACCCTTGCGTATAAGAGGGGAATCTACTATAGAAGCAGGGCCTGTTAGCCACTAGCGAAAGCCGACGAGCGAATCTCGCCATTGTCAATATGGCCCCAGTTTATCATCCCTGACACCGATTGAATACCGATTGCCTATTGTCTAAATGATGCTGCCTCATTGTATTACACGCTCAAAAATAGAAGCCATAAGCAGCCAGAATTAATTACATTTTGGCAGGATGTATACTTTTGTTCGTGGCGTTCTGTTATAAGCTCGTTAAAATGCACAATAGAAGATTCCTCATGAGAGTTGCTTATGTGGAGCAATGTTTAAATGCCTTGGTAGCTTGGATGCGAAGACCAACATGCTCACAACTATGCAAGCTCGCAGACTTTTGGAGATATATATTACATGCATGTTTCACTATCACATCGATATTGAACCGTATCTAAGGAAATGGACTGGGCTTTGTTCCATTTTAGGTCAGAAGAACAATTAACCATTGCTATATCGACGATTTCGCAGGACCATTCCTTCCCGACAGCAGAACCGGTGATTTGAGGATGTGGTCAAGTCTTGAGTTTCACTCGTATCAGACGCTTTTTTGTTGGATTTACAGCTAGAAATTGGTAAGATGCACATTATGTGACAGCACGATTATACTTGGAAGTGTAAAATCTTAATCTTGCATTTATCGTTGTTCATTCACTTGTTATTGTCGATGGGTTGGTAAGGATCACGTGGACGGCCCTGACCGCAACCTTGTGCACACAATTGTTATAGATATCAAATTAAAAACACAATTCCGAAAAATGTTTTTCACACGGTGGGTAATTTTCCCGCACAACAGCCCGTTTCGATTTTGCCCAATATCGCATTCATGGTTACATTTGTATAATTGGCGCAAAAGATGGCAGCAGGATAATAAAGAGCGATAAACAACGAAAAATGTTATTGTAATTATGTTGCAGTAGTCTTTCTGTGACAGACCCCTCTACAGTTCTTGGTCAGTTCCTGTGGCCAGTTATGCATATTAGATAGCTAGACTATATTGGTGACTGATTTAGAAATTTGAGCGAAATGGTGTCGGAATCTGGCACCCACCTACTTACTTGGAGAGATGTTAAGGTCATGACAGGTCGTGGCAATATTAAGTTTGTTCATTCCCGTTTCCACATTGTTTCGGTTGTTCTCTTCAAGCACAAGTCAACAACACTACTCAGGTATTTGTACGGTACGTTTGTTCCCTGATTAATTTTATATTGTGCTTGTTAGTGGGTATTGCCACCAGATACACACAGCGCTATGCATACTGAAATATACATAATGCCTGCCACAACGTATATAACTGTCAACCTTATTGGAGCGGAGTTTAATACTGACACTAAAATTAGTGGCGAATTACTTCACGTATCATAATGCCCCTTGCAGAATTAGAATAAAGAAGAATGGAATTTGACAGAAAATATACAATTGATCGTCAATTATAACCATCACCCGAAAACAGCACGTAGACGAATTGTGCAATTGAGAGCAATTTCTCATTCAGTCAAGCAGTCCTGCATGAGAAGAGCGTAGCTGAGTAAAACAAGAACCTCACTTGATCATGCCCTGTACATCATTCCGATCCGAGCGCTCTTTTATGGCATGTAAATACCTTTCATTATCAGGTGTCATATTGTCAATTCTCGCATCTCTTAAACATATCATGAGCTTATGGTCAATGATTTCGAGTTTCATTAGACATTGTTGTCATTGACAATTCCTATCCATGTACCTCAGGCGTTATCAATAACCCATTAGTAAGGAATTGTGCATTTATGTGAATATATCATAGCCATTTTGCTGTTGCGATATGTGCAACTGGAGTAAAAAGAGTATCTATCTGTAGAGTATTTAGAGCATTTATCCTCCTGGTGAAAAACCCATTATACCATAGTGCATGTAAAGACTCTAGACGGTACTTACATAGGTAAACGACCTATGAAACAAGTATTGTTGTAAATCGTAAATTTTTACTATGTCTTATCATTCATTCATATCATGAATAAATATATCGTTCTGCAGACACGTGATCTCCGTCTATGAGATTTTTAGCATATCTATCTTTCGTCTATACTAGTTGTTTCTAGTATCTTTGTTTGACGAGTAATGTTGTTTGCATTTATGATTTTTTTTAATAAACAAGGGTTTAAGCATATGTCTCGAATATTACGAATTGGAGTGTCCATTGTCAATGAATTGCTCTTTCCTATAAATACATACTTGTGTTGAGAAATCATATGTTCTGCTTATTGTATGTGGAGTAGAAAAGGCTAGTACTTGCTTGTAAGAGGGGGGTATGGAGGGGGGGGGGGTAGTGTTTTAAATACCCCGATTTACCAAATACCTCAATAGTTTTACCAGTAAGATCTGAAAACACTCACAAGTAATACGTTTTGATTTGCTACGCTAACAGCAACTCGTATGAAAACACGTCAGAAAGTTTGTGTCTGCCAAGCTTTTAATGGGTTTCACCCGACAACCGAATTACCGCTTTCCGATTTCCCTTAGAAATCCTTTAGGTATTGATTATTCATAACTAATAATACAAACGTATGTTTATTAATTATTCTGCTTTCGGGTGACATCAACAAAATTCACACCTATGATTTTGTTTGCAAATGCATTGTAGGCACTGAAAAAAGATATTGATTCCACAGCGATGTCAACAAAATGGTCCTCCGGTTAACCGAACAATAGTTAGCGTTGACGACTTTTCTGGGGTTGACGGCTCGATTTTCTTAGATTAAAATAAACATCCAGCATTCCGTTAACCTTCGCTGCCCCAGTTTATCGATAAACGTTATTTTCATTCTAAAATCAACCACAGTATCGCCCATGTAAATAACGCATGTCCTATCTTATACCGAGCCTTCCATTAACGGCATTCCCAGGTAAAAGGACAAACAGCTTTGGTTATTGAGATAAACGGTTCATGTTAACGTTCTCAATTGCAATTTGAATGCGAATTTGTATGACACATTGAAATTGAAATGCTGATCTCTGCGGGATCTGCATAGTGAGCATTCCAGGAAGAGAATCACCGGCATCTATTAATGCAGCAGATCTGTGCATCAATCAGCTTGAAACTGGGATAAACCCTTTTTATGAGTGTGCAGTCCTCTCTATACAATTGATCTGATAAGCATGCATGCATTACAGCAGGATTGCGATAACGCATTCAGGAATGAGGATGAAGATGGATGTGACCCGTCGTTGTTGTGAAGGGTAAATCGATTTCTTTAGGATTAGCTGATCGCATTGATGTTCCACTTTGATGATTATTATGTAGTCAATAAGCTCATCTCGGCTTTTAAATAAAGATATACCCCATGCATAGTAAATTATAGCCAAGTGAAGCAGCGAATATACTTGAGTTTTTTATGATGTCAATTACTGTCTGAGCAATCATCGTTGTGATATATACAAATCAGGACAAATTAGCTGGTGTTGTCTATAGGTGCAGACTGTATGGTATGTTTCATGATATGTTTGAGGCTATAAACATAGGCTAGTTAGTACGTTAAGCGTGCTTGTATAATGATTTGTCATTCATAGAATCTCAAACCCTCTATCGTAAACCTGCGTGAATTGGAAATTGGCGTTGTCTTCTGTGTCTATATTCGTTGTACGTGATAGTATCAGATAATAAGACCCTAGCCTCTACAGCCGTTAGCTCTGTCTATGACTTGTGATTGAATGGAAACCTTTACCCTTGCACACTTACTCATGCATTGCTAGGGACTTTATTAAATAGAGATTATCGCATGGTGTACGCAGCCATTATATCTACAACACGAGCAATGCGTCACAATGAATAATGGAATAATGGAAGAGTCGAGAGAACGAACAACTGATCTAGATGTGGGGAGCACAACTCGGTATGCTGATCAGCCTGACTTAATAGCCATGCTTTGAATGCCTATACATCGCACGTGCAATCCATCGTTGCTGACATAAGACGATCAAACTATTCATCTTCGAGGTGTTCTGCTTCATAATTCATTGTGAAGTGACAAAACTACTACCTTCTTTAGGGGTTATATTCCTACAGTGCCTTATCACATGCAATAAATCGTTCCACACATTTTGGGAAAAAAATTGCTAAGTTTGTATTCATTATTGATACAGCAGCCGATGGCACATGCTGGTAGTGGCTTGTTCGACTCCTGATTTAGTTGATTCTCATTCATTCCTATTAGCCTTCTGGGTATTAACGTGGCCCACGAAACTGATAGTTTTGACAAACATGTTCAATCACAGGATACGGTTAATTATTATGCATTCATAACAGTTATCTAAATCAATGACACACTGTGGGGCCGATTTAGTGCAGTTTTACGCTAGAATAAATTCACCTCATTAAGATTGAGCATATATCGTGATGGGAATATTGTTTAGCGTTAGTATTCATTAGTTACGATGTCAAACAAATCATTCCAAGCCTGACGGATTTTGTTCTTAAACATTTCCCTACGACAGCACCAGACTTGAAACAACCGATGAATGTATAATAATGCCATGAGACTGTCCCTCGGGGTATAGTTCATACTCTGAAATGAGCTGTTAGTCATTGCATATTATTGGACATCACATATACACTAAATTTAAGGTCGCCATCTTGTCTGGCAACATTCATTAATAAAGACAAAACCATGTTATAAGTCCTTGGATTGCGGACCACGTTAATTTGCACAATATTGCAATATCATCGATTACAATACAAGATGTAAAACATGCGATGTGACATCACGGAAAATCATACAGCGCAATTAACAGCGCTTTGTTTAGTGGTAAACCGAGTGCAGATATCGGTGTGCCAGTTACAAAGCCTTTCCATCCATAATTTATGTCCGTGATATTACTAACACATTTAAAGGTTGATGTCACCCCCTTCTCTGTTCAGTAGTGCATCCGTAACTTCAGTTTGTTATGACCAAACATCATCATTACATGGCGAGAAAAAACCACAAACACAATTATCGTCTTATCTCTGTTCTCAACAGCCAGCATCTAAACTATATGCCATGACCTGTTAACTAGCTACCTGTCCAGGTATAAATTTATAGCCATAAAATCTTTCATGTTCTAACATGAAACTTGTTTTACTCTTTGTGGATGTGACAGTCAATTACACCGGGCAAGCACTACCTTTTCTTCCATATAAATTTCATGTTTGGAAGATGAGATGTAGTGCTGTAAATAATGGTGTAATGTCCAACATTTGCCTCCATGATGCTACATATTACGACCGGTATTGGCATGGCAGGGGATATAGCTCTATTCTTTGCAACCCGGACACAGTTGCCAGTCCGCGTCATTAAGAAACGTATAACACACGACAACCTAAGACCTTTCGCAACACGAATACGTGTGTAAAAACCACGCGTTTCTTTTTGTGCCTAATGTATAATTACCAACTTACATACACATGCACGCACACACGCACACACACACGCACGCACAGAGAAAAAAACACACACACACACACACATATATACACATATATATATATATATATATATATATATATATATATATATATATATATATATGTATATGTGTGTGTGTATATATGTTATATATATATATATATATATATATATATATATATATATGTGTGTGTGCGTGTTTACACACATCAATATATATATATATATATATATATATATATATATGTATATATATCAATATAGATATATAGATATATGTATTTTTATATAGATATATTATATATATATTTTGTATATATATGTATATATATATGAATATATATATATAAATATATAGATATATATTTATATATGTATATATATATATACATCTATATATATATATATATATATATATATATATATATATATATATATGCAGATAAAAAGTATATATATATATATATATATATATATATATATATATATATATATATATATATATATATATATATATATATATATATATCTATACTTTTTATCTGCATTCTACGCCAGCTAGGTACGCCTAGATTGTGCCCCCATGGAACGTTTGAAACAATTCTATTTCACTGAAATGCCTCTACATTTACTACACATAGACGACAATTATACGAGAGTAGATTACAGCAGTTGCATGTGGCGAATTTTTACTTCGCCAATAAAGGGAGTAGCAATTTAACAGAGGAAATCACACTCGGTTGCAATATGGCAATATGCCTGACGTGATTAATGACAAGGAAAGCCCTTATAGAATCTCAATGTTATGATTGAAATACAAAGTTACTCGTGTGCAGCCCACTGGATAAATCCTTAACATGCTGTAAATTGAAAAAGGAAAGCTCTAAGAGACAAATAACATTTAGACAAACGGTGTTAAGATTGGCATAATTGTTATGGTGCTGATAGTCGACTGATTGAACGAATCTTATTTGCGTTAAAACACAAGTTTGGTAACTTTTGCATCACGACGCATATGATACCCCGATAACTGATAATATGCGAAACTGACGGATAATTCGAAACAATGCAACGGTGATCAAATAGCAATTACAGGCAGGATCGAAGCATGTTTAATTACATACCACATGATTCTAAGAACCAAACAACTATAACCTCTGCAACTTATCAGTGCGGTACGATTTTAGTTCCATGATTTGTGAAAGACAATAGTGTTACAAAAGTTTTACAAAAGTGCTTAATGCAACACTGCAATATAATTGCTTTATCGTGACCCCGATAGCTAACAACCCAGACTTCAAACTATGAAATTGATTCAGTCAGTGTATGTGCATATCAACGTGAACTTGCGCTGAGCAAATATGACAACATCAGTAATCGTATTGAGTGATTTTGGCCGATGGCAGCAATAGAGCGTAAAACGAGACACCTGAGAATGTCATTGATAAATATATGGCTTGCGGACATATTACTCTGATTACCCGAAACGATCGGAAAGTGCCACCCCTTAGCTAGTTATCCTGACTGGATAATTCAGTGGGAAATTGCTTCAGTCTGTTGCTGTGAAATGGTACGTGGGCAATTGAGGGAATTACTAAGCCGCTGCCATCGACAGTAATATTCTGTTGGAAGCAAGCCGTGGTTGATCACCACCAGTGGAGCGATCGTCTGGTGCAGTTTAATGCAATTTTTATGAACTGTAATATTACCTCTGTCGTTTTAAAACAGGAAAGGAAGGTCAGGTGCTAACAGTTGAGTTGATATAAAATGCTCCGAAGACTTCGGCGCCTTTTTCGGAAGGTCGTATTGGCATTAGAAGCTGTTATCAGTGTATCATATTTATTTCTTGTTTTATGGCTATCAAGGCTTGTCAGATTGTGCCATGGCTCCTCTTCCAAGATTGGTGTCAGCCATCATTTTGTCAACCTCAGCAGCTGCTGGCATGCCTGTGAATTCTGATTTACCTACACCAGGACCAAAACTCATTACAATTGTGAAAAGCTGTAGAAAGTTTGTAAAGTTATAAAATCAATATTGCGAATCCTATTGTTACCTCAATTGTGAACGTACATAAGCTCTGAGGCTGCATACAATGCAAAACAGTAGTCATTAGCGTCCTGCATAGTTCTATAAGAACTCCTAGACAGACCACCATATTCCGTCAAATGAATAAAGTTGGCATAATGATAGGACATTGTGGCATATACGATTATCAGTTGGCAAGATTGATTTAACGAGCGATAATACATATTTCATTTGCAATGGTGTTGCCCTATTAAGGCCTTTATAATGATCTGGATGCATTGTGGATACATTTAGCATAGCTTCTTTTGCACGCTGTACATTTGTGTGACAATCCGTTACACATCGTGCAACGTTGTGTAAAATTGACCAGAGTGACTAGTCAATGAGCAATTCTTTAATGCTAGTTTTCTACTGTGCCCTACAACATTCTTACAGAGTCATGAATCAGAAAATCAAACTAGGCCAACCTGCGCCAAACTAATTAAATATCCTTAATCAATGTAGCTTAAGCCAGCATGCTTGACCTACATGCAACGATGTCTTTATGTCAAATAATGTACTACATTAACTTGCAATTAATGCTACGTTACACTATGTTCCCGGTGGCCACGGCAGCCCCGTTTCAGACCACCGTGGAGAAAACGGGATTAACGTGAGACAGCGCTGGTGAACGAGATTTGCAAACGTGACAGACCGTTATTGCCGTGCATGCCGGGCCAGAATTTTAAACTGCCAAAAAATTGGCCACGGCAGCCACGGTGTGGATGAGAAACGTGGTAGGTCGTAGTAAAACGGGGTTAACGCAATGACACGTGACAGTACGTAATAGGCCGTTACACAACTTATAAATCGTCCGTAGGGGGGCGGGAATCATATGTAATTGTGAAAAGCGTTGATATCTTCATTGCGGAACTCCGTGGTGAGAATGGTTGCGTAGTGGCCTTGCTGCTGTCTTCTATCTTCCGTTAACCATGCACGAACCCACTGGGATCTTGGCCTTCTCCGCCTTCTTGGCCTTCGCCCTGCCTTGTGCACTGTTTGCATCTCTTGCTTGCCTTCTGGCTGACACAAAGACTTAATAACCGCAGCAAACAAACAAGAAAACACAAAATCTTCTTCATCTTGGGAATTCATGTTTACTTGTCGAAGTATTCTGATAAAGTGATTGCTGTTGCTTGGGGGATTTTCTTTATACCGTGGACACAAACGTAATCCAAAGCTCTGCGGTGTTCGCGTTCGATGCATAGGAGGCCTTGACAAAACGTGGAAAACGCATCAGACCTGGATGAAGACGTGAACAACGTGAGGGATCCCACTAGAACGTATCGGACCAGGACGCAACGTACATGCATCCCTGGTAGACCGCGCCCGGACCTTAGTGCGCCTTGGACGAACCACTTTTTCGCCCCTACGGCTTGTCACGGTTACCTTGATAAAACGTGAGGAAACTTTGCACAACCTAACAAAACTTGTTTATGGAGACAAAAATGGCCAAAATCCCACGGCGCAATACGTTTCGGTCAAACGGTGCTGCCGTGGCCACCGGGAACATAGTGTAAACGTAGCATAACATATCACCTTTTAACTGTTTCGTCTAGTACATTTATGTCAAATGCAATTAGGTTTGTGTACAGCATTTGCCGTAATGTATGTAATAAGCTCATGCTTTAGTGATCCCACGTTATTGTTTGATTGTATGACATGCTTTAATGATCCGTCCTCGTGATTTAGTTTTACAGCATGCATCAATGAACCGTCTTTAGTTAGGAAAAGTACAATTATCTAATCAAAATGCTATTTTAAGCTAATTATAGCCTTATAATTAGTTAGCTGAAAGAAATTAAGGCCTCTCTGTAGTACTCATGTGTGATTTCTTTGTGATTGTCAAAGTCGATCGTTATATTTTGGTTTTACCTCCAATTCACAATATTTGGCCATAATGAGCTCGATATCTAACAGCGTAACTCCCCATGTAATGTGCCGAGTGGTACATAGTCCCATCACAAGACAGCCCAGGAATATCGTTTGCACATACATATGCTTTTCCGCTACTGTTGTTATTTTATACATACAGCTCCTCGTTACCAACCAGCCATACATCAATCACGAGACAGACTGGAAACTCAATGGGAAATTGCTTTTGTCCCTTGCTGTGAAGTGACACCCAGGCAATTAAGTAGATTGCTCTGTAGCTGTCACGCATAGCAGATTTCTGCTAGTGTTTTGAACTGCATGTCAGGCATCTTTGAAAATTATCCAAATGACTATTATAATTTGATCAATACAAAGAAGTAGTTTTTTCAAAAACTAAATGAAACGGCATTATTCTAATTAACCATCACATATATCATTTATATAGATAGACACTTTTATTTAAATATAAATATATATACACTGTACAATTATCAATAACGACATCGAATGTCGCGGACAGTATCGATTTTGCACCTGCATTAATTTTTTGTTTCAATGATGGTTCAGATAATAATATTAAAACATATATTAGACGGGTAATGGCATCGTAAACAAATGTGTATCTCCTGGACAGGATGGTTGGAAATATGAACGACTATAGTGTTCACGAAACGTCAACGCCATTATAGTTTTTTTCTTATTGTATATATATATATATATATATATATATATATATATATATATATATATATATATATATATATATATATATATATATATATAGATATATATATATATATATATATATATATATATATATATATATATATATATATATATATATATATATATATATATATATATATATATATATATATATATATATATATATATATATATATATATATATACACGATTTGTAGCAGCAATCCAAATGCTCACTGATTAAGCTATTTGGGGGTTCATGTCAAGTCATAGCCAATTGATAAGTTGAATCTCGGTCGGCCTTTAATTGTATGCAATGAAAACACACAACGTGTTATTTGGGTGCAACTGCATCGTACAATGAGTGTCTTGTGGCATCTGTAATGTTGAATAGATTTTCAAGTTTCGGCGATATGTGAATTAATGGTTTGACAGAGACCGGTTCGTTTCTTCCTTTATAGGTCAGCTTGTCGGATTTATATGGCATACACAGAACCGATCTAGTAGCGCAGATACCATATTGAAAACGTTTAACAAATGATAAATCTTGTTTCGTCGCTGTTGGCCATATAACAATATGTTTTGTTAAGTAATCATTCACAGGTCATCATATATCGGCTAAAACTTTCGTAATATATTTTCCTAACATAATAAATTGCTGCAAGTCACCAATGTGCTTTGTGCTTGGTTTATTGTAATACTGCAAGGATGAGCGAATACTGACATTTACCCAACAGATGTTGCCCGCTATTAACAATACCACGAATGGTCGAGTTGCAACCCTTTTTATAAATATGTACATCATGCCTCCACAACAAAAAGATTTAAATTAATGAATATAATGCTTGGTTTCTAAAATGATGAAGTGGGCATATGTATATGCATGTAAAAGAGGGAATTGAACAGAAGGAATGACAGTCTAAAGCAGGTATCGTATAGTGCTAATGGCTTGGTTAATAAGTGTCAAGCAATTGTATACAGGATACAGTGTTAGGCAGGTAAATACAGGGAAAATGTCGTTGTACACAAATGATACGACAGTGTCAAACACTTATAAAGCAGAGAGGGGATGACGGTGTTAAATGGAAATGATATTGTAGCTGCTGAGTTTGTGTCGGGATATTCCTGTGATATAAGAGCTTCTAAGCGGCTTGGAATAAACACTGTCCAAACAAACGTACACTAAGATTCAGATTCAGCTTTCTAATCAAGATGAAGAAAGAGGAAGTCAACCATCATGTCCCGGACTGATGCTTATTGAACAGGTCTAAGAACAAATCGATTAACGTCAAAAGGCCATGCATCCAAGCTGCTGTGAAGATCGTGTTTCCAGTGAGTAATGATCAATGAATGCTTCATCATCACCAAAACATGCCATAAATAACATCTTTCCAAGTGAGCAATCTTGCATTTCTTTAGTTATTTGAGATGTTGGAATAAAGATGTTTTGCGCCTTTGTAAACCTATTTCACACGAAACAGTCTGAATGCTAGCACATACAGCTAGTCGATTTAGTTAAACACGCTTCTGATTGACAACAATTGCATTGGAATCGTTGCAACGTTCATTTGTTGTTCGCCACAGTGCTGCAAATGTTTACATGTTTCGTAGTCTTAACGCATTTCACCCGCCAAAACATTAGTTTCGCGATCTTAACTTCTGTGCGTCGACTGAAGCACAACCATTCGCTTGCATCTCCTAATTGCTTGTACTTCATGTGGGTTCCATAGCAACGGACTAATGCGATCAACATCTAGGCCTGGAATCGGCTGTTTTTGCTGCAGACAATCGCTTGCTGTGGCAATTAGAGGTTAGTCCTGGCTGTTTGACGATATCAGCAACAGTGACTTTTACGCAATGATATTTGTAGCTAAAATGGCTACATGTTGCATAGTCCTATTATCCAACTTTCCCGTAGGAAAGACACATATAACATCATATGGAAATTTGTTGCAACTTGGGAGAGGCTAATAGTAAGCGGTTGTGTCAAATCAACATCACGATAAATAATAACGTCCGTCGCTTATTGTATGCTTGTTTGTCACACATGCATTGAATGACTAACGTAAAATAAGTCAAAACTCTCTACGAGCCAACAACAAAGCTGGTCAATATGCTGATGCAATGCAAATATATTCAAATAGACCGCAGTCTTCTAAGCATAAAACGTGTTGAACAGATTACCTTAGAAAAATTAAAGTCATCTCATGAAGAAAGATATCACCTATCAAAGCCAATGATGCCCGCTGTCCATACATTAATTAGCAAGTATATTAGCAAGGCGAGAATATGAAAAACAATTAAAGCAACAACTTCTAATAGTATAACAGTGCATCGTTGCGCATCTTTCTTCTGTAATCATTCCGAAAAAATAGCCGCGCAGCCATATTGTGTTGTGTAACGAGGGTCAATACCTGGATTCTACAGCTTTATTATGTCTTCCAACGATAGTTGGAAGACATATTGGTTTAGCCAGTATTTTTTTTTTTTTTTTTTTTTTTTTTTTCTCCAGTCAAGGTTTTTCGGGCTATTCTCCGGAACGGTTAAACATATCAACATGAAATTTTGGGGAATGATAGATCAAGTTGAGACACAACTGGCGATCCAATTTGACGCGCATGCGCAGTGTTGGAGGCTTATGGGATCGATTTTTCGTCGATTTTTCCCCCCATTTTCTGTAACTATCTCCTCCATAATTACTGCAGTTACGAACATATGAGTTATATGGTTGTAACAAGCAATTATCGTAGCATGGAATAGGCGAAAAAAATACTTGTTTTTACCTTTTGTACTTTGTATAATGACATATATTTTAGAGTACCTATCGCGATTTTTGCTACGAGTTCTCTCCTCGCTGATATCTCTGAAACGGCTGTATTTACGGACATGAAATTTTGTCAGTATTTAGAACTTGGCCTCGTGATAATGATTGTAACAGTATTTTTAGCATTCACAGTAACAAAAAACAGTAAAAAGGACGATTAGTTTCAAGGTTTTCTACTGCAGCAGCTTAGTGGCAGGCTAACAGCAGTTCGTGTTTAAGTAGGCCAAATCTTACGTAATCGACCAAAGGCCTTGGCTGGGTTTGCATTGACTTGGGTAGGGGGTCATGTCAAAACAGGCCAAACCTTACGTAATCAATCAGCGGCAGCATTCATCGCTTTCGCGGTGTATTGACTTGGTTTAGGGGTCATGTCAAAACATCTAAGCGGCAGCAGCTTGTGATCTTATAATAGTGCGCGTTACCAGCTATTATCGGTCCGTGTATATACTGTCTTTATGTCTCAGCGACAGTGTGCACTGGATGTCCCGGTGCAATCAAAGCGGGTATATATACGCAAACACGCATACACGCATATATATATATATATATATATATATATATATATATATATATATATATATATATATATATATATATATATATATATATATATATATATATATATATATATATATATATATATATATATATATATATATATATATATGTATGTATGTATACACACGGTTTCCGATGCCAAGCTTCCGAGCGCCGAGCAGCAGCTATCTATGAATATCATATATATGTGAATATTTATAAGTGTGTGTGTGTTATATACGTATATATATATATATATATATATGTAAATATATATATATATATATATATATATATATATATATATATATAAATATATATATATATATATATACATATATATTGTTTTATGGTATATTGTTGGTACCGTATTGCTGGTCGTCCAGGCTTGTCGTTGGAAGACATGCCGTTGGCGCATGTGCCAACTCTAAGTAGGCCAAACCTATAAGTGTGTGTGTGTTTTTATATACGTATATAGATATAATTATATATATGGAGGTATATATAGAGATAGAGCAGCTATCATATAGAGGGACATATATAGATAGGCACATATAGGGAAAGATATACATATAGAGACATATATAGAGATAGACATAGAGAGATATACATAGATATAGAGATATACATATATATAAGAGACATATACATAAATATACATATATAAAGAGATATATAAATAAAGAAAATATATATATAGAGATATAGAGAGAGATATAGTATATATACATATAGATATATATCATATATATATATACATATAGATATATATAGATATATAGATATATATATAGATATATATATATATATATATATATATATATATATATATATATATATATATATATATATATATATATATATATATATATATATATATATATATATATATATATATATATATATATATATATATATATATATATATATATATTTTTTTGTTATATTGTGTACCGTATTGCTGGTCGTCCAGGCTTGCCGTTGGAAGACATACCGTTGGCGCGTATTGCTGGTGCCAACTGCCAAAGAAGGCGCTTGTGCCAACTCAACTACGTCCTAATACGTAATCGACCAGTAACGTGGGTGTGTGTGTGTTTGTGTGCATCGAAACATATTCGTATTTAGCAACTAAGCTATGTACGACTTCAATTGAGTAAATTACTCTAAACTGGTCACTGCTACGGAGCACGTCGTCCTCAAAGGATCTTTTACATCCCTTTTCAAAGATGTGACCACCATTTGTACGTGATCATCCGAGTCACGAGTCAGGTTGTTACACCTTGGAGTCGAACCCACAGCCTGTGGATCAAAAGGCAAAGCAGTAAACCACCAAGCCACTGAGACCGGTTTAGTGCCATTCCCTCGGCTTTTTATTGACTTGGTTAAGGGGTCATGTCAAAACATCTGCTAAGGGGTCATATCAAAACATCTAAGGGGCTGCAGCTTGTGACATCTATCGAAAAATAGTGCGCGTTACCAACTCCCCTCGCTGACATCTATCGTAAACGTGTGCTGCGCATAGGGTTTCTTATCAAGGCGCAATCACAGACCCGATTGCTTGCCATTGGAAGACTTGCCGATGGCGTGCCTGCCGAATCTAGTTATGTCTTCCAACGATAGTTGGAACACATATTGGTTTAGCCAGAATTTTTTTTTTTTCTCCAGTCAAGGTTTTTCGGGCGTTTCTCCGGAACGGCTGAACATATTAACATGAAATTTTGGGGATTGATAGTTCTAGTTGGGACACAACTGCCGATCAAGTTTGACGCGCATGCGCAGTGTTGGAGGCTTATGGGATCGATTTTTCGTCGATTTTTTTCCCCATTTTCTGTACCTATCTTCTCCATAACTACTTCAGTTACGAACATATGAATTATATGGTTGTAACAAGCAATTATCGTAGCATGGAATAGGCGAAAAAATACTTGTTTTCACCTTATGTACTTTGTATAATAACATGTATTTTAGAGTACCTATCGCGATTTTTGCTACGAGTTCTCTCCTCGCTGATATCTCCGAAATGGCTGTATTTACGCACATGAAATTTTGTCAGTATTTAGAACTTGGCCTCGTGATAATGATTGTAACAGTATTTTTAGCATTCACAGTAACAAAAAACAGTAAAAAGGACGATTAGTTTCAAAGTTTTCTACTGCAGCAGCTTAGCGGCAGGCTAACAGCAGGTGCTGTTTAAGTAGGCCAAACCTTACGTAATCGACCAGAGGCCTTGGCTGGGTTCGCATTGACTTGGGTAGGGGGTCATGTCAAAACAGGCTAAACATTACGTAATCGACCAGTGACATTTATCACTTTCGTAGGCTCAATATTGACTTGGCAAAAGGGTCATGTCAAAACATCTAAGTGGAAGCTTATAATAGTGCGCGTTACCAGCTCTTCTCGGTCCGTGTTTATACTGTCTTTATGTCACAGCGACAGTGTGCACTGGATGTCCCCGTGCAATCAAAGCGGGTATATATATATTTATATATATATATATACACAAACAAACACGCATACACGCACACACATATATATATATATATATACACACGGTTTCCGATGCCAAGCTTTCGAGCGCCGAGCCGCTATCTATCTAAAATAGCATATATATGTGTATATTTATAAGTGTGTGTGTGTTTATATATATATATATATATATATAGAGATATAGATATATATATATATATATATATATATATATAGAGATATATATAAATCTCTCGATATATATACATAACTGTATAGAGATATATCTATATATATATATATATATATATATTATATATATATATACACATATATGTATATATACATGTATACATATATATACATACATACATATGTATATATAGAGACATACATAGATATATACATATAGATATATATATACAGATATATAAATATACACATATATACATAGAGAGAAAATAAATATATATAAATATATATATATATATATGTATATATATGTATAGATATCTAGAGAGACGGTGTATATATACATATATATTTATACATACATATATATATATAAACATATAGATATAAATATACAGACACATATAGATAAATATCAAAAAAAGATAGAGGTATATAAATACATGGAAAATATACAGATAGATATAATATAGAGATATAGAGAGATATATCTCTCTAAAATATCTCTCTCCCTATCTCTCTCTCTATATATATTCTTATCTCTCTTTTTTTTTTTATATCTATCTATATATCTCTCTAGAGATATATATATATATATCTACATCTATACATATATATATATACCTATCTATATATATATCTGTATACATCTCTACATATATGCATATATATAGATACATATCTATATATATCTCTCCCTCTATATATATATATTCATATATTCACATATATATATATATATATATATTTATATATATACACATATATGTAAGTATATATATATATATATATATATGTATATATATATGTATATATATATATATATATATATATATATATATATATATATGTGTGTGTGTGTGTGTGTGTGTGTGTGTGTGTGTGTGTGTGTGTGTGTGTGTGTGTGTGTGTGTGTGTGTAGTGGCTGAGGCAGGAACGGACACTCATTTGCTAGAGAGTACTTGCTCAATCTTAGTGGTGAGAGGTCGCAGGGCTTTCATCTATAGTTCAGCAATGCGCCACCATTGTCGGTGCTGGTTCGAAAACAGGTATCAAATTTACAAGGCTCGGTGTTTCATTGTCAGAGAATGGGCCGAAAATGTCGTACAAAATAACAGCTGTGAAAACAGCGTAGGCGAACTTAGATTTTCTTACACTCAATGGGTCTCTAATCGCACGGTAACAACACAAGCGTTGTGCCGCTATTTAGGCTGGCACCCGTTGTCTCTGTCCTCTCAGCACTCGGTTAAGACAAACACACTCTTCTCATTGGGTTGGTTTATAAACATGACTGATGGGAGCTTTGTGAGCAGATGTTCGTGTCATCACCAGAGCTTTGTGATAACTTGTTGGCCGGAAGTGCGTCCGTGACTTTTTAGATTCACTGTTGGGATATGTATATAGTTGTAGACACAGTATACTTACTCTAAAGTTCATTACCATTTAATGCTAGATTTGTTATTTCATGAAGTTCGCTGAACATATTATTTCTCTTACTCGCACATTCTTTTAACCTCATAATACATATGGCATATGAATATCACTATGACTTATTTATACATAGTGCGCTTAATATGGGAACTTATTCTTGGAAAACACGCATTAAAAATTTCCCTGTGGCCTAATTTGTTCACTCTTGAGTACGTCCGCGTTTTACCATGACCCAATATGATAGCTACTTCTTACTTTATGTAGCGCTATCAGAATGAGGTGTGTATGTGTGCGTGGGATGTAGGCTGGGGAATTCGCATATCTTTCACTGGTTCATTTACCAATGAAGGCCATGCAAGAAAACAACGCAATATACCCAAGTTATTGTAAAATCTTGGATTTGAACGGAACAATGTTTCAATGAGAGAACGCAGCATAATAATGGCTTCAGTAACGCACGTCCACAATTAATAATTCTGACGCTTCCGGTTAAGGTAGTTATGTTGTTAAAGGTCATTAAATATTTCAGCTAGTGTGATGCATTAATGAGCGGATGGTAAGATAATGAAGGTGAATGTTAACAAGACTGAGTCTAGAGGCAAATTGGGGACTGTTAATATGACGGATATAATCTAATTGTAATTCTTACGCGTCAACTGACATGATATACGTGCAAAGTAACCTGCTCATTAATATTAGTATCATAGTTGCTTGGCATTTTAGTGCAACAATTTGTGACATTTGATATATACGTGCAAGATATTCGAATTCAAGGCCCACACCCATTCGTTACATTTAATTACACAACCATTGGCCTAGATTGGTCATACTTGATTTACCCGCTTCAGTTGGTTCATGTATCATTTGTAATTGCGGGAGGTGTTCCTGATGATTGTGATTTAGGCTCGGCATCTTGATGTTGATGGTAATGTTCAGACTATATTTTAGATACCATGCTTTATTAGCACCGTATTACTGTAATTTCTTGTCTCTGACGGTGATGGGTGAGATCGACCATATTCAAACTCCTTTAGTGCTTGAAATTTTATCAATTTGAAAAGCCATTAAATGTGTGAGGCTCAATTAAAAACGAATCGTTGACTATATTATATCTAAGTTGGTGATGCTGTATATTGATGTTACTTAGACACACGATTCATTAGAGGGCTTGCCCTGTGCCGATCATTGGGTATTCAACGTAAGATGTGTTGGTAATTCAAGAGACACACCCCCGTGCTCTTGTTTATGTGTTGTAAAATGCCGTCAAACATATAATTGCCAAACATAACCGTTCGCCATTCGCCGTAAATATATTGTTACTGGAAAAGTTCCGAAGAATCAAATCCATAATTTCTCATTGAAGCGTCGACGGATGCAAAAATTGACCCATTTTATGTGTAGTATAATATCCCTATCTACTGGTCATCGCCCGCACTTTTTTCTCAGCTATTTATTACCTTTTTGTACTAAGGGGCAATGGAACAAACTAAATCTTAATGGTGCAACAATATTTCTGGTGTATCATAAATGAAGACAATTGATTATGAAGATATATTCCTTGATGTTGCATCTAGAATTTCTAACTGATATATCAGTACTGAACATACACACTGTGCAGAACGCTACTGTAGCGAAATAAGCTAACCTTAAATAACTTAATTGTTGTTTCATAGTTGTTGTATGATATATCATGAAGTATGACTGAGGTGAATGAATGCAAATTATATTAGTGTAGGAAAACGTTTAATCAAGCGAAGGTATGAATAATGTGACGTCATTTCCACGAGCGCCACATTGATGCATTCTATTGTAGTGTAGTGTTATGAGTAATCGGACAATATTTGCGCCATGTACACAAGTGAATCTAGCACTTTATTGCATCTTTCCATCACGGAACATCTCCATACCGATCCGAAGTAGCTGGCGTAGTCGTCCCAATTGTGGTCCCCCAGGCCATTAATGCTTCATAGTTGGTGCGCTCATACATCGATATCAACATTAACTGACATTACCATATAGGGCAACTAGCTCAACATGGCTGTACAATGTGGAGTTGATTGGGTAAATGATGAAGGAGTGGAACTTACGCATGTTGGTTCGACGTGTAACTGATGCTTCGTTTTACAGTCGCTAACTTGCACCTAATACAAGATAAATAACCGTGATCCTTGGCAGTAATTGAGCGACTATCTTTTGATAACCAGCTTCACTCATTTACGCTTACAAGATATTGCTCAGCATCATTTCAGTAGAAAACCCAGTGTGTGCACTAACAGCTGCCTGTCATAGTGAATAACTGAGATGTATTTCCTGCCTGCTAAACTATGGTTGTTTCTTGAAGTTAGGAAAACTTTGGGGTGAAATTAAAACGAGGCTGTCACACTACTTTTTGCGAAACTGGCTGCTGCTCCCTTTGATCACCCAATATTAAAACTCAAGTCATCAGACGTACGATAACCTCAGCCTTTAACCTGAGCCAAAGGCGCATGCCTAACAGCAGGTCAATGTAACCCGACCGATTGGTTAGTGCCTACTTATACCTCTCTCAATTAACATTTGCCGCGCTAGCGAGCAAATATTTCATCACATGCTTACTTTGTTTTCCTGTTATACTCTTAACATTTACATTCAGTGTACACCAGGTGAGATGAATCTAGTATAATGCGTGCTTTTTGATACCACATGAGTGGAATTGGGAAGGGATAATTTAGTAAGGAGTATGGAACGATTCTTACTTCTACGGAAGGATAAAAGGGGTTGGAAACAGTGCGCCTGGTAGAATAGGGCAGGGAGGTTATAATAGTAATAACTAACGAACAATCCCATGTGTTTGTAGAAGATACAGAAAGGTTTGACAACTCCAACTGTTTCATGACAGCTCAGCATCTCTTCCACTACATTATCTTACTCTCTCATCTGCCATCATCGACACGCTTTATTACATCATTTATCCCAGTAGGTGAGTGCGAATAAGTGCCATATAACATAGCTGGCCATCATTGATTTGAGCGTCACGTCTATTATGAAGTTGAATATAAATCCAAATAATTATGGCTTGCACTTAATGGCCGGCCCCTGTTCAATACAGCACATGTATGGATATATAAACCCCGTCTAACCTTCGATTAAGAGACACTGGTTTGCTCATGATAACCGCTCACGTTCAGGCTTCAACTTGTGACAGCAACTGTTACCATGGATATAAATGCCATGAATATTTGTGTCGTTTAGAGGATGGTTTCATTGGAGGCCCCTAGGTGTGACGGTATGTATGTGTGAGGATCGCTCTGGTCGTGAGCTTCGGACGCAAATGGCGGATTGATTCGTGCCGGACTCGTTGGTGTTTTTGTTCAGGGCACTTTGATGTTGACTGTAGCAGTCCTGATTAGACGCTTGGATTCTAATATGACGGCGTAAACAGCCTCGTCACGTTTGTATCTTAATCATTATCGTCCGGCTGCCCTCAATACAACTTCACCGTCATCATATATCAATAACTAATCTAACGCAGGTGGGTAATTCCATTTCAAACGCCTCAGTAGTATAGATGTTAGCGGTACTGGCACACCTATCTCATATGATTATGGCACACCTATCTCATATGGGTGCAACCCAGAAAACACACATATACAGGGTGACTCACATGAGCCAGCGAACCGCTCGCACCTCCCCCCACCATATGAACCCAGCCCTTCCAGCCCCTCTGGTATAGGCCCACACCAGTAGTTAGTCACCATAGAGGTCATTGAGTGATAAATATCTGCGACCGTCGCTGTAAATTCCATTTTTCACCCTGTATAAACTGGGCAACCTTAGCGTCGTTCTTCTCGATAAAGTCGGGATCGGGACGAGCGGTTATCAATCTCATCGTAAAGAGCTTCCAACAGAAGAAAGCCCCCGTCGGCCTCTCTGTGATCCCACTCGGTCTTCCCAACCAAGGACCGTGATGCTCCTGTTCCAAGCCCGGGCAACTATTAAACCTCCCGTTCGCACTATAGTCGCCGTCTTCAAGCCCCTCCACCCCCGCCCACCCCCAAGCCACCGTCTCCTTATACTTCTTCTGATCCTTGTGATACACCTGGTTATACGTCTCAGCTCTCCCCAGGTCCTCAAAGGAGCACAACCTGAAAACGCAGTCGACAAACACCCCGATGGTTGCCACCGGACTGTGGTGCAACCCCAACAGAACCTGAGGCTTATACATATTCGGAATCACCCTCCCAGGACTCCTAGTGTAGGGGCACTTTATCTCGAGCAGCACAACCTCCTCAGGATGCCCCAGACAGACAGCATCCACTTCAGCCCGCCGGATCGGGAGCACACAAAAGCCATCCGGAGAGTAGGCCGTCGCGCCGCCATCAATATAGATATTATTTCCGTAGACCTTGGTGTCGTACACCTTCTCCAATACTGCAATTGTAACCTCCTCAAAAGTCGTACCCCAGAGGCAGGGTGCGCTAAAGCGAACACCCCCGTTGCTAGTTTTTTCTGTCAGCTTCTTGCTATAGCTGCTGAAGTAGTTTTGCCCTATGATAGAGGAGTAGTCACTTCCTCCAATGCAGCCCTTCCTCGTGGTCTCCCACTGGTCCGTATTTTGTTTGACTCCAGTATGATCGTTGCAGAATGATTTTATCGCCGCCTCCATTATATCTAGCAACCCCCACTCTTCAAATGGACTGTCCGGGTTATACCTTAGCAGGTCTAGGGGGCGATTCTGCCGCTTTCAAACATTTTGCTTTAATGTCACTTTTCATTTGACTATATTTCATGATCTCGACCGAAACGAGCTTAAACTCATCATCTGAGATATACCCATCTTCAAGCGCCGCCGATACAATGTCAGCAATGGTATTCAATTTGCTCTGAGCGAGAATGCGGATCTTGTCATGCTTTTATAACTTAATGGGCAGACGCCGACTGATGAATTTTCCAGCAATTACAAGTAGCCCACAAGCGGCTCCAGTAGCACCCAACACTGTGGCAATAGGAATGGCAACTACTGTAGACATTACACCTGCACCACTTGCGCCAAGACACATACCCACAGCAACTAAAGCAGTGTCTACAGCGTCCACTGAGTTTACTGCACATATATATTTTTTGTACATAGCACCATATTTTTCAATTTCTTTCTCAAGGTATTGCTTCTTAAGACTGATCTCATTCAGCCGATAGGAGTGCCACAGATCACATGGAGGAGGCTCCGGATTTAACGGTGCAGTCATTGGTTGTTGTTTCATACTGTCTTTGTATAGATAAGTCTATATATCAAGTTCAATTAGGAGTGAAGATACAGACCAAGTCGCCCCTCTGTTTTGTGTGGTTGTATAAAAGTTAATAACGTTGCCTTGTTCTAGCTGTAAAGACTGGTCTAAAGTTATTACAACAGCCCGTTGGTTAGCAGGCTTACTTATTCCTACCACTTGATTCGTTCCATTAATAACAGGAACGACTGCTATAGGACCAGTATCAGCACCAACACCCGAAGACAACCCCATACGAATGATCTTGCCATTACATAACATGGTATATCCACAGCTTGAGTCTTGTGAGTCTCGACCCCTAGCCCCATGGCCAAACGACCACTCATATTCTCTGCGAAGAGCACCACTTGCTTCTGCCCATATAGTAATGAGTGGTTTCGTCTTTTCATCTACGTATCGTCTCAGGTACCTGTTCTGCTGTCTATATTCAGCATCAATATACTTTTTATGAACAGCATCCTTCGGTGAAATCGGGTCTCCCAACTCAGCGATTTTATTATCTCCCATTTCAAGGTCTCCAGTCATAGTACCGCCACTTTTATCCATTTTTTTTTGAGTCACCAATAGATACATAGGTCTTTGTGGCATATTCCGAGAGGTCGGCGCCCTGAACAGTGCTTGACGGTTTTTGCCTAGGTCCATAAATACTCGTTTTTTATTGACATCTTGTAAATTCAAGAACAACGCTAACAGGTAAGTCGTGATTATCTTCCTTTATTATCGCGTAACTGAACCTTTAACTCATGCACTGTTCCAC
Organism: Urechis unicinctus; assembly: GCA_034190875.2. NCBI lineage: Eukaryota > Metazoa > Annelida > Polychaeta > Xenopneusta > Urechidae > Urechis > Urechis unicinctus. The sequence continues at coordinate 53,908,204 of CM067357.1, forward strand.
TAGTAACACGCTTACATACAGGATTAGCGATGTTCGTGGTTATAATATCACCGAAAGAGCCACCCTCTAAGCCAACAACTTCAAGAAGCGTAGTGGGCGCACCATCTAGCATGTTGTGTGTGGTACTGACTTTATCGAGGTGAACATAAATTGTGTTAAAGATGCTAAAGTTGACGGGCCGGTCACCTATGTAAGTACCTGAAGGAATTAATTGCCTACCCTGACCGTCATCAAGACCCAACATTTTTAACACACCGTCTGATATGCGTGCAGCCCCATTATCAGGAATTGTGAGGGTTATAACCCCATTTGCAGCATTAACCTCTAAACCAAGACCTATTGATGTAATCTGCTGCTGAAGAAGGCTGAAACTCCAGAGACCAGGTTCTAATTGGACAGATCCTCCCTCTTCTGAAGTTCTTGACTGCCATTGAATGGTCTCGTTTGATTCGAGATTGTACCAGCCCACAGTATACGTGATTGACCTTAGGCCAACACATAGACCACCCGCAGTGTTGTCAATAGGATTTTGCAGGGACACAGCGTCGCCGCTTTGAACATTTGACAGAGTGTGATACATAGCACTATGAATAAACAAGCCTTTAGTTTCAATAGAAAAGCTACACCATATGGTGCGGGCGGGGTGTATCCAGCCTCATATGGTGTGGGAGATAAACTAACCCGACAAACAATTCAAGTTGTTCACAATGGTGGCACATTCACAGCAAAGTTTCCTGATCTATTCAGTAATTATAAGGTGCCACGGGTAACAGCGGACAAAGTAGTAAAAGACTGGTTGACAAATCCAATGCAGTTTTTGCAGAACCAGTTAAACTTTGCAGTGTGGTGTGCATCAGCCGGCTGCGGCGTGTCCTCCCAGGACCACCTCGAGGCTGGGATTCCACTCGTGAAAGCTCTCTACACCTTTCACCTTTATTACACAGTGCGTCGCCTATTAGCAGAACTGCAAGCGCCTCTACCTCAGGATCATGCCTATGACCCCTATAACAATACATATGACAAGAGGGCATATGAGAGACTCTGTGTTTGGTTGAACACCAAAGTTAGTGCAGACTGGCGCCAGAAGGCAACCGTAGCTAATAGTGGCCTTGGTATCTTATATGCACATGATGCGTATGGTTACGGGAGTGTCGTCAAGGTTGCTGGTCGAAACGTTCGTTATGACCCTACACGGATGGCCTTTGAGGCGGAAAAGGATACAAAGCCAGGTTTTGCCCACGCGAGTAACCTCTTTCAGGAGAAAATAGGTGCTGTTCTACATCTAGCACAGGGACCTGAAGCAGACGGGGCCTGGAGTACCTTCATACTGGACACGTCTGAGAGCTTTACACAGACCGGCGTTGAGCGAATTAACGACAGCATTCGGACCTATGTCTGGGCCATTCTTAGTGCTCAGGCGCAGACCCGCTCAGAGATACTAGGTGTTGGAACGTCCTTTGATGCCCAAAAACAATTTCAGGCTAACGTTGAGGATGCCATCAACACCCCAGTGGATATTCCGTCATCCATCCGACGGTATCAGAACGTCCTCCATAATGCCTCCTCAAAGGTTGATTATGTGTTTGGAACTGGCCTGTACATGGCTCCATCGGATATGAGCCTCGCAATTGGAAACGTTGTTGGGTACAACAATCTGATTACCATTGCAATTGAGGAACAGCAAATCGGCAGCAATACTGATGTCAACGCGGTTGTTGCTCTTCCAGATAGAGGAAGCTTTGACCCTCAGCCCGCCGCCCCCGACCCTCCACCCGCCGTCGAAGACCCTTCACCCGCTGCTCTGCCATCTACGCATGAGGATGAGAAAACCGCTCTCATTGTAGGCGGAATCGCTATAGGCTTAGCTGTGCTTTGGTTTGCTACGTAGTAAGTCACTAAGTATCAGGAGGATAACTCCCCCCACCGCCACAACTGCGGCCCATACATGTTTTGCCATCCAACCAGCCACCTTTGCAGCTGACGTAAGCAGCCATGATACGATGGAGCCAATGATTCCTGGAAGGGCAGCTGCTGCCTTACCGGCTAGGCCCTTCAGGACGTTTGCCAAGGAGTTCAGCTGTTTTTTAATCCATTCCTTTACACCGGGCTTATCAGCTGGCGTCGGCGTTGGTGCCGGGATTGCCAATCCAATCGCAGTGAGTATGGAGGCGATTGTTATACCCTGCTCTCGGAACAGAGTGCGTACACGCTCAGCTAGTGTTGTGTCCTCGTTAAGAAGTCTGTTGATTGTTTCCCTGATGCGGTTAATTTGGGTCCTTAGACGGTTACGGTTTTCAGAGGCAGCCTCAATACGGACACGCCGCAGTTCCTGCAGCTCTGCAAGCTCATTTGCTTGGAATCTCCATGCTCGACTATCACCCCTCCCTTCCTCCTCCAGGCTTGCCATATTAGCTTCCTGCTGTTTTATATCCCTTTCTAACTCAGTTATCTTAGCTAGGTTATTGACCAGCTCACCCCTCTTGGTCTGCATAGCCTTATCAAGCCCCATAAGCTCTCTGAGTGGTAGTTCGTTGTCTGTTTGTGTGCCTAGGTCTTCTATGGCGTTATGAACGCCCTCTATGAAGCTTGTTTCTTCCACACCACTTTGCTCTGTCATGGCTTCGGGGCTGCTCATTTCTAACTTTGGAATTGCAGCTTCCGCTTTAGCAGCAGCTTGGTCAACGCCTTGTAGGGCTTTTGCTGCCATTGTGGATAGTTCAGGGGTCACTCCAAGAGCCCGAGCAAGCTGCGTACCACTGTAATCTAGGATACTTCTAGGAGAGAGGAATTTGTTGGGATTGTTATTCCATGTCAGAAGCTTCCATTCTCGGCCCCACTTAACCCAAAGGTCACCTTGTTGAGACGATCTAAACAGACACTGCCTTCTCCCACCTCGTAACTAAGACTTCAGTTTTTTCTTTGGAACCCACCTGATCTTCTGTTAACCCAGCAGGCATTTCAGCAATAGCCCAAGGTGGAATAATCGTACTCGACGTATCTAAAGTTTCGTCAATCAGGTTAGTCTCCTCATCATCAAAGTTAGTCTCATTACACTCCCATCCCATAGCCCCCTCCTCATCTGCATCGTCAAATCCGGGGTTATCAAACTCTATGTCTGTGTGTTAAAGATATAAGTGTAATTAAGCATTCAACATGACGAGTACTTACGGACGCAAACTAAACCCACACCGCCGGATACGCGAACCCCTTGAGGTAAAGGGCGTGCGACAATCTGTAGTTGTTACAAACAATCCAAGCACTATTGACCAGAACCAACAACTGCTGGTTCGCTTCCCAAATCTAGGCGCAGACGACGTCATTGTCCCAGGGACAGCACGGCTGGCCTTTACAATCACGCTGACCTCGACTGATGTTAACCGCAGCGTTGTGCAAAACCTGGGCCGCGCCGTGGTTAAAAAATGACAATCAAGATTTCTGGCAATGAGGTCATGTCTATTGATGACAGCGATGTGTACCACTGTTACCACGACTTGTGGCGGACTGCACAGGAGAGACAGGGCCTCCTGTATCAGGGCATTGACACATCAGATGACAGAAACGCAACTAAGATACGACTGGGGGCAGGAGACAAGGTTGATACCGAGGAAGAGAACAAGGCCGTAGCCGATGTGTATGGTAACAGGTTCTACGTTCCACTTGATTTTGAACTCCTCGAGAGCCACATGCCATTCTACCAGAGCGCGCTTAATGACAGATTGGAATACGAGCTCACGTTCAACGACTACAACCGCGTGATTCACGCAACAGGCGACACCGCTGCAAGCTACAAAATTGATGGCATCTCGCTGGAGTATGACATGGTTACCCAAACAGAGTTAGCCCGCATGATACGCACCCAGTACACAGGTCGACTCTCGATTCTGTATGACCGTGTGCTTCGTCACAGGAAGCTTGTATACAATAAAAGAGATACACTGTGGAACATCAACCTGAACGTGCCGGCTCGCAGCATGAAGGGCATCCTACTGCTCTTTGAAGACCCGACAAACGCCTCATTCGCTAGGAAAACAGAGTCGTTCTACAACCCAAAGATTACAAAAGTTGAGGTGACCATTGAGGGCATCCCCAACCAACTCTATGCCCAAGGCATGCGTGGCTACCAGCAGTGGGATGAGGTGAAGAAGGACTTTGCAGCAACGAGTAAACGAGACCCCAGTGTAGCAATAGCTGCAAAAGACTTGGCATTATCAGACGTGTCCCTAGGAGAGTACCTAACCTGTAAGTATGCTCTGTGGCTCGACTTAAGGACGAGTGATGACGACCAGCTGCACGATAGTGGCAGGGCTGTGGAGAATGCATCTGAGGGCATCACCATACAGATCACAAAAAATGCAGAGGCGGCCGGCGCATTGAACGTTTACATGTATATTGTAATGGATGCACAGCTTAACATTAAAGATGGCAGGTTCGTCAACGCACTCTACTAAGTTTAAATTTCCAGATTGTCCCTGTTCGGCAATTGTTTGTGGGCAGACAGGATGTGGGAAAACCGCATTCATCCTCGACCTACTTGAAGGGCCCTTCTTTGGTACCTTCGAGCATATTGTAATCCTCTGCCCTACCATACGTTTCAACGAGGCCTATCAGACGCGGTCATGGGTGTGGGATGATTCAGAGGTGTACGTGGTTGATCCAGGGGAGCGGCTCCATGACCACCTGAGGTCTTTCTACCATTGTTTTAAGGGCGAGCCAACCCTGTACATTATTGATGATTGTTCGGCAACAAAGGCCCTAACCAAGAAGAAAGACATGTTATCCGAACTGGCCTTTAGCGGCCGCCATGCGCAGCAAAGTGTCTGGGTCCTCATCCAAAAGTACAACTCTGTGCTGAAAGACTTACGTGAGCAGACTCGCTGGATGGTGCTCTTTCACACCAAGGACCGTGACTTGTTTGAAGACGCCTTACGTGAAAATGATGTAATTCCAACAAAGGAGGAACATGCCACAGTACGCCAACTACTAGCAAAGACCAAGCACGCAAAACTGCTGCTGAAGACTGATCAGCCTACTGCATATACCGTCGATTGAAGTGATTTTGGCCTTGATAGCAGCCGCTGCCTCAGTAATCAATTTAGGTTTCTTCATCTGGGTAGCGGTGCAGTAGTTTGAAGCTCGAAGGTGTATATGTATATTCATGGATCCTGATACCATTATTGATAAACTCCTTGAACAGGACTCGACTAGCTTAGTGGAGACAAATCTGGGGGAGCGGAACCTAGTTGCACCCCTGGCGTAGATATGTCTTCTAAGAGAGATAGGCTTGCTGCCGTCATAGCCGGCGGTCAGGCCCGTCAGTACCTTGGTTTGGAGCACCTTACAATTGACCAGGTTGAATCAATGTCTGATGAAGAGATCATAAAGCTGTATGTGAGATACGAGTCTCGGCTAGGCGCTAGCATGACGCGCACTCTAGGTCAATCATTGCTACAGCTGTACTCAGGTATTGCTTGTATGTTTCTACCAATCCCACCAGAACACCAGCCAAGGCTAATTACAGACCTCGAGACGGATCCGTTTGTTGGACACGCGCTAAGCACTGCCACTTGTGAGCTATATCATTGCTATGGTATGTTTTTAGCTCCCTTAACTGCGGCTTTAACAACAGTTAAGCACTGTCAATTTGGAAAAACAAGCACCGAAACAACAGGGGCCGGTGGAGAGGAAGACACCACTTCCTTGCTATAGTATGTGTTTAACTCTGATATAGCATGTGCTTAACTCCGCTATAGCATGTGCTTAACTCCGCTATAACAGGTGCTTACTAAGAGCTATCAATTGGACAAATAAATTTAGTAAGTAAACATGGAAGAAACGAACACGAATCAAGGGGAGACAACACCGGTGGAGATAACGTCAGTGACAAAAAACGCTAAAAGGGTTGCGGCAGGACGAAAGGGTGCTGCAGCTCGAAAAGCCAATCAAAATAAGCTTCTGAGAGAGATCCGAGAGGCTAAGGCAGCCCTTACAGATGGTAGAGACAAAGCTGTCGAGCCAATATCAACGAGCAAACCTATGGAAAGGTGGACGTGGCCAACATGGGCTGTGCCTTTAGTTGTCGGCGGTGTTGGCGTGTTTGCATTGTATTGCTACAGGCACCAGATGGTAGCCTCACACCCTAAACAGGTTTTGGTACAAAAGCCTCTAGACGCTCATTTAAAGGATCCGTTTTATATGGAATAAGATGACAACACCAATTACTGATGGAAAAATGCTCGTAAACGCTCTGTACCACGGTGTAGTTGTTTCCGGTACTTCAATAGGCTATGCCAAGCTTGCTAAGATGGCTCTGGGTGGTGGGGTGCCACGTCTTGATTTCACCCCACGGGACCTGGCTATGGCTGTTGCCAATGTATCACTAGCTATGGCCACAAAGGATATGCTAATTAAACAAGGAATCTTACCAGTTGATATACTGAAGTAATGGCCACACTCGCGCTACTTGTTGGGGGTGCTCTTGTTAACGCCCTTGCATTCTCTGGGAGCAACTTTTTATTCTCTAAATTACGAGGCAGCCAAGTGGACGCAAACATAAACGTCATGATATGGCAATCGAGCAGCTTCAATCTGCTCAGGCAGCATGGGCCAAGAAGAGAACTGAGCGTTTCGACTTCATCAATGAGCAACTGCGCCGCCAGGGACATGCCAAGCATACTTTTAAGGATGCGGACGAGGCTATGCGTGAGTACTCCCTGATTACGAATAAAACCGTTGACCCATTGGGCTCTGAGCCGCAACTTTCAGACTTCTACGAGCCCTCAGATGAACAGAGGGGGCGTGAGGTGGCGTTCATTATACTGGGTATGGCTGCGACTGGGCTGGTTGCATACAGGCTTGCTAAGTAGGTCATTTGGAGACTCGAACGTTTTCTGTATATGGATCGTCGCATGCAAAAGATCTACTATAGTCCTAAGGGATACTGGAAAGGCATTACAGCTATAAAGAAGCTTGCAACAGAAGCGAGGGTTTCTGAGGAAGTTGCCAGGGGGTGGCTAACAAAGCAAGCTATATGGCAAATCTACCTGCCGGTGCCAAAACACATTCCCAGGCCAAAGTTTGATGTCCCTGTCCCTAATGAGGTTCACCAAGCCGATCTCTTATTTCTTCCTCGAAGTTGTGAAGCGCCGGACTTACAAGTATGCCCTAACATTGGTTGATGTGGCCTCGCGCTACAAAGCGGCTGAGCCATTAACTACAAAAGAGGCTAAGGAAGTCGCAGGTGCACTTGAGAGGATATACAAACGAGGACCGCTGCATTGGCCTAAACTACTTCAGGTGGACCCCGGACGGGAGTTTATGGGTGCAGCGAATCAGCTGTTAGTATCAGTCAGGCGTGGCCGTGTGAATATCCATCGAGACCAGGGTATAGTGGAACGCTTTAACCGAACCCTTGCTGAACGACTCTTTGGTCACCAGTATGCCGTAGAGTTAAGGAATACTGGAAAAAGATCAACTGAGTGGGTTTTTCGACTGCAGGCTGTAGTCTCTGCGATAAATAATGAGGTGACCCGCTTGACTGGAAAAAAACCTAAAGATGCTATAAAGGCAAAACGAGTTGCACAAAAGCCCTCTGCAGTCGTACCAGGGCGCCCTCTGGGGGTCAAAGAGCAAAAGCTTCCCTCTGATGTTGGCGTTCGCTACCTCTACTAGCCTGGTGAGGCAGAGCAAGACCACCGGCGGCGGGCCACTGACCCTGTGTGGTCACTCAATGTTTACCGGATTGGAAGCTCTGTCACTAAATCTGGTGAGCCTGTACTATACTATTTGCTGGATGGACCTCTCCGTGGCTTTGTAAAGGAGGAGTTGCTTGTGGTGCCGTCCGATACCCAGTTGCCGCCAGACGGTATTATCAATTAGACTAATAGATATCTATATATATAACAATGGTATTATTTGACAATAAGTGCCCATGGATATTGCTCGGAAAGAAAGTCCCCTGTAACAGGCCCTGTACGCAAGAGCAAGAGTTTTGTGGATTACACAGATATAAGATAAAAATGGTGTCATTAATCGTCTTTGTACGGGTTGTCAGAAGGCTATAAAAAATAATAAGGTAGGATTGTGCATGGATTGTGGGTTCGATAAAGTCAACCACACTCGTCTTCGTCTTGCCCAAAAAATTGTTTCACAACGGCCAATAGCTGGGGACACTGACTCGCCAGTCGGCGCCACTGAACGGGGATTCCCCACTGTATAAAAATAGAAATCTTGTGGCGCTGTCAACAACATGGTTTGGCGGCTAGGCCTATGTGCGAAGAAGCTTGGCACCTTGTCAGAGAAGGGTGTTTACTGCATAGGTCAAAGTCCGCTCGCTGTATTGTTGTTGCCTTTTGTGTATCAACGAATTCCCTTTTAGACTAATGGAACTGTATAGTAAACATGACTCATAATCAGCGAGCACGTGAAGCCCAAAACGATTATGTTTCAATTCACGGTTTTCAGCCTCCTTATCCACGCTCTAAGGCTGCACTCAAAGCACTCCAAGTGCGTAATGAATATGACCGTACATACAAGGAGATGTTGGCTAGATTAAAGGCTGGGGTGTGTGCCACCCCTGTCCCCACTGCTGCCCCACGCAGACCTGTCCCTGCCCCACGCATACCTGTCCCTGCCCCACGCATCCCCACAACCCAGTCCCCAGTCCCCACAGCGCGTCTTGCCTTCAAGAAGACTAAGTGGGCTGTTAAAAACTATTTGCGTGGATGGGTGATGAACGTTCCTGAGTCTCACCCCATTAGCTCGGACCTTATGATGTTCTTTAAGGGCATGCGTCGGAAGATGCATAAAGTTTTGACTGGTGAGCTGGAAGAGCTAGGTGGAATCAAGTGTCAGTTTGCCCTTAAGGTAAGACTCTCCAAGCACGCCAATGATGACAGCACTGAGTATTTTGAGCCTGTATTGCGTAATAAGCAACAGGTGGCTCTCTCCCTAGAAGATATTAACGATGAGCTGGACCAGTTGCAATGCTAATATCCAAGAGCGGTTGGAGAAGTGGACCAACCAAGGTTCTGGCTGGGAGTTTCAGGCGGTCACAACTCTGTGGATTGATATTGCCAACTACCAGCCATTGAAAGGTGGCTCCTACCTGAAACTGCCGAGAAAGCTGGCGGTAAAGAAGGCAATTAGAAACGTAAAAAACACAAACGACCCACACTGCGTTCTATATTCCATTGAAGCGGCTCTGCACCCGGTTGCCAAGAACCCGCAGCGACCATCGAAACATAACATTAAGCCGCTCTTAAGACTCTTAGAAGGAAAAGGCGTAGACTATCCAACACTGATCTCGCAGATTGAGAAGATAGAAAAACATGCTAAAGTAGGCGGCTTGAATGTCTTTGGCTGGGATGGAAAGGCCACCATCCTTCACCGTATCAGCAGACAGCCTGGTCCATGCATAAACCTCATGCTGATTGAGGAGGACGGTAGGTTTCATTACACGCAGATCGAAGACCTGAACCGCCTGCTGTATGACCAGAGTAAGTACGAGCACCGCAAGTTCTTCTGCGAGCGATGCTTGCATGGATACACCACTGAGAAACTGCTCCTGGCGCACAAACCTGAGTGCATGGGTATCGGGCAGACTGATGTGCGAGTTGACAGGCTTGTACAGAGGGCCAGCCCATAACGTGTGTAACCTGAAACTTCGGCTGAGTCCCAAGACAACACCCATCCCTGTGGTGTTCCATAACCTGCGGGGCTACGACTCACATCTCTTGATGCAGGGTATAAGCAAAGTGGAGGGCAATATCAACTGCATCCCAAATAACATGGAGAAGTATATCTCCCTGTCGGTCGGACAGTTGCGCTTCATTGACAGTGCACAGTTCCTCCTAGCCTCGCTCGACAAGCTTGTGTCTGCTAACAACCCAGATGCCTTTGCTGTGACGACGGAATACGAACCAGTTGAAACAAAGCGGCGCTTGCTGCTGCGTAAGGGAGTGTATCCCTATGAGTTCATGGATGGCTGGGATAAGTTTGATGCTCCACTGCCGCCGATCCATGATTTCTACAGCAAGCTCTCTGAACATGGTATATCTGCTGCAGACTATGAACACGCCCAGAAAGTCTGGAACGCGTTCGGTTGTAAAAACATTGGGGACTACCATGACCTTTACTTACGCACAGATGTACTGCTCCTGGCCGATGTGTTTGAAACATTCCGCAAAACCTGTCTTAAGCAATACGGGTTGGATCCAGCCCACTACTATACCAGCCCCGGTTTGTCGTGGGATGCGCTTCTTAAGAGCACAGGGGTGGAACTCGAGCTTCTCACCGATTATGACAAGCACCTGTTTATTGAGAAGGGGCTGCGCGGTGGGATAAGCATGGTATCACATCGCCACGCTAAAGCAAACAACCCATACGTGGAGGGCTTTGAGCAGGATAAGCCAGCGACCTATATCCAGTACCTCGATGCCAACAACCTGTATGGGTGGGCTATGAGCCAAGCCCTACCTACTTCGGGTATTGAGTGGGTGGAACGGCCTGAGAACCTAGAGATCCAGGACCATCCCAATGATGCTGAAACGGGGTATATACTTGAGGCTGACTTGGAGTATCCTGCTGCGCTTCATGACGAACACAACGATTACCCCCTAGCGCCGGAGCGGCTTCTTGTGCAAAATGAGTGGTTGTCAGACTACCAGAAAGATCTCCTAGGTGCATTGGGGAGCACCGGAAATGGAGTTGAAAAGCTGGTGCCCAACCTGCGGAACAAGGAGAAGTTTGTGGTACACTACAGGAACCTCAAGCTATATCTGTCTTTGGGGTTGAGACTCACCAAGATTCATCGTGCGCTTGTCTTTGAACAGAGTCCATGGATGGAGCCTTACAGAAGGATGAATACAGATCTGCGCAAGGCCGCCAACAGCGACTTTGAGAAGGATCTCTATAAACTTATGAATAACTCCGTCTTTGGTAAAACAATGGAGAATCTCCGGAGGCGAGTCGACGTCAAGATTGTGCGCTCATCGGGAAAAGAAAAAATACGTAGGCTTGTGGCCAGCCCTGCCTATGCTCGACAAAAAGTGTTTGACGATGATCTAGCTGCCCTGCATATGCACAAGACTCGCTTAGTGCTGAACCGTCCGGTCTACGTTGGCATGTGCATTCTGGACCTCTCCAAGCACTTGATGTATGACTTTTACTACAATAGCATGAAGGCTAGATATGACAGTAATATTAACCTGCTTTACACAGACATAGACTCGCTGATGCTTGAGATTCGTACCACTGACGTCTATGCTGATATGAGGGAGGATGGGCATCTCTTTGACACTAGTAACTTTGACTCTTTTCATGCCCTGCACAGTGACAAAAACAAAAAGGTTCTGGGTAAGATGAAGGATGAGTGCGCTGGCGTGCCCATCAAGGAGTACGTTGGTTTGCGCCCTAAGATGTACTCTATCCTGATGTCTGATGAGGGCGAGATAAAAAGAGCTAAGGGTGTGAAGAAGGTGGTGGTGAAAAAGCATCTACGACACACTCAGTACGTGGAGTCACTGTTCGACCAAAAGCAGTTTCGCCATGGAATGAACATGCTCAGGAGTGACTGCCATAAAATATATGGGCTCCACGTTAACAAGGTGTCTCTCTCCCCCTTTGACTCAAAGCGGTAGATAGCTCCAGGTGGTGTAGACACTCTGGCCTATGGGCACGCGTCGATATGTTGAACATATGAGAGCTGAGGTATAGAATGAGCACCGATGAACATATTGGGGTGGCCGAGCTGCAAGCAGATGTGGAACATATATGGGAGAAAAAGGTGGACCTTGAGATTGAGGTGAGGGATTTGGAATCAAAGTATGAGGACCTTTTGGAGCGCGTGAGTCGTTTAGAAGAGCTTATTCCTCAGAGTCCTGTTGTAGATGGTTGACAATGCTGTCACCCTCTTTAGTGGGCCTATACCATAGGGGCTGGAAGGGCTGGGCTCATATGGTGGGGGGAGGTGCGAGCGGTTTGCTGGCTCATGTGAGTAACCCTGTATATGTGTGTTTTCTGGGTTGCACCCATATGAGATAGGTGTGCCATAATCATATGAGATAGGTGTGCCAGTACCGCTAACATCTATACTACTGCCTCACATGACAAGAAAGAGTCGGGCAACTTCGGACTTATGGAAAGAAATTGTGCTTAAATAAGATGAAATAAGAATGTTCGTCTAATTGACCCCCTGTTTTGTTAGCTAGGTAGCAAACACATTATTTCCGGGGCGCTATTGCAATCATCCGTAGAAAAACGCCATCTCTCTTGCGCGTGCAATGCCTCCTAGATTCATATATCAGGCAGCGATCGCAATGCTGCGTTAATAGGTTCTCTGGTATCAACCGATGGGTTGAAAAAGGCTGTGGTTTAAATGTTGTATTGTGGCTCATTCTACACCGTGTTATGATCGGGATGGAAGACTTACTTACAAACAAGGATTGTTAATGCGTGCTGGGCGTAGTCCCATAGGAGGGATAAGCGGACGGGCTGTGTGGCGGCAGGGTGTTTGTTGGTTGGTTTTGTCTTGGTTTGTGTTAGTGTGATACAGTAATACGTGTGTCGTATATATTGATGAGACGATCTGTGATGTAAAGTGAAAAGTCAAAGATTCAAGAGAGTGATAGTCACTTATTGCAAATGTGTAGCCCTTAGTTAATTTTTTTTCGACACTGTGGTTCCTATTTTGGAATCCCGTTATCCGATGTGGATGTCGAGGATGGCGATTTTTTTATAAGACTAAAATCATAATGATGATATGCTTACAATGTGAAAAAGAACAAGTATGGTCGACATTACTAGGCCGAGTATTCGATTCTCTGGTATTTTCATGTCCTATATGGCCAAACGTGCGTCAAAGTATGTCATTTTGCGATTGTTGCATTAGCGTCGAGCAATAAGCGATAATCGTGAGGATTGAAGCCTCGCACAGCACGTGAACTGTCGCGAGATATATTGTGGCTTGGCCGACTGATAAGGGATGCCAATAAGTGCTTATATTCCCCTTGTCGCCATTTTCACTCACCAGTTTTGTTTAAGCCAATAAACCACAAGCGCGATACATAACGCTGATTCGCTTCCCCAAGGTGTATTAAATCAACCTGCTGCTAGGCTACCTTGAACAATGACATGGATTAGGCCATAAGAGACGCTCAGTCGACAGCGAGGGATTTACCATCAAAAAATCTTCAAAAACACAACACTATATAAACGCGCCGATAAGACACCCACTAATTAATGTCACTTAGGGCCTATAACGATCTATATACGCTTATAATATAGTAAAACGTTGCCTGACTGATTTGGGGTGGTAGGTAGCCTCCGTCGTTATTTGAAACTTTATCATCACCTTTTCTTTTTAGAAGGGCAAACCCCTCCCCGTATTACTTGGGGGAGTTGCGGGGAAATAACATGATTGTATTTATGTTCACTACACTAAGAGCCAATATCACTTACCTTATTTGGATTATCGAAATCATAAAACCGGCAACACTATGAGCTTTAACATAACATTTAAACCACCTGTCCATATTCACCCCTTGTTTTATCCACAGTAAACAGTTTACCTGATATGGAATAAGCTGAACAGCAAGACTACCTCCACGAGGCATGAGGGGGTTGCGAAAGGGATTTATATCCATCCGTCCTGGCGAGAACAGAGAGCGAATGACCGTCAGCATTAGGGATGAGATTTCCCTTGAGATTTGTCGTCATGTAGATATAGAGAAGGAGGCCTGATTAATGTCTACACATAAGGTGTACGAACTGCAAAATCTAAGGACCCATCGTGGATTTTGAAATGGCAAATGAGTAAGGCGATGTGGTGAATGGTAAGTGCGGTATGCTGAGCTGTCATGGAATGTGATGACGTCATTCAGTAAAGAAAATAATAAGGTTGTGCTACTGATGTAAAAAAAATTAATCTACATATTTACCAGGTTCATATTATGAATGGTTGAAACCATGATTGCTTATCACTCTCAGTGATGTGCTATATTAATAGTTAGTGTTTGGGATTCCTCCCTCGGCAGGTTATTGAACCAATACAAATGCCAAGGCATGCCCGAGCCACTGAAATCGTGGCCACGCTCATAAGCAGCAAGTAAACTGACGCTTCATAAGGTTTTGATGCATTCAGTACTCCACTGAGCCGAAACACTATCCCCCGTTCCACGAGACTGCACCTATAAACCTACAAGCCCCCTCCAAATCCTGAACCCCTCCCACTCACCACGATCGATTTACTGCGTATGTTTCCCGCTATATGCATTGCCTACCTCCGAGCCTCTATAGTTATACATAATGACAATCAAGGCGAAGGAGCATATCAAAATATATAATTTCCCGGGAGGAAATATAGATTTGTCAACAAAATGTCAGTTATAGACGCTAAATTCTGTAGGAAAGTCACTACCATGATTGAAACTAGTGTCACCAGCGTGTATCATCAAATTAAACATTAAACTTAACCTTTTCCCTCTTGATTGTTAGCAATAATAGCCCTAAGTCCTGATATAACTTAACCATAACCCTATGTTGTACCATTGGAGTGGAGGAGAGATTTGCTTCATTTCCTACATCAGCAGCATAGTTGAGGTGTGAGAAGACATGATTCTGAGGATATTTTTTCCCATATCCATATGTCAGTTCATGGCTGTATGTTTACAATGACGACAGAATCACACGTGTCTAAGCGCAGAAATAAACAATCGCCCTTTTCCTCACACATGCTGCCCTTACAGAGGAACACATTTTTAAACACAACAACAAACGCACTAGAGAATAGGGAAAAAAATCAATCAACTCAGTGTTTAACAGCGAAACTAGCAAGGTCAAGCGCTGACTGTCTTAATTAGATTATATGACGTTGCCAGGCATCTTTGTATCGAATTCCGCCAACATGTAGTGTTCTAATCATATGTGAGCAATTATTTTTCTAACCGAAATGACGTGAATATACTTGTATGCACAAGTTTTGAACGATTGGAGTGGAAAATGAAATAACTATGTGTTGCAATTATTCAGAAAAGCTCTCCTCCGTAGAACGAAGCCGCCGTGCATTGTACGCAGAGAAAGCGTTAGGTCATCTTATCAGGTGAATTGCTAATCCCCCGCCCAGAAACGCGTCTACACCAATGTATCAATGTCACGAAGTAATCAACAAGCATTTACACAAAAAGGTGGTACAATATTGGCACGTCTGCCTTGTTATTGGTTATTGAGGAAGGTATAAGGTTACCTTTTCCTATTCTTGGTCGCCAGTCTGACTTCTGTAAACGGAGAAGGGAATTAGGTTACCTGACAAAGAAATCCAATCAGGACTGTATTAACGACTAATTAATAAGTAACCACGTTGGTCTTGTCTAAACAGCTGGGTGTATCATCTATCTGATAGCCTGAATTTAACTATGGGATTTTCCAATAAGCAATAGGCAATATTGCTAAAGTACCGACGTAACCTACAATAGCATCGTAATTATTCACGCAAAACAATGAGAGCCTTCTAAAAATTGCTTATCTTTAGACAGTGAACACACACATAGATTCAACTACGTATCCTTTTTCTGCACTAAGTAAGCTATCCGCTCGCGCATGGTACGTTTTTTCAACAAGGGAGAAATGATCTTTCCGACATTTTAATGGGCCAAGGTGTTATTCAGGGGATGTAGCAGATATATCTTGATAGTAATGATGCATGACAATTCTAGTAATATACTGATTAAATTCCCAATATCTGTAGGACTCAATAGTGATAAAGAATCTGCTGTAACATGAGTCCTAGGCATTCAGATTGATAATTAGATATGGAAGTCATAACATCATATGTTGGGATTGTAGCTTCTTTTCTGGACGCCAAACATCCCACCTTTTTACCACAGCCTCTTCCCTTTCTTAATCATTTTGTCTGCCCTCGAGGTACATCCGTCACTTAACAGGATAATATACTTTGTATCTACATTCTCATAAATTGCAAAGCCATCTCTCGTTAAATGTTACTTGTAATAACATTGGCCTCTGGTTAACCACAGCCACGACATGTATATATCGAATGGAGTGAATGGAGTACTTGCAACAGTCATTTACGTAGCAATATGCGCCAATGGTGAGCGTAGATTAGGAGTAATATTGAATAGCGTTCCAAGCATTTTATGTGTTATTGACCCCATCTAAATCAAAATGAAAAATAACGTGGTTTAGCTCTAAGATATTTTAAACCAGCTCATGCAGGCGGCTTCGACCATTAGTCCAACAAATGCATTGCTAAACAACCTACGCATCGATCTTGTCCTGAATGTAATCCATTACAATTCATCCGAACCTAGAACTTATGACTTTTATGACTTATGGAAATCAAACGCAGTAACCTTGAAAACGACGCATTCGTGGCTTAACTCGGAACTAAATATTTCATTGCCAAAATAACTATATTATCATACAACCAAACAAATATTGATTGATTTATTGATTGATTGATTTATTTATTTGTCAACAACAACATATCATACATTATAAATATTAATTCGAGTAAAATATACAAAGTTTGTTGTGACAATGAGGACGAGACATCATTAGATGTATATGTCCTCGTAACATGTTCAAAAAAATAAATTGCTTTTAAGAGAAGGACATTCAACAGAATAAATGCTTTTAAGAAAAGGACATTCAACAGAATAAAAAATAATTTATCATACACTTATGAGTATAGTACTATAAAAATAAACAAAACCATGTGCCAGGAGAGCACACTTCATACAATGTACTTAGCAAGAAAATGAATTCGAAGAGCTACTTTAAAAGAATGCAATGAGCAATATACATTAAACTTAGTGCAATTTGCGTTCCAGATATTCACGCCTTTCGCGCGCATGCTATTATAGGCAACCTTCGATTTAAATAACGGTACAATAAAATTTCTAGATTGTCTTGTAGTAATTGTTTGATTAGAGGATTTTCGTCGAAACATTAATTTGAAAACATTAGACAAATCACCTCTATATAACTTAAAAATAAACAACATGATACAATATTCATACAACTCAGTAAAACGTAACATATTTAAAAATTTAAATAATGTCAATGAACATGTGCGCTTTGGCGAACCGGTAATTACTCTACAGCATAGTTTCTGTAATTTGACAATAGAGTTTGTATATTTCTTTGCAGCTGTACCCCAAACTCCAAGACAATATATTATGTATGGGTATATAAACGAATAATACAGAGTATTTAAGGTACTTGTTCTAGAAATATTTTTCGCCTTACAAAGTAAGCCGATATTTTTAGCAATTTTCAATTTTATATGTTGAATGTGAGACTGTCATGTCAATTTGCTATCTAACTTGACTCCCAAAAATGTTGTCGAGTTCTCTCTCCTTATAACCTGATTATTAATATAAAGTGGTTGAGTTGGTGTTGGCTATAGCGCCCAGGTGCGAATATCAGGTAATGTGTTTTGTTGACATTCAACGAAAGCTTATTGGCATTCAGCCATAGTACTAAATTTTTAAGCTCCACATTTGCACAGTTTATCATATTATCACTGTTATTACCTGTAACAAACATATTAGTGTCATCTGCATACAGTATAGGATGCATACATTTCGAAACATTAACAATGTCGTTGACATAGATTAAAAACAAGAGTGGCCCCAAGATTGAGCCTTGTGGAACGCCACAAGTAATACGCCCTCGTTCAGAGTGGACACCGTTGTAAGTAACATATTGGTATCTTTCGAGCGAATAATTTGTTATCCCACTCTAATGCGATGCCTCTAATGCCGTAGTGTTCCAATTTTCTTATAAGAATGCGGTGATTGATGGTGTCGAACGCTTTACTTAGATCAATGAAAATCCCTAAAACATTTTTATGTTCTTCGTTGGCATTAATAATTTTATCAACCAAGTAGCTTATAGCTTGAATGGTACTGTGTTTTTTTACGAAAACCTAATTGATAGTTATATAATATATCATGCTTACATATATATTCAGTAAGTCGTGTATGCATGAGTCGTTCTAGTATTTTAGAAATACACGGAAGAAATGATATTGGTCTATAATTACTAATCTGAGAGGAGTCGCCATTTTTAAATATTGGTATAACTCGAGCGATTTTTAGTGCTTTTGGAATAATTCCACTTATAAGTGACATGTTAAGCGTGTGAACTAAGGGTTTTATAATGTGTGTTAAAGTGCTTTATATTATGATTGGATATATGTCATCCCAACCTGGACTTGAGTGTTTCAGGGATTTTACTATATTAGTTACCTCTATTTCATCTGTGTTTCTAATAAATATAGAGTCAGCATTCGTATACTTTAAATATTTAAGAACATCTGCATTACAAGCAGGGATCTGTTTTTCAAGCGTAGGTCCTATATTTAGATAGAATTGGTTGAACTTGTTAGCAATTAATTTTTTATCGGTGGTAGTTTTACCATCAATGATGAATTCTTCTGATAGTTTGGTCTGCTTTTTCTTATTCAGGACATGTTTAATCAACTCCCACGACTTCCTCATGTTACTTTTGTTTTTAGAAAAGGCATTTTCATAGAAGTTTTGTTTACAGGTCTTCATTAGTGAACGCAATTTACATTTGTAGCGTTTGTATTGTGTTTGGTTGGTCAGCGTGGGGTATTTGATGCTTTTTATATACAATTTATTTTTTACTTTGATAGATTGTTTAAGTCCCGATGTTAGCCATTTATATCGATGTTTATATTTCGATTTTGATAGTTGAATTGGGAAGCATGCATTGTATGGATCTTTAAGAGTACAATAGAACCTTGTGTATGACTCCTGTGCGTCATTGGTGTCTAAAACATCCCTCCATTCAATTTTTCCAAGTTTCGCAGAGAATTTATCTACTTTTCGGGCCGAGATTTGTCTGTTGTAAAATTGGTCACATTTAGTATGTTTTAATGCCGTAGTCGATACAGAACACTGGAAAGTGGTCACTTACATCTGTACACAAAATACCGGATATATAATTGTGCTGTGGTTGAAAATTGGTAAAAATATTGTCTATAAGTGTGGCGGAAAGATTTGTTACTCTCGTGGGTTTGGTAATGAGTGGGGTAAAAGAGAAAGAATACATCATTTCAAGGAATTCTGCTGTAGCGACATGGCTATCTACATTTAACAAGTTAATGTTTACATCGCCCATTAAATATCAGATTTTGTTTTCATGCTTTAAAGTAGATATTATATCAGATACATAATCTATGAAGTCACTGATTGAAGTGTTCGGTGGTCGATAGACTGCACCAATTATTATATTCTTACGATTATTGTGAGATTGGAGAGACGTACATTTAGGAATTTCAACGAAAACACATTCAATATTACAGTTGCAGATCGAGAGGTCATCTCTATTACGATAATGTAATTGATCATTAATCAGGAGAGACACCCCTCCACCTGGTTTATTTGTTCTGTAATAATTGACTGTATCGTAGCCGGCTGGACTAAAATTGCCAACTGTTATATCTGTCAGCCATGTTTCAGTGAGAGCAATAATGTCAAATGAATATTTCAAAGAATTAATATAGGCATCAAGATTGGCACAGTTTTTTTGAGCACTGCGAATATTCACTGCGAATATTCACGTGCATAAGTGATAACATATCAGAGTTAACATGAGAAGCTTTGCAAAGTGCATTGAATTGATCTTCTACATAATAATTACAGTTTGCTATGGTATAGTCTTTTTGATTTCCGTTGTAGTAATTCATATCTGGATCAAAAGCGGACAGCGGATTTTCTTGTTCAGTATCATTAAGTTCATGTACATTCAAAATCGTGCCCTCTACATTTGCCATGTTATGTGGCCCACATTCCACAATATCATTAATAGCATCCATAAAGTCTCTATCATCATTAAAATGATTAAATGGGAATATACATTGCACACAGTTAACACAAAACCAATTGTTGCATTCTCTGGAGGTGTATAGTGAATCATTTCTACATACTTGTGACAAACAATTTAAATGAGTAAGCTGACAACATATGGAACATTTTAGATAAAAGGAATGAATGTGCACACGTTTGTTACATATGATACACAAATGTGATCTTATAGTTGATTCCATAAGTGTACAAAATGGTAGTGCTGGTGTAAATAGTACACAATATATGGATATAAAGAATGGTGATGAGACTTACATAAAGGCGTTTTCGTACAACGTTATTTCACAGTTTCTCGAGATCTGTCATCTCGCGTATATGGAGGATTTTCGCCTTCAGATCTTTCACGAGTACTTTTCCATCATGTGTCCAAGTGTCGGCTACTTTTCCGTTCTTTTTCAGCTGTCTTGCTTTCCAAAGTAATTCGGAGCGTGTTTTGGTCAAATCCTCGTTAATAAAGATCGGCATGGAACAATGCCTTAGGCTGGTCCGCTTTTTGTAGATATTCTCACGTATTCTGTATGTCGCCAGTTTCAGTATGACAGGACGGGATCCAGGTCTGCTTTCTGTCGGCGGTATGCCAACTCGGTGCACCCAGTCGATGTCCGATGTTGTGATTGGTGGAGACATATTGAGATCCTTATTCACAAGTTTTATTATCTCTTCACAACAGTCCTCATGTTTATGCTCAGGAATGCCGTAAATCCTAAGACTGTTCCTGCGAGTATACTGTTCAAGAGTGTCGGCTTGAGTTTCAAGACCGAGCACCCGTTTTTCTAGTCGTTCAATGGAGTCGTCTTTTCTCTTTATTATTTCTTTCAGCGCAGTGATTTCCTTGTGCAATGGATCACAAATTGTGGACTTTAAAGTCTCAATGACAGCAGTGTCACTGAGAGCGGCTTTAAGTCCTTTAATAAATTCATCCATTTCCAGACCCATGCTTCGCGAAAGACTTCTAGGCCACCTTGTGGTCATTAGAGATTATGTAACTGGCAGTTGCGCCTGGTCCGACTGTAGAGGGGAAATGGTGCGCTGCTTGACAGAAAATTGTTGATAACGTTGACTTCAGGTGTACAATATCACCGTATCATGCATAACAACACCGAATGTTCTATCTCCGGCTGTAGCAAATACGATATACTGTATATAGCATTTAAAGGGACGATAATGAAATCCACCAGCCGACGTTTATTGTCATAGTATAATGTCTTGAGGATTTTTTCCGACACGCTATAGTCAACGGGAAGCAAATGTAGAAATAAAGATAAAGACGCATTTCAAATATTTTATTACTTCATCTGATTGTCTCTGCTGTGTGATTCGTCTGCCAATAAAAAGAAAAAGACGAAAAGCCCTCTGTGAAATCAAGAATTAATGTTTAATTAATTGGTCGGATTGAAAAAGCAATGGATCCAATCAGATAGGATTTGACCACCAGCAGGGAAAATAAAGGGCGTTTTGTCAGATCGTCTGTGTACTGAGAGGAGGTGGCAGAATGATGCGGTAGTGATATAACCATGTAAGTGGTCATCAATCGATGTTTGAAATGTGTTCTGGGATGGAAAGGAGGTGGTTACCCGTAGACATGTTATTAGTTGATGGCAGGAAGAGGATAAACTGGAAATAAGGATTATAATCGAGTCAAAAATGAAACACATGTTAGAAGTCAAATAACAGTAAGTGTCAGTACTGGATCAGACGTTCTTTATTACTGAATTGTTCGTGCTCGTGCAGGATGATACATGATTAATATCCTATATTGGCTGCAAGAACACCGGATGTGCATGATAAATGT
Organism: Urechis unicinctus; assembly: GCA_034190875.2. Classification (NCBI taxonomy): domain Eukaryota; kingdom Metazoa; phylum Annelida; class Polychaeta; order Xenopneusta; family Urechidae; genus Urechis; species Urechis unicinctus. The sequence goes on from CM067357.1 coordinate 53,929,906, forward strand.
CTCGCGTGGTGATGCAAAGGCATAAATGCAATTGCAAATGCCGTAACATACACTCTCCTTTGCATTACATCCATCGCCCATGGTCTCTGTTTGAACTTCCTAATTCTATTTTCAAATGCAGTCGCACGTGTCCGGATCATAATAAGAAATCGGCCGACTATCTGCGAGAAAACGTCCCAGCAGACAAAAAGTAGATAACATACTTGGTGCATAATGAAATAATCCGCCAGGGGCATAATACTTCGTATGGTATATTTATTGTGATCCTCCATGCATTGTGCGTTCTTTACTTTACCGTATTATTGCGATATTGTCATATATGTGCTTGAACGATGGCTTACCTTCATTACACATTAGGGCACATGCTTTTGTAAGCCCAGCTTCCTATGTTTTAGGGTTGCACTTGGTAATGCATCATCTCAGATATAAGCACTACCCCACCAGCTGTTTTGAACATAATGCGCACAGCATCACACGTTTTTAATGATGAGGCGCTTGTGCGATGACACGAACAAAAGCTCATTTAACAACACAGCGTACATTACAAAAGGCTCCTCAATTACATATGAACGCGGGGGGTTTACATATGATTAATGGGCGTGATTGGCTACGATTTGTTTTGTTATAAAAAGTGTTGCAGGTGGCACCCTAATAAAAGCAAATATGGGGATTCGAACGGCAACTGGGATAATATTTAACAGAGAGAGAGAGAGCGTTAGAATTAGAAGGGAAGACGTTAGGCGTAAAAGGAGCTAAGAGCTCAAGGCAAATGGCGCAAGGGGTTGCGCCTAAAACGAGTCGACAGAGTGGAGAATGGACGAGACTCATTGGGGGTCCATCACTTTACCTTATAATTGCGATATTGTCATAAATGTGCTTCAGTTGCAACCGGAATCATTTAAATGCTAATGCACTTTGCGTCTGTGTTTTGGCATTTGATCAATGTGAATAGCTTGCTAGACGTCAATCCACTCACGATTTTCCAACACATATGTCATCGGTGCCCAGTGGGCGAGTTTATAATTCTGTAATACCTTCCTCTACGTCTACCGTCAGATATAGATGTCCTGCTGCAGTGGTTAGATAAGAGCAAGTGTGTCAGTTTTGCAATGTTAACTAGTTATGTGCTAGCGTATATGCACGCACACACACGCTCAAACAAACAGTTCAGGTTATCAAATGACACCAACCCCTTGAACGGCTTAACTTCTACGGTGATTCATAACCATGGCGACATTAAATGGCGAACCTTGAAGCTAAGGCATGAGGTTAACCAAAGCGAACCCAGGTAGCGTTCAAAAGTCGTAAAACAGCCACAACCCGACCAACATAGTCTTGGGCTTATACAAAAATATAAGTGCTCGATTGAAATCGGGCAACTATCAAACGTAGGCCTGGTCCCGTACAGTGCGATTTATATTTGCCATCATAAACTGCGGAAAGGCTGGCAACGGAGAACAAAGGCGGTCTGCCATGTTATATTGTACTCCAGCACATATTGCAGTCATTATCGGGCATCAACAAAGTACTAGGACACGCTGATCATAGCAGATGAATGAGTCTGGCTATGGAAGATACCCTCTATCACCATTGAAATCACCGATACATTGAAATTGTTCCCCGTATGTACTCCTTACACAACCTTCTCTCGCGTTCTATACCAGACGGCTGTTTCTATTCCCTTCTCGGCATCCTTTGTCCCTAACTAGCCGTATTCGCCAAATGAACCAATTTGAAACCTATACCCGGTCTTCTGATACCGATCGATTCGCTGCATGCTAAGCATATTGTCTCTCCAGCTGCTGGTTTTTGATACTGAAGGATCATATAAACAATAGCCGATTTTGAAAAAGGAATGCGTAAGCTGCGTATAAATTATAATTCTAGTCTAGATTTATCATACCATATACTTAAAAGTCGTGGAAGCATCTGAAAACAATGCAGAATTATGTCTACTGCAAACAAACAAACAAACAACCAAAAGCAAACGCAGTCAAACGCAATTGTAGTCGTATTCTACACTTAGAAAGCTTCCAAACAGTGCTCTTAACAAATGCTTTTTCCTTCAGGGGTGGCTTGGACTGCCATGCCTAGTCTTTTTCAACTGGTAGGATTGTGCAGGATTGTGCTGATTTTATCTCATTAAGAGAAATGTGAATTTTCAGTCACAATGGCCATGACGGGTCAGCTGTAACCACTGGCATTCCAGTTTCTTTGCGTATGTCATTTCCAGCAATTGCCCTTCATGTGCGCTTGATAGACGCAGTGTGCCAATGTTTATGATAGTGATTCTTATAATGTGTGAATCATTCAGCGAGAAACAGGAGGGAATGGTGACATTAATCAACAGTGGAAGAGGAGATAAAACATATGTTGCGTACCTTATCCTCATTTGTTTCTCAGTCAAATCTCACAAACTAAAGGTTAAACTAGAATTCCTCTTATGACACACGTATCTACAATAAAATAAATACAGAATAAGACAAATATTCTGTTCAACAAATCCCGGAACAGGATACACATTATTACATTTAAATTTCCCATCGAATATTGTATCAAATTCACAAGTGAACAACATTCATAGCATTTGCACAATATATTGCATAGCACGAGTTTGGATGACTCGCCAAGATAATTTCTGAATTGGAATAAACCTTACCATGCAAGGGGGATTTTTGCATAACATTATAGATAAATAAATCATAGATAAATCAAATAGGATTGTTACATCAATGCATGTCGCGTCCAAAAATAAATAATTCAATGCCATCAATATAAAACCTAGATGTGTAAATCTGAATATCATATTATGAGTTTATAGCCTCAAAGAAAAATATTCGCAACTCCCAACACCACTAGTATCCCCCCCACCCACCAACGAACACCATCTTCCATAATATTAATGTCTAACCTTCATTAAAAGAAAAGCATACATTTTACCGGCAGTCTCTTAAATGACCGCAGCATCACCATATTAAGTGCTGCATTATTTCAATTCACACATAAAATCCTACAGTCACTAAATGTCATCAGCCACGTGGAGGAGATCAATTTATACATCGAACGTAGAGTAAGAAAATATATATATAATAATTTCTAGCACAGCCAGAACCAAACGTAATTTGTCTGAAGCTTAAGATAATCAGGGTTTACACATAATTCGACGAGCTCGAGCGTTTGGCTGAGAAATAAGAGTCACACCATAATATCGGATGCAAGCATATCTAGACAAATGTTGGACAACAACTGTAATTGCAGACCCCAAAACTGCGTTGGTACGGACTGGTTTATTAGTCTTTTCCATCTCCAACTCCAACTCCTCCTGCTCATGAGCCAGGTGACTGATGTATAACTTAGGAGACAAGTGGCTGCTGTTCCTACGCAACAAGGGATTGCTCTCCATTCTCCCCCGCAGCCACCCGTAGAGCCAGTCTCAATATCAAAAAGCGCCGCTTCTCTAAGAATCGCGGTGATTTAACAGTCGGTAACCATATTGCTAGCGGAGGCGACCGGAAAGAAAATGACGGCTCAATTGTCTTCCTGCCGGAAGTTGGATCAGCTGGAAGCCTCTGAAATGCTCGGTGCACTCATCACTCCGTCATCAACGTAGAAGTCTCTCTCGATGAACTTTGCAGCAAGAGGATACATTTGACTGTTTTTTCTTGCCAGGTACTTCAGTGATGAGTGCACCGAGCATTTCAGAGGCAATTAAGATTGTGATGGAAGCGAGGGAGCTCTGCAAGTTAGGAAGAATTAGACTTCATAAATTTGTTAGCAACCAAGAGGCTGTAATGAAGGCTATCCCTCTTTCAGATATTTCCTAAGTGCAATCGATCATGATCTAAATTTTACAGACGTTCCCAGTGAAACCGCGCTAGGCATCAGATGGAACACTAGCGCAGATGCATTACATTTTGGTGTGTCAATTAAGGGCAACCCAAAGACAAGAACGACCATCCTTTCCACAGTTGCTTCCCTCTTCGATCCTCTTGGCCTCTTGGCTTCGGTAGTGCTATTAGGAAAGAAGGTGCTTCAGAAAATGTGCAGGGCAAAGCTGGGATGGGACGACCCACTTCCTGATAGCCTAAAGCCCCAATGGGAACAATGGCTAGCAAATCTGCATCAGCTAGAGAAGATTGACTTACCAAGATGCTACCATCCACCGAATTTCGAGCCTGAGTCAGTGGAACTGCATCACTTCTCTGATGCATCTGAAAGCGGTTATGGTCAGTGATCGTATGTACGCTTCGTGAGCAAGACTGGTCTTGTGCACTGCTCACTTGTTTTTGCTAAGGCCCGTGTTGCGCCAACCAAGATCACCACGATTCCCAGGCTTGAACTGACAGCTGCCGTGATTTCAGTAAAGGTCAGTCATCTGCTTAGGAAGCAACTAGACTACGAGAGGATCACTGAATACTTCTGGACAGACTCTATGATCGTCCTTGGCTACATAAGGAATGAGTCCCGACTGTACCACACGTTTGTGGCAAATAGAGTCCAAATCATCCATGACACTACATCTCCCAAACAGTGGTATCACATTGCATCAGACGAAAATCCGGCTGACCACGCATCCAGAGGTATCACACCAGATGAGCGCGTTTCATCCAGATGGTTCAACGGTCCATGTTTCCTCTGGGAACCAGAACTCAGTTTCACAGATGTGATCTCAGATCCCCGGGACGATGATCCTGAAGTGAAGACAATCGTACAGACCACTCACACGGCTGATGAAAGCTTGCTCGATAGACTAACTAGATATTCTTCCTGGAAGTGCATGATCTCTGGACTAGCACGCCTCAAAAGGCTTGCAAGCTCCGCTAATATTTCTTCATTTGAAGCAAGGGAACTAACCGAATCCTGGATCGCAAGATTAACTCAGCAGGCTGCATTCCCTGATGAATTCGAAAGGCTGAAGACCGGTAAAGGACTACCCAGCACTATCCCTTTGCATCAGCTTTGTCCATATCTCGATCGGAATGGTATAATCAGGGTTGGAGGACGTTTAGGGAATTCCTCTTTGCCCGAGAATGTGAAGAACCCAATTGTTCTTCAAAGAAAGGGTCATATCACCAAGCTGATCACACGCAACTGTCATGAGAGAACATGCCACCAAGGAAGGGGACAAACCTCGAATGAGATAATATACAGAGGATTCTGGATTGTACGTGGATCAAAGGCTGTAGCTGAAGTCATAAAGTCCTGTGTCACATGCAGAAAATTGCGTCAACCCGTGAACGAACATCAAATGGCTGACTTGCCGACAGAGAGGTCAGAGCCATCCCCTCCATTCACCTTCGTAGGGATGGATTGTTTTGGCCCCTTTAAAGTGAAGAAAAGAAGATCCGAGGTGAAAAGGTATGGCTTGATTTTCAGCTGCTTTTGCTCGAGAGGAGTACACATCGAAATGCTCGACGACCTGTCTACAGATACCTTCATAAATGGTCTACGCTGCTTTGTTGCGATAAGAGGAGCTGTACGTCAGATCAGGTGCGATCAGGGCACTAACTTCATTGGGGCTGAAAATGAATTGCGACATGCGTTACAAGAAATGGATCCTGGGACGATTAAAACCTACTTGGAAGTCAACGGGATAGAGTTTGTGGTCATTGCTCCCAAGGCAAGCCACGCAGGAGGCGTATGGGAACGCCAGATTAAAACAATTAGAAACGTCCTTAAAGCAACTGTTGGTGTTTCCTCCTCAAGGATGGATGACTCTTCCCTACGTACCCTGTTTTACTAGGCAATGGCCATCGTAAACAGCAGGCCGCTATCATCTGTCGACAGTTGTGAGACACTCTCGGAGCCACCCCTTACACCCAACCATCTCCTTACCATGAAGACCACAGCTCCTCAACGCCCCCCTGGAAGCTTTTCAAAGGAGGACGTGTATGCTAGAAAGAGGTGGAGGCGTGTACAATACCTTCTAGAGCAATTTTGGTCACGTTGGAGAAGGGAATACCTCCTGCTTCTCAACAAAAGGCAAAAATGGAAAACCCCCCGTAGGAACATGTGCCGTTGTGACGTAGTTCTTCTCGCTGACGAAAACACTCCACGTATTGAATGGCCTCTTGCTGTGGTGTGCGAGGCTCTGCCGGACAACGACGGCTTTGTTAGAAGGGTCAAAGTAAAAGTTGGAACAAGGAACATTGACAAACGTGGAAGGCGTATCGCCGAGCTGTCAGTACTTGAAAGACCTGTGCAGAAAGTTGTTCTCCTGCTAGAAAGCCGTTACTGTATTCTATTCTGTTTTGTTTCATTTCTTTAATGTTGTCTTGTGAAACTATGTGATTTTAAAGTAAT